>CAJHNH020001741.1:60000-82500 GCA_905116865.2 Candidula unifasciata
TGCGTATAACACATTGCAAGGATTTGTTACACTTGTTAAGAGACAGTCAGCAGTAAAATATATGTTGAAAACAAAAGTTACGAGCGTGTCCTTACAGAACAGCAAGAGGTTCTGGGTTCAATCGCCTGTAAAGGCTGGGATTTTTTCACGTGGACTTAGACTTCTAGTAATTGCCCCGGTCAAACTTCAGTACAGAACGTTGCAAAAACAACCCATTACATTTGATCTGTTGTGGTTTTTCATGTAATTTTACTTTAAGCAGTTCGCCATTTTACTCAACGGCCGATTCTCGTTACTACTGTCGAAACCAATGGTCTGATCTGGTAGTCTTAGTTTCAGCTTCATAGCAAACGGGTCGCCCCATCTTTGCTCCGCTCCTGTGCCAACGAAAAAACACTCAGAATGTTTATCACAGGTCCCTTGTGGAAAGATTGACAGACTGCTGTCTCAGCAAATCTAGCATACACTCACATTTAAGCATACGGTAGCCATCCGAAGTGCTAGCACAAACAGTCCAACATTAGAAATTCAGTTCATCATTGATGATAGCAGAACTTGTTGCCAACAGATCAGCAGTTGCCCACGCGATCAATTGTAATCACATCCGGGCACCGCCAACATTGACGACCGGCATCACGCCATTTTCTGAATCTCCAATTCACACCACGTTGGTCACAGTCGAAAAAACATTCCAAATGCAATCCGCAGCTCACAGGGTCACGCCATGCATTCAACTCAGAAGCTGGGCGACGAAACTATATCCAGTCTACAAATGGAGCAAAAATACATCGGCCACCGTCCGGCAGAAGCAAAAAATTTGCCTCTGCTTCGAACAGCGCCGCTGTCTAGCATCCATTTTAACCGGAAGTCGAAACCAACACAAGACGGTTTGCTGCCTTATCGCCGGCAACTGGGATTGAACCCGGCACCCTGACATTATGAAGCTCGTTCGTACCGCCTAAGCCACCCATTGCAGAAAATCAAATCAAAGCCCAAGAAAAAAAAAAAAAAAAAAAACGACATGTCATTACATCAGTTTCAGTTAACCAGGAAGAAATTGAAAATGTCATACAGTGAAGGACATGGCTGAATAATTAACAATAATAGACACTGATAAATAGAAATTAGAAGGAGAAATTTCATTGCATTTTAAAGATTTAACAGTATAAAATAGAACAAATCTACGGAAATACCAGAAAGAGGAAACAAACGGAGGAGAGCCATTGAACGTTTCACAAAATCCCCAAAGAAGAGAATCGGACTTTCGAGCTCAAATATCAGAGAAAATGTTTTGGTCCATGGATCAAAGAAAAATAAAGGGAAACTGACATTTTATCAGCTACGACTTCTGAGGAAAACAGGGTCCCAAATGTCATAATTTACAAAAACTGAAAAGCCTCGGCCTTTTCAAACATACATGTAGCTTAGAAAGAACTTTAGTCAAAGGCATAAGAGAAAATGCTGTGGCCCAAAAACACGAAAATGGACACATGATATTTAATTTCACTTTGGGCATTTAAAATCGAGTCTTGTGTCTTGAGCACGCTACTATAGCGAATCTTGGACTTTATATGCTTCTCACGAAAAGAGATTGAATACTTTCAACGTGCGATGTATGAGGTGCATTCGGTATATCATGGCGAGAAAATTGGATGCTTTGATGCTTTATTAATATATTATCTATTTTCTACTCCCAGATGACGTCACAGGACAGTCCAACATTTTAGAGTGTGGAAAGACTTGGTTTCCCAGCTTTCTGATGCTTCTAACGACCCCAAAACATCTAGAACTAGCCCCAACCCTAACCCACCTACGTCCCACGAGAGAGTGTAGCCTAAGTCCCACGACTGCATGCATCCTAGATCCCACGACTGCATGCAGCCTATCTACCACCACCCAGACTGTCCCGTGACCTGTGGATTTCCCCTGTTCGGGGTAGGATATGAATAAAGCACCGAAAATTGTCTCCAACGAATATGTACTCACAAGAGCAAAAATACCATCAGTGTACTGTCTACTGAAGCAAAGACATCTGCGCTGGCTGGGACATGTCTCCCGCATGGAGGATGGTCGTATTCCAAATTACTTTCTCTATGGTGAACTGGAAACAGGAAACAGACTTACAGGAAGACCAAAGCTACGTTATGAATACAGATGCAAACGTGACCTGATAGATACCAACATAAACACAGAGACTTGGGGAAAAATCAGCTGCAGATGACTACTATGGCGACAGAAAGTGAAAGACGGATTGTCGCATTTTGAAAGAAACCAAACGCATCAAGCTATAGAGAGGAGACGCCAGAGAGAGAATCAACCTCATAGCGAGGGAGTATCTTCTTTTGTGTGTACCCTATGTGACAGAGAGTGCCACTTCCGCAACGGTCAGGGACAGCGGTGGATCCGAACTAGGATGGACACATGATGTGTGGAGACACTTTGGGCATTTGCATACTGCTTATAAGGTTACACAACTGACAAGAAGGCCGTGGATTTTCTGGCGGGTCGTGTTGAGAGCAAACCTCTGCAAAGGTCTTGATGATGATGTTGATGATAATGGTGATTATAATGAAACGGCGACGATAATATTGTAGCATTTAGAGGTTTGATTGCAGCAACACCTGATTTATCTTCACATAACTTTACGCACCGGTCTTTAATGATAACATCGGTTCTATGAGAGTACACTACAGCTTTACGAAGTAAGAAGAGAAGAAGTATTTCCCACGTATCAGGCGTTTTGGGCATATAGGGCTACATTTATATTTGTTTAGACCTAAGGGCACTTGGTCTGTGATTTGGTCAGCATCACGCCGATCGTCTTTACTCCCAGGACTTTACCGGGTACACAATTAGGGCAAGGTTATCTTGGAAGTCAAGGTCGTTTTTGTTTGAAAAAGAAATAAAAAAGATTAAAAAATCCAGTTCCTTGCGGTTTCGAACCCACAACCTTTCAGTCATGGGCGTAAGGGTCTGTAGAGGTCTTGACGATGACGATAAATAATGATAAAGCAGCGTTTAGAGCAGGCATGTCAAATGGCGGTCCGCGGACCGCATGTGGCCCTTTGCAAGAACATCTGCGGCCCTCTCAAAGGGAAGACGTGTTATTAAATGATTCTTGCTGTCGTGCATGGGTCTCATGACGACAAAATTTGACCCATACAGTTTAAAATGTCTGTTTTCGAGAACTGACCGAATCGCATGATAATTCATTGTTACCTAACGTGATATTTGAATTTAATGGTGACATCAGTCCTTGGAGATTATACAAAAACTCTCTTTGAAAGGATATAATTTTGCGATGAAACTGCAGAATTTGGCTTTGAAGAGATATAATTATTCTGTTGAATTACAGATGTGATCTATAGATTGCCAGATAACCACTAGCATGTGTCAGACAACAAACACAAGCATCTGTCAGGCAACAAGAAGAAAGTATCTGGACATAAGAAGCCGCTAAGCTGGCGCGTTTGTCTTTGTTGACAAACATTTGTAGGTTAATAGATGATGGCCACACGACACCGTTGTCTGTTGAAGGCAATTTGAAATAATAAAAACTGAAGTGTTCCCGTTTCCCGCCGCTGTTGCTTCATGACGTCTGCTGGGTTTTTATTTTGTTCCAAGAAGGCTATTGGATGTGAATTATTTGTTGTACGGTTTCAGGTCGACAGACATGTAAGATGGAGAACAAGCACCTTGACAAAACGATATATATATTTTTTTAAAACTGGCACCTACTTTTATTAAACAGGTTCAAATGGTCAAATAGATTATATTTGGCGTATACCACAGAACTCACAATCAACTCAACTGTTTTCTCCTTACGTTATTCACTGCTCTGTAATGTTCAGCAATGAGCGTCCTGGCCGCCGCTAACACTGAGCAGAGACTGCTTCTGCTTCATAGACTTGTACTTTCCACCATCGAATATACTCTTGCTATCCTCACTGTCAGCCATACTCAGATTGAAAGACTTGAGAAGATGCAAAAGGAAGCAATGAGCATTATTCTAGGGTGCACAGCAGACACCTCTTGTGTAGCAATGAGGTACCTTTTTGACTTCCCTACTATGAACTACAAGATCAAGATCTGGAGGGCTGGTGCATAAATCAAGATAAGTTCAGATCTGAAGCACCCTTTGCACCACATGCTCTTTAAGAAAAAGGGCAATAGACTTAAAAGGGACAAATCATGACTGGGTAGGGCAGAGGATGACATCATGCAGGTTTGCAGCCTTACAGACGTCCATCCAGGTGAGGAGTGGATACCAGCGTCTGAAGCGCCCACTCTCACATTCTCCTGTATCGTGACGCTCGATAGGAATTGTCCGGAGCAGAATCCAACTGCTGTCAATGCTGAGGTATGCGCGCTTATCAGTGACAAGACAGATGAGACAGATGTGGTGATCTTCATGGACGGGTCAGTTATACGAGCACATAAGAGTGCATGGACATTTACAGCTCGCTCTTCAAGCAGAACAGTTCAAGAAGCCAGCGGTGCCTTCTCCATGACAACCAGCAGCATGGCGATGGAGGTGATGGCGGTGACACAGACTTTCATGTGACTGGGATCACAGGACTATTCTCGCGTGTGGGTGCTGAGTGATTCTTTGAGCATGATCCGCACGGTCGAGGCAAGCTGGTTACGCAGTCAGTGGCTTGAGTCATTGCAAAATTCTCCTGTGTGTGCAATTACTTTCATATTCGTCCCAGGGTATGCAGGCGTTGTGGGTAATGAGAGAGATGAGAGACCGGCAGGTGCTGCATTAATTGCAGATGGCCGGCCCATGGATCACACAGACATAGTCATTGCCCTTAGAGAGATAGGACTTTCTGAGGATTTTTGAAGCAACGTGTCCACGTCACTACTAAGAATACGCGAATTGGGAGTAAAGATCGACACAGCCAAGCATGAGAAGCACACCGGACGCACACGAAGTCTTGTTAACCAACATAGGACTGGTACTATTAACCTCACGACGCCGATGAATATGTTGAGAGGGGAATCTGAGCACCTATGGATGTGTCAGGAGGGCTGTGAAGAAAATCTAACTCATAACTCGTAATTGTTCTGTCTGTTAATATTTGTACGCTAGCACTGGCAACAACTTTATTGAATGTGGATGTAGTAGTGTAATCCCCCCGACCCAACCCTAGTTACGCCATATTAGCTAACCTCTTCCTCCCCCTTTTGGACACTCAGTGTACACTGGTGTGTCTGTTGGCGTTAACTCCTCTTATCACCCAGGTATAGCGACCCAGTTTTCGGTCCCGTCTGCGCGTTGGCGATACATAGGTTAGTAACTGTCCTTCCAGAAGACGCAGAAAACTTGCAAAAGACCAGAGAGCTACTAACAAGTCTCAGAGCAACCCAGGCAGAAGAAGAACTACGCCGCCAGTCAGAAAGAGAGGAGAGAAGGAAGGCGCTGGCCGAGCTAATAACTGCACGGGAAGCCTTGCGCCGTGAAGCTGCCCAGCTAGAGAAAGCCACAGCAGAAGCCGTAATAGCATCGAAAGCAGCTAAGACAGAACGAACCCAGGTGGAGAAGGAAAAAAAATGCTACTAAGAAGCCAAGTATCAACAGGGCTGACAAAGGCGTCCCCACTGACAACGCAACAATGAAGCATCAGGCACAAATGACTGAACCAGAATACGATGAAACCAACCAAGAAGACTCAGAAGAGATCCCAGTCATCACAGACACAATGAATTCCAGAGTCTTCTCACCCACTACCGTGTAAAAATTCTATTCCATATTCACAGCTCCTTCGATTGCGCAGGTTGTGCTCTGACGATTCTGACTTCTTTGATAAATCAGTTGAACTTCTTGAATTCTTCCGTGCCCGTTTCTATCCGGAACACATTCTACAAGGGGCTCTAAACAAAGTTTTAGCAATCACCAGGAGAGATGCTTTTCCTACCAAACGTAACTCCACCAATGAGGGACCTAAATTGATCTTGACTTTTCACCCTAACAATGTGGTTGCTTCCAAAGTATTCTTTCGTCATTTGGACATCCTCCGCTCTGATCCGGACACCAAGATTATCTTTAGTGAGAAACCTAGATTAGTTTACAGACGAGATCGCAACCTTAAAGACATACTTGTCCGAAGCCGACTCCCACCGATCCATACAGCACTTCCTCTTGGGACTACTCAGTGCTCACACAGCACCTGCAAAACATGTCCTTTCGTTGTCCAGACTTCTTCGGTCAGTTTCCCTAATGGTTCTTTTCAAATTAGGGAATTTTTTACTTGCGAATCCCGCAACGTAATTTATGCAATTATCTGCAAACGATGCAGCATGGCATACATTGGGGAGACTGGCAGGAAGCTAGCTTATGGTTTCCGGGAACACCTCTCTGATATCGACAAGAAGACACTCAAACCAATCCCTCTTCATTTTAATAGCCCTGACCACAGCGGTAAAGTTGACATATCTGTCACAGCATTAAAATCTTGCTCTGGCGATCATACTACCCGCCTCGCTTTGGAAAATCGCCTTATCCACAGCCTTGGCGTTCTTAGTCCAAGAGGTATCAATATCCAACATACCTTCATCTAAATAGTTCTAATCTTATTACATTTTAAATGTTAATTATTTTATTTTATTTCATATTATTACCATATTCTATTTCTTATCAATATCATTTATGTATCATTAACGCTTGCATTTTTTTTATTCCCAGTATTGTGACTATATTTTTTAGCCATCGTTTATTTTATTTTATTTCATTTATTCCGCATCACATTTTTTAAACGTCGCTCACGTCACCCCTTAGAGATCTACATACTCTCCATTCCTCGTTTGTGTAGTCCACTTGTGTTTGAAAAAGGCTGCCTGGCCGAAACGTTACGTTGTGTTGTTTTGTGCACGTTTTCCCTTTTCCCATTTTGTTGAGCTTTTTAGTCATATTTCTCTGGAATTCATTGTATTAGCTTGACTGCAGTCACCCCCATAGTTTCATCACAGACACAGAACAGTCAGATGGAGAAATCATATCCGATGACGAAGATACGCCAGTAGAGCAGGAGAATCCAACTGCTAGCAGTGACCCGCCCAATGAACCCGCTCCATTCTACTTCGATAAAGAACAATTTTTACTCGACCAGGAAGCCCACTACAAACTAGAGAGCTACTTAGCATGGAGCACACCACAGCAAACCACTCCCGCCCAGAGAAACAACCGAGGAAGACGACGACGACGCTACTAACGTAGCAGAAGCCAAAAACCCGAGCCGCCATCTTTCAGGAAAAGCCAGCCCGCTAAACGAAGGACGCCAGGACACCGCCAGAACCTGACAGCAGAAGCCAGACCTACAGAAAACCCCACCCTTCTCGTTCCAGGCCGCCCCAGGCACATATGGCTGTCCTTTTCAGGACTGCCATTTCCAATCCCAAAACTGCAAGCCGCCCATCAAGCCTACGCCGCTGACATGATGGAGCAAATAAAACGAAACTCAGGCGAAATTCATCGCCACAAAGAAACGAACTAAAACTCAGACAGCAAATAACGCGTCCTTGAAAAAGCAGGCCCTCAGGCGGCTAAAAAAGGACTAAGCTTGTCATTTTTGTTTTCTTTTCAACCAACCAACCAACCAACCAACCAACCAACCAACCAACCAACCAACCACCTTTTTATCCTCTTGAACGAAGTTTTTCGCCAGTGACACAGATGAGTAGTATTTATTTAGTACATTAAAGTCTATGTAGTCATTTCATAGTTACTGCAAAATTGTGATGTGTGCTGTGTTGTTCTTTATGTGCCGATGAAGGCTAATCGCCGCAATATTCTTTGTTTATTGTAATCGATTTTGTAAAGCTGACATAAACTATTTGCTCTTTCTTGCCCCTTTACTTCTCTTCCCTATAATTTCCTACCCTTCAAAAAAACTCGGTACGTTAAATTTTTGTTGTTTGCGTGTGTGTGTGTGTGTGTGTGTGTGTGTGTGTGTGTGTGTGTGTGTGTGTGTGTGTGTGTGTGTGTGGTGTGTCCTATCTATCACAGCAGCTACTGTAACTATTCCTGTTACTTGTGGTATCCAATCCCTAGCCTTAAGTTGGTAACACGATAAAGTCATGGAAAATAAAGGAGGCCAGCGTCGTATTGACCACATCGCGCATTCGTTCGTTCGAAAAGAAACAAAAAAGAAAAGCTTGGTCCTTTTTTAACCGCCTGATGGCCTGTTTTCTCAAGGACGGGTCATTTGTTGTCTAAGCTTGAATTTCTTTCTGTTGTGGCGATGATTTTCGCCTGAGTTTTCTGTTATTTGTTACATCATGTCAGCAGCGTGAGCTTGGCGGGCGGGTTGCAGGTTTTTGGGAATGGAAATGGCAGTCCTGAAAAGGACAGTCATATGTGCCTGAGTGGCCTGGGACGGGATGGGTGGGAGTGGTCAGTCTGGTTGGCTGGGCTTCGTCGCGTCAATGAGGTTAGGTTGTTCCACGGAAACTGGGTGTCATGGCGGCTAGGAAGTTTTTGATTGGCTGCTGGCTTCGTCTTGTTATGGTGGGTTGTCAGTACTTGCGGTTGCGTCGGTTTGGCGTACCCTGACTCCTTTGTTTCCATTTTGACTGGGCCAGCCGTTTTTGGGCTGCTTCCACCTCGTCATGGAGTCCGTTAATTTGTGCAAAGAAGGCTTCCCTTTCCTCAGCGGGCAGCAAGTAAATTTTGTCCAGCTCCTTTTCGTCATAAACGATAACGTAGCGGTGCCTGTCAAGCCCAATCCTGTGCGGTTTTGTCTGGTCGTTAACATCCTGCAGCATCTTTAGCAGGTCGGCCTCGCTTTCAACTTTACCGGCTGCCGCCTCTTTGCCTCCTTCAAGAATAGTGGCCTCATCTGCGGCTGGGGTCGCCTCTGTAGCTTCGGACACGGCTACTTTATCTGGCTGGACAGTGCCTTCCACATCTGTTTCTGTACTTTTGTCGGCCCTGCTGATGTTTGGTTTTGCGGCTGGTGCCTTGCTTTTCTCTGCGAGTAAGAGTTCTCGTTCTTGTTTTGCTTCTCGTGTAGCTGCTTCTGCTTCTGCCTTTGTTTTGACTAGCAGGGCGACTTCTCTGTAAGTTGACTCTCTGGCTTCGTTTAGTAAGACCGTCTCTGCATTTCTTTCTTCTCGTTCGGCCTGTCGGTAGGCTGCTGCCTGGTCCTGATCTGTCTTCAATTGTGTCAGAAGGCCTTGGAGTTTTTTGTTTGCTTCATTTACTTCTGCTAGCAGCTTGGTGTGGTGCGCAGCTTCTGCTATTCTGTCTCGCTTCTGGGCTTTGATTTCGTCGAGTGTTTGAGAGATTAGTCCCAGCATCTCGAGTCTTTCAGCGGTGGCCTTCTCTCTGTCTGCTGTCAGCTTCTGGACTGCGATTTTGAGTGCTCTCACTTCCTGGGTTGTCGCGGTGTCGTTTGCGACTGGAATCACCTTCTCTGGTCGTCTCTTACTTCTTGGTATTGCCGCTTGCTGCTTGCACGTTTTTAGGTAGGTGCAGCCCAGGTATCTGGCGCTGTGGGGCCCTCCACAGTTTGAGCATCGTCTGCTACTGTTAGGCTTTTTAAAGTCAGGGTCCAACTTGGCTAGTGGGCACTCCTTGAAATCGTGCGGCTTGGAGCAGTAGCGGCATGCTGGGCTGTTGCGGCAGTTTGCGGCTGTGTGCCACGCCTTGTTACAGCGTGAGCACGGGATGATGTTGTCACTGCTGTGGGCTCCTGGCTGCTGTCTTCGTAGGCGGGTGCCGGTAGGTTCCTGCGCCACGACTGGGGCGGCTTCTGGTGCTGGCGCCACGATGGGGGCGGCTTCAGTTGTTGGCGAAGGTGTACAATACGCCGCGATAGGGGCGCCTGCTGGTGATGCTGCTGGTATGGCCATCCTCTTCCTTGGTGTAGGTGTGGCTGCTTGTTGTTTTCCCATGATAGAAACATCAATGATAGGCAATTGCGGTCTGTAGCGAAAGCTAGGTCCCTTCGGAGTCGACAAGGCTTGTTAGAGTGTTCTGAAAAGAACACCCAAGCGTGCTTCCTCCTCAGTTCTCTAGACAATCGTTTCACAAATGGCTGGTATGACTGGCTCTTCAACAATGATGTGCTCCCGGGCCGCTAATGACCCAAACGCAGACGAATACCGATAGCGTAGTCTAGCCAAACTCAGCCGAATATCAAGCGAGTCTGACCAGTATCCAGCTATCGATAATCAGGCTACGAATGGGTAGTTAGCAAGCTAACGAGAGACACACGTGGCTTTATCGGGCGGTAGAGCGAGCGAGAGCTGTCGGACTGCGAATGGTGTATGCTGATGCTGCACATCGCGCATTAAGTGCCGACCTATTTTATACAAATATCACTCTAGTATCAAATGCAGGATGCGTCCCAATGGACTGCTAGTTACTTTGGAACACCAGAACCTACCAATCAAATATCTTTCTTAAATGTTTGTGTATTCTAGACAAAGCATTAAGGTCTACTGTGTTCGTAAATTGTTGCTGTGATTGTTATTGGACATATGCTTCGTTTATATACATTTCTGTAACCTATGGTGCCATTTAAATGGTTTGAAATGAATTCTGTCTGTATTCCATAGTTGTGGATTTCAAGCTGTACGATAGACATGGCCAATAAGACACCTTTTTTTGGGGTGCCTAGTTGACCATGCTCTTAGTGCACTTGTATTCATGGCGAGGCGCAGACGCCGTCTGGAGGTGACAGGTTCAATTCCCGGCACGGTAACTATAGCTTTCGATTTTTATGTTGTCTAGTCTATACTTCTATCTATCTACCTCTCTCTATGAGTTCCGATCAATACACTTTCTGTTACTTGATTTCTTTATTTGGAATCACACGGGAGCTCTGACATAACTATTTTACGGTTGGCTGGTTTTGTACAACTGGGTGTGGCAGTTACGCTTGACACGTTGGATGTAGTCAGCCTAAAGTTCTTTGGAAACAGGCCGCGCTCCAGTTCCTGAATTTCCAGTTCACCACGCAAACCGCTGGGCACAGAAGAAAAGCTAACGATAACCCAAAGATACGTTAGTCAGTTGCGTTTCCCCTTCAGGACACCGCAGAAGCAACACCAGTATTGTTTGGCTGTTGCGGTTTTTCTGTGCAAATTTACGTCCAGTAGTTTACCATTGTCGGCTCTGTGGCTAAGTCGATGCGAAGGCTTCGTAATGCCGGGATGCCGGGTTCGCTCCCAGCTGCGGACCATGCGCCTTGCGTTGGTTTCGACAGTGGTATCAAGAAAGCGGATCGTCCAGAAAGCAATGGCAAACTACTGGACGTAAATTTGCCTAGAAAAACCACACTACAGCCAGGAGCTGTTGGGGTTGGTTCTGCAACGTCCTGTAAAGGATACGCAGCAACCCAGGATTCTTAATTTATAACATACCCCAAACACGAAATCCCCGTGGGAAATCCACAGCTGACCTGACAGTCCATTATTTCAAGGGGTGGAAGTGTGCTGTTGTGTGGTTTTTTTGTTTGTTGAGTGTTCATCTAGTGTCTTCTAATGCTAACCCTAGCCCTAACCCTAACCCTAACCCTAACCCTAACTCTAAACTTGGCTGTAGATAAATCGCGAGAAACTACAACCTGAACACCCTAGAATTCATTGGGAATGTCTCCCGTGACGTTGTCATGACGCCAGGGGTAAGTTTGTTTACCATTGCTATCTGGAAGGTCGGCTTCTTGACTCCACTGTCGAAACAAAAGCAAAACGCAAGGCTAGGATCGAACTCTGTACCTGGGCATTACGAAGGGCGTACGCAACGCCTAAGCCCCAGACGCAGACCAAAGATACGTATTATTGTGATATTTTGTGACGATGATGATGATGGTGATGATGATGATGATGAGATTAAAAAAAAAAAAGTCACTTGCGTGGCCTTTACAGGACGCTGCAGAACCAACCTCAGTCAAATCTGGCTGTTTGTAATTTCATTAGGCAATTTTTATGTTCAGTAGTTTGCCTTTGGGAAAGCCATCGTAGTGTAGCGGATAGATGTTCGTCGGCGGGTACGAAGATCGTGGGTTCAAATCCGAACTAAGCCGGGCTACAGTCAAAATTGACCTTGGCTCTCAGGTAGACCCAGCTTCAAATGGGAACCAGGTAAAGTGCTGTAATATAAGGGCTGCCAGCGGGGTGTTGACCACATCCGACACTGTGAGCCGATTGGTATGTAAAACTTAAGTCTATCTAGCGTTATATTTCCAAAAATGCTGGGGTTGGTTCTGCAACGTCCTGTAACTTACTTTATATGAGTATACATGCTTACATAAATCCTTGCTTTAATTAAAAAGAAAAAATGAAATTCAGTCTATCAATAGTAAACAGAATCAGGACAATGATGAACGAATCAGTTTGGACAGGTCATCATGTGGTCTCGAAGCATTCTGTGCGCCTCGAGTGCTGGAGGTTCTGTGTTCAATCCCCGATAAGGGCTTGGATTTTTTTCACGGGGATTGTTTCGTCTAGTAGTTCCCCTTGGTTTCTGGGTAGTGGGATCGGGTGCCTGTGTGCGTTGTTGCACACGTAAAAAATTCCTTGGCAGCAGGAAATTGAAAAGAGTTGCCTAACTGCGCTGCCCGGGCGAAATTTGGAGTGAAATATCTATCCAAAGTATTTCATGATTCTCTCCGGCGCTGCTGAGCCTGTGCACTGTGCTGAGCTTCTTGGGACTCAGACTTGGGTTAGAAGAAGAACGGATCCCTTATGGTTTACTACCATGATGTTGTTCAAACCTCAAACCTCAAGCGTGCAACCATTGTAAAATCGCAGCTCCCCCAGCACCAAAAAAAAAAAAAAAAAAATATATAATTTATCACGGATGCTACAAGAAAAGAGAATACATTAGGCCACGTCACTGGCGCAGACTAAATGGAATATGTTACAAAAGTTGACAGGATTGTGACAGAAGCCATTCTTTGCCATGTTCAAACCATATTTTGAAGGCATTGCGTCAAAGGCATTCACCCAATGCTAGAACTTCTAGGTCAGTATGTCCAACTTCCGCATGTATTCGAATCAAGTTTCTTTCTTCTAATGGATGCCCTCGATGGCCATGAGATCTGTCTTACTGTGAGCACCCGCCCTGCCTCTAAATAATTTTGCTAGGTTAACGACCTTACGGCGTGTTGTTGAACCATTACTTAACCTATACGAGATTTTAAATTTGCGCAGCTTGTTTAAAGATGAGAGAGAAAACGCGTGACTGCCAATGAGCGAATAGTTGATCAATGACTGGAAAGTTGGACGAACTAAAAAAAAAAAAGGTGGGGTGGGGTGGAGATTGGGTGGGGGTGTGGGGGGGGGGGGGGGGGGGGACATCGTTACAAGCTAACTTTATGGATCCTTTTCACGTTTCCCGCTTCAAACATAGGGGAATTGGGCTTTAATTCATGCTTTCTCAAGGTGGTCTGGGGTTTTGTTTAGTAATTTTAGCAATTGCAGCTAGGGGTAGATCTAGTTTAGCCAGTTGCTTAGAGCAATGATAGCTATGGAGTAGGTTTTGTTTAGTCAGTCGTTTAGAGCAATGGTAGCTATGGAGTAGGTTTTGTTTAGTCGGTCGTTTAGAGCAATTTTAGTTATGGAGTAGGTTTTGTTTAGTCGGTCGTTTAGAGCAATGGTAGCTATGGAATAGGTTTTGTTTAATCTGTCGTTTAGAGCAATGGTAGCTATGGAGTAAGTTTTTTTTAATCTGTCGTTCAGAGCGATGGTAGCTTTGGAGTAGGTTTTGTTTAGTCGGTCGTTTAGAGCAATTATAGCTATGGAGTTGGTTTTGTTTAGTCAGTCGTTTACAGCAATGGTAGCTATGGAGTAGATTTTGCTTAGTCGGTCGTTTAGAGCAGTTGTAGCTTTGGAGTAGGTTTTGTTTAGTCAGTCGTTTAGAGCAATTGTAGCTATGGAGTATGTTTTGTTTAGTCAGTCGTTTAGAGCAATTATAGCTATGGAGTATGTTTTGTTTAGTCAGTCGTTTAGAGCAATTATAGCTATGGAGTAGGCTTTGTTTAGTCGGTCATTTAGAGCAATTTTAGCTATGGAGTAGGTTTTGTTTAATGGGTTTTTTTAGAGCAATGGTAGCTATGGAGTAGGTTTTGTTTAATCGATCGTTTAGAGCAATGGTAGCTATGGAGTAGGTTTTGTTTAATCGATCGTTTAGAGCAATGGTAGCTATGGAGTAGGTTTTGTTTAATCGATCGTTTAGAGCAATGGTAGCTATGTAGTAGGTTTTGTTTAGTCGGTTGTTTAGAGCAATTGTAGCTATGTAGTTGGTTTTGTTTAGTCAGTCGTTTACAGCAATTGTAGCTATGGAGTAGGTTATGTTTAGTCAGTCGTTTACAGCAATTGTAGCTATGGAGTAGGTTTAGTTTAGACGGTCGTTTAGAGCAATTATAGCTATGTAGTAGGTTTAGTTTAGACGGTCGTTTAGAGCAATTGTAGCTATGGAGTAGGTTTTGTTTAGTCAGTCGTTTACAGCAATTGTAGCTATGGAGTAGGTTTAGTTTAGACGGTCGTTTAGAGCAAATGTAGCTATGGAGTAGGTTTTGTTTAGTCAGTCGTTTACAGCAATTGTAGCTATGGAGTAGGTTTAGTTTAGACGGTCGTTTAGAGCAATTGTAGCTATGGAGTAGGTTTTGTTTAGACGGTCGTTTAGAGCAAATGTAGCTATGGAGTAGGTTTAGTTTATCCAGGCTTTGAAGTTATAGTAGCTACTGCGTGGGTTTTATTTAGTTGTTTAAAGAGAAGCAACAGTAGCTGAATTATTCAGCAACATATATACTCAGTTAAATACAGAATCGATACACAACAGCAAGCATCTGAAACAATAGTAGCTACCTAGTGGGTTTTGTTTAGTCAGTCGTTTCATGTAAAGCAATAGTAGCTATGGGGTAGCATTAGTTTATCCAGGCTTTTGGAGCATTAGAAGCTTAGAAAAGGGTTTAGGATTGCTGTTCCTCTCCACCATTGCTGTCCAGAGGAAGAAACATCTTAAGGATGAGCATCAAACAGTAGCAAAACCCGGAAACCCAGTCCAACACAGTTATGTTGGGGGACCCAACTTTCACAAGTAACCTGCAGTTCAACGCGGGGAGGGTACTAAGCAATGGAGTAGTTTACCCTTTTGTGTAAAACAAACTGGACTGTGTTCCCATGGTGATGGGTCGAGTATGGGAAAACAACGATAAAGTTAAACAAAATGGTGGCAAACTGTGAGTGTGAATATTTGCAGATATTAAAACAATAATATTTAGGGCGTTATTGGTGGCTTTTGTATTGTAAGGACAGACAACCGGGGATGGCTGCCCAGACGTCTGCCCAGCAGGTTTTAGACAGGAAAGCACCCTCTCACCATTGTCGTTCATTACTTACGTGGGTAGAATTACACAGAAGGCAAACAGAAAGAAGAAATCAATGAAATTTATTCTACATACGATCATTGTCTAAACATCACCAAGAACAGAATTTACAACACCATACTGACTCCTTACATCCAACTTGCAGAAAGTACGATATGAGAATAAGTAGCGCGAAAACTGAGGTAATGATAAGTAGGCTGGAAACATAATAAAAATATGAGCGTTCATGTTAACGGTATTACAGTCAAATAAGTACGAGAATTCAAATATCTAAGAGACATGTTAACGGTATTACAGTCAAATAAGTACGAGAATTCAAATATCTAAGAGACATGTTAACGGAGGAGGGCAGACTCGATAGACAGATAGAAGCAAAAGTACAAAATGCAAATGCTGTCATCTACCACTTAGCTAAACTGTTTAGACACTGCCTAACATTAAAAATGAATAGGTCACTAACAACACAAATAGGAACAGTATTACGAATACCAGCTTTAGAAAAGCAAGTTGGAATAAGACAGTTTCTGGATTATATTGGCAGAAAAAGTATGAAAAGGTTCGGCCATCTAGTGAGAATGCAGACAGACAAACTGCATATGAAACATTTTACAGCAGAACATCTCAGAGGAACGGAGTAGAAGACGCAGAAAGAGATAGATAAATGTTTTAGCTGAAACCTGCACAAATGTAAATAAAATATAATAGATTATCTATCACCCATGCCACTAGAGAAGCGAAAGACGAATACTGAAAACCTCGTCATTGGGCTACAGCCTGCTGTCGGAGGTGGAGAGGGGGGGGGGGGGGGAAGGTGAGAGAGAGAGAGAGAGAGAGAGAGAGAGAGAGAGATATGCACAAACACTGGGACCGCAAACGAGCCATACAATGAGGTGGTTGCTTGTATCATCTAAATGTAACTCTCCGCTTGATGCTGAAGCCTGGGACGGGGCGCATGTGAGAGTGTGTGATATAGGTTCCTTACTAAACGTAAATGTTCAGAAATTCTTCTAATATATGAGGCAGAGGCAAGTGGAGGTAATAGGTTATGTAGGACTTTTGACCTTTTGGAAGGAGGTACAGAACGCGTTTTACAAGGCTACTGTTATAAATGCATAGAGATGACCCTGGCTTAATCGTTCCCTTCCGGGGCAGGGATTACCCAGGTAATCAAGTTCATACAGCTGAAGTAATTCAGGCGTAAAAGACTGGAGGGAAGATGAAAGACAAAGAGACACAAGGTTGACAGGGCTAGACTGGGCTAAGCTGTGTTTAAAACCAACATCACAGTAATCTGGACATTCATATCCTCAGCAGGCAAACACAGCGTCCAGTGCCAATGGAACCAGTATCAGTTGGATTGTATACCCGTCTTGCCTTTTCTCCAAGTGTTGAGTATCGTTCGAATCTACTAGTCACTCCCCGATATGCTTTTCTCTGCAGACACACTAGTGATCCATTTCAGGGGTTCATATGAGTAAAGATTCGACATCACAACATTCAGCACCAGCTTGTATTAGCTCCATCTCTCTCCTTAACATACAGCGAAGAGTTTCCATACTGATGGTACACGATGTCATCTGGGTAACTACTAAGATTGCCTTCCCTCTGAATCTCTAGTGGCACCAAGAGCTCACATCCACTCCTCGCTGTATCATTCTCTATAAGAACGGATTCACAATATCCTCCATTTCACATGTTATCCTGTCGCACATGCTAGAGATCACCTCTGCTAATGATCAGTTTGAGCTTCCCCCACTGTTTACTCGCACTAAAAGGGTACTGACCAATTCTACCTTGTACCAAGTTTTGCAGAAGCAGACAATCTGGCTGCTTGTTCATTTCCCAGCATACCTTCATCTCCTCTTTCATCGTTAATTTATGAGTGGCAAAAAATATTAAGCAGATCAACAGGGACAACCTATCTGAGTGCACCTTAAAGAAAGTATACAATATTCATTACATTCCACCGTAACTACGAAGATGGCACTGTATGATTAAGAAAATGATAACATCACAGTTTTGTTACAAATTTCACAACAGGTTTTCTGGACCAAGGTAAACATCCTTATTTTCTGCGTCACGCCCGCGCGTCATCAATGACACGAATTATTTCGACACTCAGAGAAACTGGCTGAAAACACCTTTCTTTAACATTGTATGTTTCTTTCGCACTACCCTCTAGACCTCATTACTTACCAAGCCCACTCCAATGTGTTAATAATAAGATTAAACGCCCCCTAGAGGCCTCATTAGCTCGACAAAAAACATCCACGGTCTCGAAGCATTCTGTGCGCCTCGAGTGCTGGAGGTTCTGTGTTCAATCCCCGATAAGGGCTTGGATTTTTTTCACGGGGATTGTTTCGTCTAGTAATTCCCCTTGGTTTCTGGGTAGTGGGATCGGGTGCCTGTTGTTGCGCAGTCTTTGAGCAATATGCTGTATATCTTTAAAATTACATTAGGATTTTCTGTTGTTGCGCAGTCTTTGAGCAATATGCTGTATATCTTTAAAATTACATTCGGATTTTCTGTTAACTCATTACTTCACCCACCTCTCTTTTTTCCTAGTCGCCCCCCCCCCCTTTTTTTTTCCCGTGTGGGAGAGGAAATTCCCGTAAAGTAAAGGCCCCTATACATGACAATGGCGCATTGGGCGCAAAATCAAAGACCCATATTTTTTGGGTTTATAGATCAATCAGCAGTCGATGAATGATGGGATTAACATTGCGTCAGTTAGGTGAACTGTCAATGACATTTCCTTGTGCCCATTTTAGGTTAGGTCGATGTCGGAGCAGAGGCTGATTAAATAAAATCCTGCCGCGCGCAGATTTGAACACAGGAACGTCTGATGGTAATCTAGTGACTAGCTCATGGGTACTTAAACCCTTTTGGGGTCGCAAAGTGTTTTCTGTGGGGTCGCAAAGGGTTTTCTGTGGGGTCGTCAGGGTTTTCTGTGGGGTCGCCAGGCTGAGGTTAGCTATGAAACTGTTCAAATCATGTCATTGCGTCCCCAACAGAGATTTGTTTGTGGAACGAACTGTGCAGCTTGTGGTTGGTCGATGTTTAGTGACACATGCGCTCTAAGTGCCTAGCCTTGTTTCTTCGGTAACGGTTTTTCTTCGATACCAACGAATTCTGCGAAATATTTAAAAAAATGTTTCGTAAGATCAGCCGCAACTTTGTAAGGTAGCTTATTAGTTACAGTTCCTCACCGTGTGGGTTCTATGACCCCATTTTGGGTGAAATCAAGCCTCTTCTACAAGCATGTCGTAAGGGTAGATTAATTAAAGGCTTTCTTTAAAGTCGGAGTGCATCAGCCTGAGAGGCAAGAAGCAAACAGTCTGCACACGAAACACTCAGGTTTTCGAGCAAGACTAAAGTCCAGAGGTGGACGAACAACCATAACTTTCCTCTGGACGTTACAACCTTGAACGGGAAGAAATTAGTTTAATCATGGTATTAAATATGTCATGAGTTAACATTTTGTGGAATAATTTTATGCTAAAAATTGCTTTAGTTAACATATTTGGGTTCGCAGGTCAGGCCGCTTCTTTAAAATGGGGTCACAGGTCAGGCCGCTTCTAAAAAAATAGGGTCGGAGGTCAGGCCGCCTCTACAAATGGGGTCTCAGGTCAGGCCGCTTCTAAAAAAATAGGGTGGGAGGTCAGGTCGCCTCTACAAAATGGGGTCTCAGGTCAGGCCGCTTCTAAAAAAATAGGGTCGGAGGTAAGGCCGCCTCTACAAAATGGGGTCTCAGGTCAGGCCGCTTCTAAAAAAATAGGGTCGGAGGTCAGGCCGCCTCTACAAAATGGGGTCTCAGGTCAGGCCGCTTCTAAAAAAATAGGGTCGGAGGTCAGGCCGCCTCTACAAAATGGGGTCTCAGGTCAGGCCGCTTCTAAAAAATAGGGTCGTAGTTCAGGCCGCCACTATAAAATGGGTTCTCAGGTCAAGCCGCCCCTATAAAATGGGTTCTCAGGTCAGGCCGCCTCTATAAAATGGGTTCTCAGGTCAGGCCGCCTCTATAAAATGGGTTCTCAGGTCAGGCCGCCTCTATAAAATGGGTTCTCAGGTCAGGCCGCCTCTTCAAAATGGGTTCTCAGGTCAGGCCGCCTCTATAAAATGGGTTCTCAGGTCAGGCCGCCTCTATAAAATGGGTTCTCAGGTCAGGCCGCCTCTATAAAATGAATTCTCATGTCAAGCCGCTTCTACAAAATGGGTTTGCAGGTCAGGCCGCCTCTATAAAATGGGTTCTCAGGTCAAGCCGCGTCTATAAAATGGGTTCTCAGGTCAGGCCGCCTCTATAAAATGGGTTCTCAGGTCAAGCCGCCTCTATAAAATGGGTTCTCAGGTCAGGCCGCCTCTATAAAATGGGTTCTCAGGTCAGGCCGCCTCTATAAAATGGATTCTCAGGTCAAGCCGCTTCTACAAAATGGGTTTGCAGGTCAGGCCGCTTCTTTAAAATGGGGTCACAGATCAGGCCGCTTTTAAAAAATAGGGTCGCTGGTCAGACCGCCTCTACAAAATGGGCTCCGACCACCTCTATAAAATAGGGTCGCGACTTGACGAAGTTTGGGATCTGCAGGCGGAGCTCATATTTGGCTGTGCCTGGTAAATAAGTAAGTGATGGATGGATGGAAGGTTGGATGCATGTTTAGATTAATGCTTGGATGGATGGTTGGATGGCGGTTAAAATGGATATTTTGAGGGATGCGTGGATTTATGTTTGGATTGATGTTTGGACTGATGAGTGGATTATTGTTTAAATGGATGTTTAAATAGATGTTTGTGTGGATGTTTGGATGGATTTTTAGATAGATATTTGAATAGATGTTTGTATGGTTGTTTTGATAATTGTTTGTGTGGATGGTGTGGTGGATGGTTTGATGGTTGGATGGATGGTCGGCTAGTTAGATGGTTGGATAGATAAACGGATAGATGAATAATTAGATGGTTAGACAGATGAATGGTTATAGGGTTGAATGGTTGATAGTTTGGATGGATGTTGGATGGTTAGTTGGTTGGATAAATATGTCTATGAATAGCTGGTTGAATGGTTGGATGGTGGAAGGGGTGGTTAGTTTATTGTTGAGGTGATTACTGGATTGTTGGTTGGTTGGTTAGTTGGTTAGACTATTACTTGCTGAGTGATTGGCTGGTTTCATGGTTGAGTGATTACCTGGTTAGTTTTACAGTTGGTTGATCAGATAACGACTGATTGATTAGGCGGCTGGCAAGGTTGATTGGTGTGTTGGTTGGGTTATACAAGAAAGACTTTACTATACGGAGCTGCAAAGAACAGGCATGCAGACTTGAGATACCAGTTATTTCAGGAGAAAATAGACTAAAGAAAATTAAAAAAAAAAAAAAAAAAAAACCGTTAAATTCAAATAATAATGATAGCTGAGATGAGTTAAGTCAAGAATTGACATCAAAGCACTCTGGAATTCCCATGCATACTCCGTCTTAATCTTCAACAGCCAGCACAGAGTTCCAATACTGATGGTACCGATCACAATCTGATTATATGTCCGACTTGACTTTCCTCTGAGTGTAGTGAGCCGGCCAGACCCTCTGGTTACACACAGGTGCCTCATTCTCTCCAGGCCATAATATTCTTCTATCCCTACTGATTCCATTGCTTGTTTTTTAAGGGCCTTGACCACATCTGCATTTTCATGTAGCAATTCACCACCCAGTGATGAAGATCCAGCCAATCTGTCTGCCTGTTCATTACCCATAACCTCTACACAGCCTGGAGAAAAGATCCAAAGTATGCTCAGTACCAGTGACCTTCCCAGTGAAGCTTGCCACTCTGCTCAAAGCATCCCTGTCTTCACGTTCATCAGCATGCTTTCAAGGTTTTGCAATTACGACATGTGTATCCATCTTGTTCGTTAGCCATGGGAGAGCTGCAGTTACCGCCTCCACCTCCATTCTCATGCTAGATATGATGTCGTATACCAGGCTGTCTTGCACAAAAGATTTTTCATTGGCTTTTGCTACGAACTCGCAGGCACTTCGCTATCCTCTTAACACCGAAACATCTGTAAAGATAATCAGATCACTTGGGCGTGAATTCTCATGAATCAGCTGTTGGACTTCCACCTTCGTAGCACCTCCTAGCCACTCTCAGCACGCCCGGCCTAATATGATCACAACCCTACACAGGTTAGACTGGTACTCTGACCCACTCCTCTCCTCGCCCAATGTTCTCCAGCATGCATACTTGTCTTAAATAATAATAATAATAATAATAATAATAATAATAATAATAATAACAATAAAAATAAAACTTGTGATGATAATAATAGCAGAAATAGGAATAGTAAAAATAATAGTAATATAACTACTGATAGCAGAATTAATTAATTGTCGACTCTTCCTTATTATAACCTTCCTCCTTGTCCCACCCCCCCCCCCCAACTGCTACTATGTTTCGTCTTATTTTCATTTCCCTGCAACTTCTCTTTATACTACAACTACGTGTAGTAACAACAGCATTAATAGCAATAACAGAAAAGTAAGAAAAGTAAAGGACCCATTTCCACGCCATTAAGCGTACTGGGCACAAAGGGCTAGACCTATTTTTTGTGTGGTAGATCATCGGCACTTTTTGGGTGATGTGGGTCAGCGTACGAATATTATTAGCAATACAAATAGTAGCAACAACACTCTCAAATATAATAGTAAGAAAAATTATTATTAACAGTAATGAGCAGTCGGTTCGGGTCCTGTCCGAACCGGATCGTTTTCAGAAATGAACTTGGCTCCCAGGTTGACCCAGCCTTAAATGGGTATCAGGTACAGTCCGGGGAAGTAAAGACGGTCGGTGTGTTTTTGACCACATCACCCACCGAGTGGCGATCTGTCTATAAAATATATGTCTAGCCCTTTATGCCCAATAATCTTAAAGCGTGGAAAATGGTGCATTTATTTTTAGTGGTAGTGATATCATTATTGACAATTTTAGCAATAGGTAAACAGTGGTATTTGCAGTCACAGTAGTGGTTGCAGTGGTGTGGTAGTGGTGGTGGTGGTGGTGGTGGTGGTGATGGTGATGGTGATGGTGGTGGTAGAAGAAGAAGAAAAAATTATTATTATTTTTATAATAATAATAAGAAGGAGGAGGAGAAGAAGATAAGAGGAAGAATAAGAAGAAGGAGGA
>CAJHNH020001741.1:87500-117500 GCA_905116865.2 Candidula unifasciata
TTTATTTTCCCCCTCCCCACGCCACACCATACGTCAGCGCCTACCCGCCCCACCCAAATCTTGTGTGCTATTGGTCTGCATAGGAAATCTTTATTTCTCTCCCCTCTCACCTCTCCCTTCTATTGTTTCACGACATGAAATTTATATTGTGTGGTGTGCGTGTGTGAGTGCTTGCGTTTGTGGGAATTGTACTTTTCTGGTGTGTAGCTTCAGAAATCTAATGTTCGCATGGTGTGCTCTGAGCCAGACAAGTGCGTGCACACACTCACACATACCACATCATACAGCACATACTCACACATACCACATCATACATCACACACTCACACATACCACATCATACATGACACACTCACACATCATACATGATACACTCACACATCATACATGACACACTCACACACACCACATCATACATCACAGGCTCGAACATACCACATCATACATCACACACTCACACATACCACATCATACATCACACACTTTCTATCAGACACTGCTGCTTTACACATATCAGTCACAGCGTAATTTATACACTCACACATACAATATCACAAATTGACGCATCACACATATCAAATCATACATGACATACTCACACATACCACATCATACATGACACACTCACACATCATACATGATACATTCACACATCATACATGACACACTCACACACACCACATCATGCATCACACAATCACACATACCACATCATACATCACACACTTACACATAGCACATCATACATCACACAGTCACACATACCACATCATACATTACACACTCACACCACCACATCATACATCACATATTCACACATACAATATCACAAACCGACGCATCACTCATATCAAATCATACATGACGCACTCACACATACTATATCACAAACCGACGCATCACACATATCAAATCATACATGACGCACTCACACATACTATATCACAAACCGACGCATCAAACATACAAATCATACATGACGCACTCACACATACTGTATCACATATTGACGCATCACACATACAAATAATACGTAACACACTCACACATACAGTACTAGTCACTGCCGCAGCACACACATTACATCCTACATTACATGTACATATCACACATACAATATCACATACATCGACGCTCATCATACATATCACATTATACATCACACACTCACATAGATCATAACACGCACTTAAATATACCACATCATACATCACACAGTGACACATAAAATAAGCCAAACTGACGTATCACGCATATCATACACTCACACATAAAAAACCACATTTTGACGTATCATAATATCACATCAAACAGCACACACTGACGTATCATAATACCACATCAAACAGCACACACTGACATATCATAATATCACATTAAACAGCACACACTAACGTATCATAATATTATATCAAACATCACACACTCACACATATTACACTACACACTGACGTATCATAATATCTCATTTCCCTCGAAGTCGGAGTATAGCTGCCCATGAGGCAGGGAACAACAAAACGGTTGTACACGCAAAAATCAGGTCAAGGTAAAAGCCAAAAGTCCAAGCGGACGATTAACCGGGACCTTCCATCGGAATTCACAGCGGGTGAACGAAGAAGAAGAAGAAGAAGATAATATCTCATCAAACATCACACATAACACATCACACACTGACGTATCATAATATTCCATTAAACATCGCGCGCGCGCGCGCACACACACACACACAGAGAGAGAGAGAGAGAGAGAGAGAGAGAGAGAGAGAGAGAGAGAGAGAGAGAGGAAACATCACATACTGACGTATCATATCACATAAAACATAACACACTCACGCATAACACATACACACCACAGGCTTACACCTAATATATCACATACAATATCACATCACACATAACATCACCCACACCCATACACATATTAAGTACCACATTCACACACAGCACAGAACACACACACGCACACACACACACACACACACACACAGAGGCCGATACTTACACGACCCATTAAAAACATACTACGCATTCACATGTAGCACATAACACACTTACATATAAAACATAGCACACACTGACACACAACACACCCCACACACATTACATATCGCACACAAACACACTCACTTATTACAAACACAAACACCTAACATATTTATAACACATCACACACATCTATAACCCCACACCACACCACACACAAACACACTCACACATAAAATATCATTTACACATGCACAAGTGCACAAAAACTGACTTATAATGCATCTCATATATTCCGAATCTCTCTCACACAAAATACTTTACATTTATTGCATACATGTAAGCACTTACACATCACAAGCCACTCACATAAATACACAAATCGCTTACATTCACGCTATCACACATCTCAAATTACACACACATACATATCACACATCATTTACACACCCTTACACATCTGAAATCAAACATATACGAACTTATCGTACATTAAAATTCATAATAACCTTTCAAAGACACATATACTACACATTCCACGTACACTTCAATTCACTCACACACACACACACTTACGCCCTCCCCACACGCCACCCACACACACACACATCTTACACGCACCAATCCACATAAGCTAATATTTAAAAAGAATTGCAGAACTGTCTCCGAAATAGACAATAACACAAACGCACGTGTTTACTGGCTTTCACAAAAATAATCACTTGTTAAATCCATGTAAGAGATAGATATGGGCGACGGTGACGCTGCCGTCTTATGTTACAGCAACTATTCTATTGACGTTTATACTGACAGGCAGAAGGTCGTAGTTATCACTGATGGGTTACTCCGGTAACCCAGGAGGCAACTGCCTTGAGTCTGTGTTTATGTGCCCTTTTGTAATTCAGCTCAAAGCATTTAATTGTTTGCTTTGCATTTTTTGCGACACACTGACTTCTGGTCCAGTGTGTCGGATAGGTAGGCTGACCGCTGACGCCTAAAAAATGTTTTGTATTCTAACCTCGTTTTACTGATGCAATTTTGTGTCTTACAAATTAAGTGCTTGGTGCAACACTATGAGCTTGAGTTTTCGTGTGGAATTTCTTTTTCTGTTGTGCCCCCGGCAGTTGTGTGTGGTGAACTGCAATATAAATTACGGTGACCGATTATGTTTAGAGTGGCGTCTGTAGATGCATTATTGCATGTGCACATGCTGGTTTTGTTGCATCAACAGTGAGCAAAAATTATAGTGGGAGACTGTGTTGTTACATCTGACGGCTGCCTCATGCATTTAATTTTGCATGTGCGACACTTAAGATTGTGCTGGGACTGAGGTATTCAAAAAATAAACTAGTTTTTTGATAGAACAATGAAGGATACTTTGTCTGATTTCTCTGACTCGTAATCCAACGTACCGCGATCGAAACCTGCGTGGGCTGCGTGGATTTGTATCGTGGTATGGGACGTCGCAGGTCGACCCAGCCTCAAATGGGTACCAGGATGGGCTGTCCTGGGAAAGTAAAGACGGCCGGCGTAATGCTGACCACATTACCCACCGATTTGTCTGTAAAAATATGGGTGCTCTTCCCATATGCCCGATGCGCCTAAGGGCGTGTAAAGGGATCTTTATTTTACTTTTTTTTTACAGGAAGGGAACAGTTATGGATCGACCTGTCTGCCGTGAAATTCTAGCTTTTATTTATATCTGTTATGAATGCACTTTGCGAGCGGCTTCTGTGGCTTAGGCGTTGCGAGTCCGACTCGTAATTCCAAAGTACCGCGATCGAAACAATCTGTTGGCTGCGTCGATTTTTATTATGCTTTGGGGCGTCGCAGGTCGACCCAGTCTAAGAATGGGTACCACGATGTATGTCCTGGGGAAGTAAAGGCGGCCGGCGTATTGCCACCTAGTGCTGATTGGTCTGTAAAAAAATATGGTTCATTATCCTATATGCCCAATGCGCCTAAAAGGCGTGAAAAGGGATCTTTACTTATTTAACTATTCGCTTTTCGAGTTAGAGCGACAGATACAAGCGTAAAAAGAATTAAAGGACCGATGTTTTTCTTCAGAGGTATGTAAAGTATTTGACGCGTGACTGAAAAAGTGATTTTGGGGGAAAGGAAAATAGACCCTCCCTATACATACATAGTCTTTTGTTAACATGCTTATAAGAGGGTCTCCGTTTTGAAGTGATTTGCCTCGTGCTCTGAAAGTCGTAGCTTCGTTTTACGGCGGCATTCAGTTCTTGAGGGCAATTTTCCCGCAAATCTTCGAGGGAGTTACGGAGGTCATGTTCTGTGCGACGCTCTCGGCAGGCAGCTAGCTGCTCTGGGGAGACTGAGCCATATGGGATAAAACCCGGTGCACTGAAGTAGAACCTCTCACCTTTACTTTTAAACACGTGTTTATAAAATTCCGTTTTACTTGTAGTCTTATGTAAACCTGTTCATAATTGTCCGAATGTCAAGTATAGTGTTCTATGGAAAAGGGAAGCCGGTAGAAAGTACTCCGCTGAAACTGAACACAAGTGAGGTTTTGAACAACAGATCAACATCATGGCACACAGATAGTAGCCCATAAGTGCTCAGTTCTTCTTCTAACTCAAGTCTGCTCAGCTCAGCACAGTGCACAGGATCTGTATCACCGGCGAGAATCATGAAACACTTTAGGTAGATTTTTAACTCGAAGCTTTGACTGGGCAGCGCCGTTAGGTTACTCTTTTCGATTTCTAACTGCCAAGGGATTTTTTTCGCGCACAACAATACACACGGGTGTCCGATCTCACTACACAGAGACAAGAGGAAATTTCTAGAAGTCCAAGAGCACGTCAAAAAATCCCAGCCCTTACAGGGGATTGAATCTGGAGCCTCTAGCACTCGAGGCGGACAGCATGCCTCGAGACCATGCAGCCTCCCTGAACACAACTGGAGACTTCCGAACATCAGAAGACGTCCCCCCTTAGACACATGTTTCGCCCAGTGCTCGATTGAGGCATGAGCTAACTAACCTACAACTTTGGGCCTCATAAACTGTAGTGGACTCAGCGAATTCCCGTTTTAAATCATCAATACAATTTTCTTTTAATTGAGCCTATAAGTGAATCATATAATGTGACGTCAGTGGCTTGGTCGTTGCGAGTCTGACTCGTAACTCCAACGTACCGTGATCGAAACCCACTGCTGGCTGCGTGGATTTTTATTATGGTATGGGACGTCGCAGGTCGACTCAGCCTAAAATGGGTACCAGGGTGTATGTCCTGGGGAAATAAAGACGGCCGGTGTAATGCTGACCACTTTACCCACCTAGTGCTAATTGGTCTGTAAAAATATGGGTGCTCTTCCCATTGATATGATTCGCCTGAAGGCTTGAAAATTGATCTTTACTATTTTACTGATAATGTCATTTATGTGATTGCACAGACTCATTCTTTATTATTTCCTTTACGACACATATATTTCCATCATCCGTACAGTTCAAAAGATATATATATATATATTATATATATATATATATATATATATATATATATATATATATATATATATATATATTATATTTATATATAACTGTTGTCTGAGATTCGCTGGGGTAATTTAAAACAATAAGACCTCCGTGTTTTATTTAGCTTCAAGCCTAAATCCGGCGTTGGTTTCGGTCCCCTTTATCCTCTCATAAAAGCAGTGTCGTCTTAACTCACAGACCAACTGGGAACTCGCTTGGGGCGCCATAAACATAGTGTCGCTCATAATGTTAATGAAGCGGTAAAAAAGGAGGTAAAGAAGCAGAAAAAGAAGTAGTTGTTCATAGGGCCTCAGTATACTGGTTCGCTCAAGGGCCCATAAGGCTGATAATAACACGGCATTGAATGGGAGCCCTCTTTATGCTCGCTAGCATAGTTGGTTAAACCTGACCTCGCAGCGACCGAGTGACGAACACCCTGGGGTTGGCAGAAAAGTCACATTTCTCTCAGTTATACGGTATCTATCAGGGAATCATGACTGAAGGGTAGCGATATCCATAGTGCCGAGAAAATGGATTAACAACTCATGGTTTTTAGATACTTATATATATATATATATATATATATATATATATATATATATATATATATATATATATATATATATATATATATATATATACACACACATAAGAAAACAAGTAATTTGCAAGACCAAGCTGTTGTGTCAGATTGCAACCTAAAAATAATGACTACCTAGCAATGACATTGTATACCGCAAACGTACGAACGATACCCTTCAACTATTTAGACAGGGAAGAGATTACGCAATGCAGCACTCGCCACGCATGAACTAGCAATTTAATAATGTAATCGAGCCTTAAATTGAGAATGAGATTTCTACGGTGTGCGTGGATAACAAACATTTCTTCAACCGAAAATAACAGGAATGACGTGCTAGGTAGGGATTAATGACGTCATGAATACTACCAACTGCTAGACATATAAGTAAATTTATCAAAGGCTCTATCAGTGCTAAAACGACCACCACCTTACTGCCCTCACCACAATCACTTTCAGACTCGCAACGACGAGAGTTAATTGTCACTACCATCATTGCTATATTAACACTAATATCACCCCTTTGCTTTAGCGATTTAGAGGCTAAAAAGCCTGAAGAGGTGGCATGTCATGTCATGTGATTGACGTGGAGGCAGTAACTGCTGCCTTCCACTGATTTAAGAATCAGGTGTATAGCAATGACGTGATTGTAACTGACTCGCATAGCATGCTGAGAAAGGTGGAGACAGGCATGCTTTGTGCAGAGTGGCAAGCATTGCTTCAGAGGTTCTGGGTAGGTAGCATCCTTTGGATATTTTCTCCAGGTTTTGCCGGTGTGTTAGGAAATGAGCAGGCAGATAGATTATAGTTGCAGTGCCGGGAATCGAACTTGTCACTTCCAGATGGAGTGCGCTCCTCGCTATGAAAACATGGGTACTAAGAACACCACCACCAAGGCACCCTCCCCCTCCCCTTCAAAAAGGTGTCTTCGTTGGCATGTCTATCGTACAGCTTGAAATCCACAGCTTTGGAAAACGGAAAGAATGCATCTCAAACCATTTAAATGGCACCATAGGTTACAGAATTTTATATTACCGTAACATAGGTGGAATAACAAACACAGCAACAATTTACAAGCACAGCAGACCGTAAAGCTTTGTTTAGAATACACAAACATTTAGGAAAGACATTTGATTGGTAGGTTCCATTGTGTTACACGTCATTCATATTAATAAATACAGAGGCTAACCCTTGAAGCCGTACACACACACACACACACACACATATATATATATAAATATATATATATATATACTAGCTGTACCCGGCCACGCGTTGCTGTGGCATAGTTTGGCTAAATGGAAATGAAAGAAAATAGAAAACGCACGTGTCTAATACAATCATTGTCTGCTCAGATATAGAGATAGTCTTTGATCCCCGCCCACCACCACAACTAAATCCACCTACTACTATCTCCCTCATCAAAGGTTTTTGGAAAAGAAAGACAATGGAAATCGCACGTGTCTAATACAGTTAATGTCGCAATCATTCTCTGCACGGATATAGCGATAGTCTGGTTTTCCAACTTTAGAACACGCACCTTATAATTGTGTTTTTATATTAGTGGTCGTTTAAATGGTGTTATTAGCACAGTAACAAAAATGGGTTATTTGGTTATCACATGCTAAAGCGTTTGTATTTTTATAGGAGACGGAAGTAAAGCTACAACCTGTACTTGTGAATAACAAAGTAAGTCGTAAAAAATAGAAACGCGGAGGGTAGCGTTAGTAAAATATAAACAAAATAGGCAATGAGAACTTGAAAATCAAATGTAAAGCTCTTTAATTTCTCTTAAATTTAAGTCATTACCCCCTCCCCTCTTCCACCGACTACTGCTCTCTCCCTCTTCGAAGGATTTGAAAATCACTAACTGGCGATATTTTGTTGTTGCTGTAACTGACATTGACATCCCTGTCCATCTGGACTAAAATAGGGAGCAGGAATTGTAAAAGGTAGTGAATAGGGCTAGTGTAATATTTACCACATCATCCTTCAAGTACCAGTACAACTAATAAAATAATGTCACTGCTATCTGTGTTACCATCGGAGTAGACAGAGAGTCGTGAGCCAGAAGATTTGGTTCCGCATAGCTAGTGCTGTCGCCACAGACTGGTCAGGTTAGGATGTATAATTTCATTTGCCGACAGAAGAACGCCATAACCTCACCGGCGGTCTTCACATGAGAGCACTATGGTGTAACAGCCCTGGTGTAACAACTATTACTGCTGCTGCTACTTTAAGTGGGTAAAGCAGTTACTGTCCACTTAATCGGAACAACAAAAAGAGAACACAACTATTAGACATATGTGTCCCTACCACTGTGTCGGGATTAAAACACAATTCATAACCGCAGGCAATTGTTTTCTCGTAGACAGATACTCCAGATATATTAATGAAATAGAAATCGCACGTGTCTAACACGGTTAATGAAGTTAATGTCGCAGTCACTGTCTGCGCCGACGTCGAGATAGTCCTCGGTTCAGTAGTTTCCGAGTCTATAGAGACCAAACAAACACACAAACATTGATTTTTATATATATATATATATATATATATATATATATATATATATATATATATATATATATATATGTGTGTTTGTATGTGTGTGTGTGTGTGTGTATATAAATATTTTACGTGTTCAAATTTATAACGGGGAAACATTGCTTTGAATATCTATACATACGCCCGGCTCTCTAGCGTAACTTGTTAAAGCTGACTTCGCGGCGGCCGGGTGGTTCGGGTTCACTCCAGGGGGTAGGTAGAGAAGCCAAATGTCTCCTAGATTTACGATACCTATAATGGAATAAATGCCAAAGGATTGAGATATCCATAGTACCCGGCCAGCCGTTTACAATTCATAGTTTCTAAATACTTAAAAATAGAATATATATAAATATATATTTGTATATATATATATATATATATATATATATATAATTTACAAAGAGACAATGTATTAAGCGGCACTCGGAGAAAGAAGTAGAAAGACAGAAGGACATACTCGACAACTCGATATCGCGACATCATGATGGCCCACAAACAGCATCCTGTGCCAAAAGTTAAGGTATTTTATCCGTGCTCAACGTCATGTTGGCCTTGCGAGAACTGTGTTGGAGGGTAGCATTTCGAGAAAATTAGGCAGGCAGACCTCTGCGAAGCTGGGTACAGAACATTGAAGATGCATTGGCTTTGAAAGCACATAGGGCTAGAGAATTGGTTAGAGAATGGGAGACATTCAGATGTGTCGTGAGGTAAGTGACGTTCTGTAATGATCTGTTAGTTAGTTAGTAGTTACGGTTACGGCATGACAGCAAACGAGCTTGGCCCATAATTACTCAACCGCCTATGCCAGTGATTCCAGTCACAAACTGAGTCAGATACGCTGGATACTTCAAGTGACTGCCGTAAGATCTGCTGATTGATGATAATGATGATGTTGATCCTCACTACTACCACCAACACGAGGGTCACTACAGTTATCGTCTTCTTCTTTTTATTTTGTCGTCTCACTGATACCAGGTTGTAATCTAGTGTCGTGGTTTTGTCGTCTCACTGACACCAAGTTGTAACCTAGTGTCGTGGTTTTGTCGTCTCACTGATACCAGGTTGTAATCTAGTGTCGTGGTTTTTTCGTCTCACTGACACCAAGTTGTAACCTAGTGTCGTGGTTTTGTCGTCACACTGATACCAGGTTGTAACCTAGTGTCGTGGTTTTGTCGTCTCACTGATACCAGGTCGTAGCCCAGTGTCGTGGTTTTATCCTCTCACTGATACTAGGTTGTAACCCAGTGTCGTGGTTTTGTCGTCTCACTGATCCCAGCTTGTAGACCAGTGTTGTGGTTTTGTCGTCTCACTGAGACCAGGTTGTAGCCCAGTGTCATGGCTTTGTCGGCTCACTGATACGAGCTTGCAGCCTAATGTCGCGGTTTTCTTTACTTGTCTTGCGCTTCTCTGGTGGCTAGGGTGGTGGATTTATCCATTTTTCTGCAGGTTTCCGCTACACCTTTTATCCACATCCTTTTTGGTCTTCCTCTCACCTTCCTCCCAGATGTTCTGCTGTATAAAGTCTAATGTGCAGTTTGGTCAGGCTGTAGTCTCACTAGATAGCGGAACCACTCCTTTTTTTTGTCTGTCAATATAATCCAGATATGGTCTTATTTAATCTTTCTCTCTAATGCTGGTGTTAGTAACCCGGTCTCCTCTTGTCTTGTCACTACTACCATTACCAGTGCGGCTATTATAACAGAACTGTTTAGTTACTACGAAGAGCTTTGCCACAAACCTCACTATAACTACGACTACTATTACCACTGTCAATATTATTACGACCGGTACCAATACAGTCACACCACAGCCACAGTCACTAACACTTCTGCTATCACCACGACCAAAACTACCAATACTACTTCTTCTTCTTCTAATATATGCACTGCTGCTACTACCGCTTTAGTTACTATTCCCCATCCTTATCCTCATCCTACTACTACTACTACTACTACTACTACTACTACTACTACTACTACTACTACTACTACTACTACTACTACTACTACTACTACTACTACTACTACTACTACTACTACTACTGCTGCTGCTGCTGCTGCTGCTGCTGCTACTACTACTACTACTACTACTACTACTACTACTACTACTACTACACCTGCTGCTGCTGCTGTTGCTGCCATTACTACCAATTTCACCCCATAAAATATTACTGTTACACCCAATATTGCCCAAACGGGTTCCGCGGCTCAATTGTGAGGGTAAGGGGTGGGGAATATACCCACTACCTCCGTAACAAGCATAACGTAAGAGTTGACTAAACAGTTTCCTTTGAAGTCGGAGTGCATCTGCCCAAAAGGCAAGGAACCAACAGTCTGCACACACATTAGACAGATCTGCAAAACTAATGTGCACGCAATACTCAAGTTCTGGAATAAGACACGAGTCCAGAAGTGGACAAACAACCAGAATTTTCCTCCAAAGTTTACAGCCGGAGAACGCACAGAAGAAGATACACAATATTATAATAGCAGCATTGCTCTCTTCTCCTTCAAAATCCACCAATGCACATTCGGCGCATATGAGGAATAATTTTACATCATCAAGTACTCAGTAAGACGGAGCTAAGTTTAGCTTTAATGAATCATCCCTGCGTCAGCACGTTTAGGTTTGTCGGCGGTAGTTAAGTTAGTGTACAGACAGGTGTGTTCAGTGGGGTTGGGTTGCTATGGACAGACACGCAGACAGACAGACTGGCTGACAGACACACACGAACACACTATTAAACATATAAAACACTCTCTTTGCTTTGCTGAAAAATCAATGGTCACTTTTAACCTGTATTTCCGAAGGTGGAATAGGCTTTAGGTTATAATTATGAGTAGGTTATGTGTGCTATAAAGAAAGAATACAGACCTAAATACTGTACCGATAAGCGACAAAGTCGTCTACCGGCGAGCGAATGGGCGACCCGGTCCCCAATGCTCTCCCTATCTTTTAATATATATATATATATATATATATATATATATATATATATATATATATATATATATATATATATCAGCAATCTCTGTATGCCTAGTGGCACATGAGGCTTCAGATAGGACTTTCCATGCTTTTCTGTCCTTTGCAATCTTCGGTGCAGTTTTCCATGTCAAAGATGCCACATTCAGGTCACTTTCCATCGTTCGTCTCCATGTGGTTTTTGGGCGCCTCTTCTTTCTCTTTCCCTCTGGTGTCCATGTGAGAGCTGTTTTGGCGGGTATATCAGGATTCATTCTCATGACGTGGCCAAGTAGTTTAGTGTTTGAGATTGTATTTGGCCAAAAAAATTTGATAATTCTACGTAAACATGTGTTGTGGAAGGTGGATAGATTGTGTGCATCCTTTTTGGTCATTCTCCAGCATTCTGCTCCATAAAGAAGAACTGGCAAAATAATGCTCTTTTAGAGTGGGGGTTTCGTTCCTCTCCAGTAACTGTTGGATTTTCAGATTTGCCTCATCCTTCAAAATCCTTCAAAATGTCTTCCTCTGTCCCTCCCAGTAGGGACACCTCACTACCAAGATATGTGAAATGTTTTACATTTTCGAGTGTTTGGTTATTTATGGTCACTGGTTGTTGGTTTGGACTGTTTGTCATGATCTTAGTTTTCTTTTCATTTATCCTGAGTCCCACTTTTTCTACTGTGCTGTGTAGTTTGTTACTTTTTTTGGGTATATGTTCGTGTTTATGTGATAGGAGTGCAACTGCAAAATCAAGGTCCTCAAGCATGGTGAATGGAGTCCATCGTATGCCTCTCAATATCCTGTCTACTGTGTTCTTTAGTATCCAATCAATCACAAGGTTAAAGAGGAGGGATGACATAACACATCCTTGTCTTACACCTGTCTTTACTGGGAAAGATGTATTACAATTATGCTGACTCTTTTCTGGAATTCCATAATGTGTTAATATTTTCTTGAATTCCATAATGTGTTAATATTTTCTTGAATTCCATAATGTGGTAATATTTTCCAGAGACTTTCTTTATGGACGCTATTGAAAGCTTTCTCGAAGTCCACAAAATTAATATATACACTTCTCTGCCATTCATTGCATTGTTCTAAAATGTTATGTAGAGTAAAGATATATTAAGTTGTTCCTCTGTTCTTTCTGAATCCTGCTTATTCCACTTGTAGGCATTTATCTACTCCCTTTTCGAGTCGCATTATGATGATTTTACAAACCATTTTGCTTGGTACTGAGAGTAGCGTAATCCCATTCCAATTATTGCAGTCTGTTAAATCTGCTTTTTTTAAAGGGATTTGTACTATTGTTTCTTCCAATCATCAGGCAACACTTCTTTTTCCCAAACATTCTTAAACAATGTTCTAAAATTCTAGCAGTAATCTGGTAATCCTAGTTTCAGCTTCATAGCAAACGGGTCACCCCATAGTTGCTCCGCTCCTGTGCCAACGAAAAATACACTTAGCTCACAGTGTCACGTCATGCACTCAACTCAGAAGCTGGGCGACGAAACTATATCCTTCCAGTCTACAAATGGAGCAAAAATGCAACGGCCACCGTCTGGAAGGAAAAAAACAACAATAGGTGGCCGTGCCTAGCGTCCATTTTGACCTGAAGCATTATATGAGGGTTAATAAACGGTCACCTCAGCAGTACCCTCATTGTTAGCTGGGGAAGGGACTTAGGACATTACATCCACCAGCAAGCGTCGCCCCTACAACGACCTGCCTGCCTTCGTTAACTGCTGTTCACCCAACAGCCCTGCAGTTCTTTGGCACGAAGGAGACACCTTGAACTTGGGTTTCGGACTGCTGACTTCCTACAAGATGTTATTTTATGTTTCGTTATCACAATTGATGTCACTGCACATTGGGCATACCCATGCGTGCTCATTTCTCCGAAGCAGCAGCCACTCCAAAGTACTTCTACTAATTGTCCCCATGAGAAGCTGGTTATATTGTCTTCTATCTCAGCCTCGAAGACGGCAAAGACGTGCATCTCCATGCTTAACTCCCATGTCACGCAATCGTGTTAGTGTCAGGGAGACCTCATTCTCCACTAGTCCAGTTCGTACAGCGTTGACTATGTCTGCTCTGTAAATGCTTTTCCCGCAATCATTAGTGCAGTGCTTGCCAGTTGGTCCGCTCGCTCATTTCCCTTCACGCCCGCTTGACCCGGTGTGTAGATCCGGGTTACGTAGGTTAAGTGCGATTTCCGAATGCTTTCTATCCATTCAGAGCAGTTGTGTTGGGATCTGCTTTGAGCAGTTCTGCTGGCAGTTCATCTTTGCCTGGTGCTTTGTTGTTCTTTAAAGTGTGGATAGGTTTAAGGATTTCTTGTTTGCTTGGTGGTTTAATAATAATGTCAAGGTCCTGAGTGGCTGGGTGAATATCTGGGGAATGTTCAGGATCAGGTCTTCAAGAGGTTAGAAAAGTGTTTAGTCCACTGCATAGTTTGTTTGTGTTCTATGGTAAGGAGTTTGCCTTGATTATCTCTGATGCGCATTCTGTGGTTATTGCTTTTGTTTCCGCACATTTGTTGGGTAATTTTGTGTAGGGTTTGTAGATCATGTGCTTTAGCAGCATTTTCTGCTGTTTCTGCTAGATTTTCCATTAATCTTCTCTTGTCAGCTCTGGCACTTTTCTTTACCATTTTATTTAGTTCGCTATATTCTAACATTAGTTTGTCTTTCTAACGTTCGGATTTAGTGTGATTTATGACGCTCTTTATTCTTTTTCGCTTGGCAATATAGTCCATGGTTTGACTACCTATCCATTCTTTGTGGTGTTGTTTCCTGGTTCCTAATATGTTGTTGCTGGTTGTTTTGTATGCTTCTTTGATCTGGTTCCATCTGTCTTGAATGCTGATTGTAGCTGAAGTGTCTGGGCCACTTGATAGAGTTTGAAAACTGTTTTTGAGTTCTACTATAAATTTTGTGGCAATGTCTTTTTCTCCAAAAAGGTTGACATTGTAGCGTGCTGTCTGTGTCTTAGCTCGTGTGTGAACTTTTTTCAGTTTATGTCGTAGTAGTGCAACTACGAGGTGATGATCACTACCCACATCTGCTCCCCTTTTGACACGCACATCGAATAGGGACCCACGCCATTTTCTTTTCACCATGAAATAGTCGATCTGGTTTACATCTCTTCCATTTGGAGATATCCATGTAAGCTTGTGTATATTCTTGTGAGGGAACAGTGTTCCTCCTATAACAAGTCTATTCTCCGTGCAGAAGTCACTCAGTCTTCTCCGTTGTCATTAATTGTACCACATCCATGTTTTCCCATTGATAATTCTCTATCCAAGTTGTTGTCACCAACTTTTGCATTGAGATCTCTCATAATGGATATAATATCATGGGCTGGTACTTTATCTACTACCTCTTGCAGTCTCCTAAAGAATGTTTCTTTATCTTCGTCCTCAGCTTCATTAGTCGGTGCGTAGCATTGTATGATTGTAAGTTTGGCATGTTTCCTATTGAATCGTGCTGTCATAATTCTTTCATTGATTGGATGCCACTCGATGAGATGTTTGTGCATACCTTCCTTTAAAATGAGTGCCACGCCTGCAAAATGTAGGTTATCATCTCTTCCAGAGTATATTATGGTTTCTCCTGTACCTGTTGGGGATTGTCCAAACCCTGTCCACCTGCTTTCACTGATTCCACGAATATGCAGTTCGTAGTTCTGCATTTCTTTAATTACTTGGGCGGTTTTGGCCGTTTTCAAACATGGTTCTCACATTCCAGAAGCCAATTCCTAATTTAGATATGACGTCCAGAAGACTTGTTTTCCTTCCAGGGGCTTCCTTTCAGGGCAGAGCTATGTATGTATGTATGTATGTATGTATGTATGTATGTATGTATGTATGTATGTATGTATGTATGTATGTATGTATGTATGTATGTATGTATGTATGTATGTATGTATGTATGTATGTATGTATGTATGTATGAATGTATGTATGTATGTATGTATGTATGTATGTATGTATGTATGTATGTATGTATGTATGTATGTATGTATGTATGTATGTATGTATGTATGTATGTATGTATGTATGTATGTATGTATGTATGTATGTATGTATGTATGTATGTATGTATGTATGTATGTATGTATGTATGTATGTATGTATGTATGTATGTATGTATGTATGTATGTATGTATGTATGTATGTATGTATGTATGTATGTATGTATGTATGTATGTATGTATGTATGTATGTATGTATGTATGTATGTATGTATGTATGTATGTATGTATGTATGTATGTATGTATGTATGTATGTATGTATGTATGTATGTATGTATGTATGTATGTATGTATGTATGTATGTATGTATGTATGTATGTATGTATGTATGTATGTATGTAGTGTATGTATGTATGTATGTATGTATGTATGTATGTATGTATGTATGTATGTATGTATGTATGTATGTATGTATGTATGTATGTATGTATGTATGTATGTATGTATGTATGTATGTATGTATGTATGTATGTATGTATGTATGTATGTATGTATGTATGTATGTATGTATGTATGTATGTGTATGTATGTATGTATGTATGTATGTATGTATGTATGTATGTATGTATGTATGTATGTATGTATGTATGTATGTATGTATGTATGTATGTATGTATGTATGTATGTATGTATGTATGTATGTATGTATGTATGTATGTATGTATGTATGTATGTATGTATGTATGTATGTATGTATGTATGTATGTATGTATGTATGTATGTATGTATGTATGTATGTATGTATGTATGTATGTATGTATGTATGTATGTATGTATGTATGTATGTATGTATGTATGTATGTATGTATGTATGTATGTATGTATGTATGTATGTATGTATGTATGTATGTATGTATGTATGTATGTATGTATGTATGTATGTATGTATGTATGTATGTATGTATGTATGTATGTATGTATGTATGTATGTATGTATGTATGTATGTATGTATGTATGTATGTATGTATGTATGTATGTATGTATGTATGTATGTATGTATGTATGTATGTATGTATGTATGTATGTATGTATGTATGTATGTATGTATGTATGTATGTATGTATGTATGTATGTATGTATGTATGTATGTATGTATGTATGTATGTATGTATGTATGTATGTATGTATGTATGTATGTATGTATGTATGTATGTATGTATGTATGTATGTATGTATGTATGTATGTATGTATGTATGTATGTATGTATGTATGTATGTATGTATGTATGTATGTATGTATGTATGTATGTATGTATGTATGTATGTATGTATGTATGTATGTATGTATGTATGTATGTATGTATGTATGTATGTATGTATGTATGTATGTATGTATGTATGTATGTATGTATGTATGTATGTATGTATGTATGTATGTATGTATGTATGTATGTATGTATGTATGTATGTATGTATGTATGTATGTATGTATGTATGTATGTATGTATGTATGTATGTATGTATGTATGTATGTATGTATGTATGTATGTATGTATGTATGTATGTATGTATGTATGTATGTATGTATGTATGTATGTATGTATGTATGTATGTATGTATGTATGTATGTATGTATGTATGTATGTATGTATGTATGTATGTATGTATGTATGTATGTATATGTATGTATGTATGTATGTATGTATGTATGTATGTATGTATGTATGTATGTATGTATGTATGTATGTATGTATGTATGTATGTATGTATGTATGTATGTATGTATGTATGTATGTATGTATGTATGTATGTATGTATGTATGTATGTATGTATGTATGTATGTATGTATGTATGTATGTATGTATGTATGTATGTATGTATGTATGTATGTATGTATGTATGTATGTATGTATGTATGTATGTATGTATGTATGTATGTATGTATGTATGTATGTATGTATGTATGTATGTATGTATGTATGTATGTATGTATGTATGTATGTATGTATGTATGTATGTATGTATGTATGTATGTATGTATGTATGTATGTATGTATGTATGTATGTATGTATGTATGTATGTATGTATGTATGTATGTATGTATGTATGTATGTATGTATGTATGTATGTATGTATGTATGTATGTATGTATGTATGTATGTATGTATGTATGTATGTATGTATGTATGTATGTATGTATGTATGTATGTATGTATGTATGTATGTATGTATGTATGTATGTATGTATGTATGTATGTATGTATGTATGTATGTATGTATGTATGAATGTATGAATGTATGAATGTATGAATGTATGTATGTATGTATGTATGTATGTATGTATGTATGTATGTATGTATGTATGTATGTATGTATGTATGTATGTATGTATGTATGTATGTATGTATGTATGTATGTATGTATGTATGTATGTATGTATGTATGTATGTATGTATGTATGTATGTATGTATGTATGTATGTATGTATGTATGTATGTATGTATGTATGTATGTATGTATGTATGTATGTATGTATGTATGTATGTATGTATGTATGTATGTATGTATGTATGTATGTATGTATGTATGTATGTATGTATGTATGTATGTATGTATGTATGTATGTATGTATGTATGTATGTATGTATGTATGTATGTATGTATGTATGTATGTATGTATGTATGTATGTATGTATGTATGTATGTATGTATGTATGTATGTATGTATGTATGTATGTATGTATGTATGTATGTATGTATGTATGTATGTATGTATGTATGTATGTATGTATGTATGTATGTATGTATGTATGTATGTATGTATGTATGTATGTATGTATGTATGTATGTATGTATGTATGTATGTATGTATGTATGTATGTATGTATGTATGTATGTATGTATGTATGTATGTATGTATGTATGTATGTATGTATGTATGTATGTATGTATGTATGTATGTATGTATGTATGTATGTATGTATGTATGTATGTATGTATGTATGTATGTGTATGTATGTATGTATGTATGTATGTATGTATGTATGTATGTATGTATGTATGTATGTATGTATGTATGTATGTATGTATGTATGTATGTATGTATGTATGTATGTATGTATGTATGTATGTATGTATGTATGTATGTATGTATGTATGTATGTATGTATGTATGTATGTATGTATGTATGTATGTATGTATGTATGTATGTATGTATGTATGTATGTATGTATGTATGTATGTATGTATGTATGTATGTATGTATGTATGTATGTATGTATGTATGTATGTATGTATGTATGTATGTATGTATGTATGTGTGTGTGTGTGTGTGTGTGTGTGTGTGTGTGTGTGTGTGTGTGTGTGTGTGTGTGTGTGTGTGTGTGTATGTATGTATGTATGTATGTATGTATGTATGTATGTATGTATGTATGTATGTATCATTCATTCATTGGCACCTTTCCGTCTTTCCAGACGATAGTGTTATATTGCGCTATGAGGAGGCATGAGACTCACAGCCCATGGCGATGGCGAGTGTGACGAGCAAAACCAGCCCGTGACAAGAAAAGTCTTCCACAATGATAGCATGGGATTTCAGGACCATTGTTAACTACATTTGTGTTTAATCCGTTTCTTTTCAGACGCTCAGCTCTCATCCTTTCTGCAATCATTTCTTCCTTCAGTCTCATTCCCTTCCTGATATGCCCTTTCTACACAACACGGTCTAAGGCATTTTGTACCCCTGAGTCCGCCTCAATACCTGTATCATTCATGTCACGCTTGCACACATCTTTATAACGTAGTAGAGGTCGGCCTTGACATCTTCTTCCTGTCTTTAATTGACCATAAAGGATGTCCTTAATGACTCTGCCATCATTAATTCTCCAGGTATGATCTATCCACCTGAGCTTTCGTAGACTGAGCATGGAAAAGACTGTTGTAGTACCTGCTCTTTCCAGTAGCTCAGTGTTTGTGATTTTGTCCTGCCACTTAATGCCAAGGATTCTTCTTAGGCATCGCATGTGAAAGCTATAAGGTCGTCTCTTTTGGTGCAAGTAGGTTGACCAAGTTTCACTGCCATAAAGCAGAGTTCTGATAACACAAGCCTGATAGACAAGGGTTTAAGTTTTAATTGTGAGCTTTCTCTTCTCCCAAACTCTCTTTGTCAATCTGCTCATTGTTGTTGTTGCCTTACCTATCCTGATGTTGATTTCTTGGTCCAGCGATAGTTTACTATTCACTGTGCAACCCAGATAGGTAAAATGGTCTCCTATCTCAAGCTTTTCTCGGTCAATGTAGACTGTAGGTCTGTCATTGACACATTGCAGCATAACCTTTGTTTTCTTTTTGCTGACTGTTAGTCCAAATTCACAGCACGCATCAGCAAAGGCAGATAGTAAAAATTACAGCTCCTCCTCTGAGTGGGTGGTTATTGCGGCATCATCTGCAAATAGCAGCTCTCTTATAAGTCCCTTTCTTATCCTGGTTTTGGCCTTCAGCCTGCGTGCATTGTAAAGGCTGCCGTCAGATCAAGAATGAATGAAAATACCACCCTCCTGATCTCGAAAGGCATGTGTCAAAAGAAGTGAAAATTCTATTCCAAAGAGGGTAGGAGCAAGTACACACCCCTGCTTCACTCCATTTTTGATGAAAAACTCTTCCACTAGAAACCATTGGAGCAAGTTCCACCCAGAACACAATTCCAGAGACTAAATTACCATTCTCAAACGGAAGCAATTTACTAGTTTTTATATTTAGACTGACAACTGGAAACAATACACTCCGCAACCACATGTACAAGAAATTCAAGAGGGGTCGAAAGGTAGGTGGGAGGGGGGTAGGGGAGGGGGTGCCTTTATTATTACGCCCCTGTGGAAAGGTACCCTAGAATACTGAACATGTGCTGCAGGCATACTTTCTACATGCAGTAGAGAGATCCCATGTCTGGTCTTTTGACCTTTCAGTGGATGCTAATCTGTATGGATCAATGGAAGAGATGCGTTGCCCCACAACCTTCATAGACTCATGCGACGTCCTCATCTAAAAACCACAGGCCGTGAGAGAGAAAAAGATAGATGATTGTGCCAGGTAGTGAGAATTCATCATCATCATGTGCCCTGCCAACTGGCGTATGCGCTCATGCGTCTCCACAAATCACGATCCCTGGTTGCCTGGAACAGCTCTCTTGATGATATCCCTCCATGCCATCGTTTTAGCCTATCCAGCATCATCTCTCTTGGTCTGCCTCTACTCCTTTTCCCACTGATCTTTCCAGCTGTCACGATGTTCTCCAATATCTCTCTTCTCATTATGTGGCCAAAGAACAGTGTTTGTCTCTTTCCTATTGTTGTATATAGAGATCTACTTTCATTAGTCTCTTTCAAGCAATCGTTGTTAGTAAGCATTACACTCCGAAATTATTGACGTGGCACTAAACGATGATAATGATGATGATGGTGCTGATCCAGATGAAGATAATGATTCAGGTGCAATTATGCTGATGCAGTCGAAGATGAAGACAATAACGTAGAAAACACTTAGCTTTTCAATTCGGAATGTTTAAGACTCAAGGAAAAGATCCAAGCCTTCAGAGAATTATTCCATTTTTTTCACTGATATGTCACTTTTGATCCTTTCTTTTCACGATATTATTTTAAATCCTATCAGCATCTTTTGCTTAGGCGCTGAGAACGCACTTCATAATTCCAGAGTGCCGGGTTCGGTCCCAGCTGTAGGCAATTTAGCAGCAGACCGCCTTGCGTTAGTTTCTTCAGTGGTATCCAAAGCCTACAGCTTTGAAAACAACAACAAACTACTGAAAGTAAAATTGATTAGTGAAATGAGAAACAGGCAAACAATGCTGGAGTTTGGTCTGCGACTTTCTGTAAAGGCTACACAACTAACTTTATACGCCGTTTATTGCCTAAATAAATACAACAACCTGTATTACAGCCTCCTTAAATAACGGCGTGTTGTCCCCGGGCCCTTATTTAGCTTTTTATCATCATCATCAACTGTTTCTTTTTAAAACCCCAATTGAGCATAGGGCATCAATACACTTTCACACCTCGTGTAGACTTATTACCGATTGTCTGCATTTTGAGGCTAACGTTGTCTTTGAAATAAGATAATGAGCCTCACGCCAACCCTTCTAAGTTACACCATACGACATGCATACTATAGGCCCTGTTAATACAATGAACTAAATAACGTGGACTAATGTTAGAATGAGTTAAACAGTCTTAAAATACACTCGCAGCCAGGCTCGTGTTATTTCCCTCTCGTAACAGGCGAGCGTTAGTCACTCAACGGACACTTCTATATGCGTTCAGTGTGAGTCATGCCACAATCTTAGACGAGCTGATAGCCGGGACCTCGGCAACTCGGAAACCGTGCAGAAGTGTTGTATCCAGGTGAAAATAGGCGCAGGTTGCTCAGATGCATACTGGAAGAGTACAGACGAGGTGACTCGGAGCAGATTAAGGGGACTGGCTGGCTAGGTTGGATTTCTTTTTTCGTCTTTCATTGCAAAGTTTTCTGAAAAGAATAATTAAACACAAGTGTAAGGTAAAGCGGAGGTCGTGGAGGCTAGCGTTGTGGCAGTTAGAGACTATGCATACATGAACTGCAGTTGATGATGCTGATTATGATGATGAATCAGAAGATGAAAAAAAAGAAGAAGCAGAAGAAGTAGAAGAAGAAAAAGAAGAAGAAGAAGAAGAAAATGAAGAAGAAGAAGAAGAAGAAGAAGAAAAAGAAGAAGAAGAAGAAGAAGAAGAAGAAGAAGATGAAGAAAGGAAGAAAGGAAGGATAAAAAGAGGAATAATAATAATAATAATAATAATAATAATAATAATAATAATAATAATAATAATAATAATAATAATAATAATAATAAGAAGAAGAAGAAGAAGAAGAAGAAGAAGAAGAAGAAAAAGAAGAAGGAAAGCAGAAGAAAAGAAGAAGAAGGAAAAAAGTATAAGAAGCGAAAGTGGAAGAAGAAGAAAGAGAAGAAGAAGAGGAGAAAAAGAGGAAAAAGAAACAGGAAGAGAAGAAGAAAAATGATCATCATGCACGGACAACATATGGTCTCTACAATACGGCCCAAGCTTTGGGCTATGAAGGGAACGAACTTCAGCCCCATGTCTCCTCATAGCGCAGTATCAAACTGTTGTCTGGTGCCAACAATTCTCAAGTTCTGGAAAAAGACCAAAGTCCAGAAGTGGACGAACAACCAGAACGTACCCTCCCCTTGCTGAGTTAACGCTAAAAAAAAAAGAAGATCTGACATACATTATTTCATTATCACGTCTCATATACTGCAAATGTGTTAATTTAATTAACAACTACTGGCAACGCAAAAGAAAACAGTTCAGCGTGATTATAAATCAGCAAAAGAAACACATTCAATGTCAGAAATAATAACAGCATTAGAAAAAACAAAACAAAAACATGATACTGACATTAGAGAAAAATTAAATTAAGCTACAGAATAAATTCAGCGTCGGAAATAAATTCAACATTAGAACCAAGTTTATCGTGGGAAATATATCTTGCTTCTGAAAAACATTCAGTACTAATATAATTATATATTCCAAATGACCTTTTAAAATCCATATTTATAGCTCTGCCAAAGCAACCAGGCACTTTAAAATGTAAAGACCATCGCACAACAAGTCTTATGAGTCACATGACTAAGATTTTACTGAGAATAATTATGAGAAGAATAAGAAACAATATTAAACCAGAAATCAGCGATGAACAATGTGGATTTATAGAAGGAAAAGGTACAACAGAAAATGCCATTTACATCCTAAGGACATTGTCAGAAAGAGCTATAGAAGTAAAGACTGATTTGAACTTATGCTTCATAGACTATACAAAAGCATTTGACTGTGTGAAGCATGAAGAAGTATCAAACTGTTAGAAAAATTAAACATTGATGGTATTGATTATCTACGAATAATAAAGAAAATGTAATGGCAGCAAACAGCAGCTATAAGAATTAACAACTGTTTAGGTACATTTCAAAGCATAAAGAGGGGCGTACGACAAGGGTGTGTACTGTCACCTGATTTGTTTTCAATATACAGTGAAAATGTAATGAGATCTTTAATTGATATGCCAGGAATTGTGGTTGGTGGGCACAATATAAACAGTTTACGTTATGCCGATGACACAGTCTTGATAGCAACAAGTCAGAAAGAACTACAGGAAATGATAGACATTGTGGTGTTAGAAAGCGGAAGAATGGGCCTCAGAAGTAATGGTGGTATCAAAGAAACGAATTATTCCTAAATGCGTTATAAAAGTTGATGGTGTTTTGTTTAGGACAAGCGCAGAAATTTAAGTATCTGGGCACCTGGATAACATCAGATGGAAGATGCATAACTGAGATAAGAAACAGAATAGGACAGGCAAAAACTGCATTTTATAAAATGAAGAATATCTTCTGCAATATATCCATAGAAAAAGAATTCTTGCTTGCTACATACATCCAGTTTTAACATATGACTGTGAATCCTGGACAATCGGTAGGCAGGCCAAACAATTTCTGGAGACCTCGGAGATCTGGTTTTACAGAAGAATGCTCAGAATCCCTTGGACAGCCAAAAAGAGCAACCAAGAGGTTTTGAAAGAGGCGGGAGCCCGAAGACAACTTACCACAGACATCAGAAGGAGACAGTCATCATTGTTCGGCCATGTTATGAGAAGATGGAAAAAAGAACATGTTGTGACCACTGGAAAGATCTTTGGAAGGAGGGATAGAGGAAGACAAAGAGAGAAGATTCTTGACAGTCTTGTTGCATGGCATGGAGGTGTGTCGGCACACGAACTGATACATGCTGCAGGATATCGTGGATTATGGAGAGGCATGATCACCCACGCCAGTCGGCAAGGCACCTGATGATGCTGATGATGATGATGATGATGATGATGATGATGATGATGATGCGAAATAAGTGCAGAATGAGAAAAAAAAAAATCAGCGATTAATGAAACATTATTTGAAAGCGGCAAAGATGTGGTGTAATAGGCGCATGATGAGAATACCATGGACAGATCAAAATAGTCATAAAGATGTTTGGAAAGAAAACTGACTCAAGAAGAGAACTGATTGCCCACATCAGAAGCAGATTATATTCGTTGGTCAAGTCGTGAGCAGGACGTACACAACTGGAGTGAATCGATACGAAATGTAAATGGGGAAGAAAGGGGAAAAAAAAAGGGGGGGGGGATATTCGAGAACGAAAATGCAGTTTGACGTCTTGGCGTAGAAGGACATCTGTGTCAGAATTAATTGAAAGTACCCGAGACAGCAGGTTGTTGATATACATGATTAAAAACACCACACAGCATTGACTTTAAGAAAAAGATGACGTGCCCGAAACGAATTTTATCGGGTGCATGTGAATCCGATCAAAGCCCGTGAATTGTTTTATGTTGCTTTTTTTTTTAAATTCTTTCTGATGCTGAATGAATTTTTTATGCCGAATAAAAATGTTTCTGATGCTGAATTAATTTTTTATGCTCAAACAAAATGTTTCTGATGCTGAATTAATTTCTGATGCTGAAAAAATTGTTTTCTGCTGCTGAATTAATTTCTGATGCTGAATTAATTTCTGATGCTGAATTAATTTCTGATGCTGAATTAATTTCTGATGCTGAATTAATTTCTGATGCTGAATTAATTTCTGATGCTAAAAAAATTGTTTTTTGCTGCTGAATTAATTTCTGATGCTGAATTAATTTCTTTTGCTGAATTTATTTCTGATGCTGAATTTATTTCTGATGCTAAATTAATTTTTTTTTCTGCTGCTAAATTATTTCTGATGCGGAATATTTTTCTGATGCTGAATATTTTTCTGATGCTAATTATTTTTCTGATGCTGAATTTTTTTCTGTGACTGAATTTTGTTCTGATGCTGAATTTTTTTCTGATGCTAAATTTATTTCTGATACTAGGTTTAGTAGGACTGCGTGTCTCTGTATTTTTTCACCTCGTGATCTGAAGACATGAGTTCGCTCCTTCGGCTTACGAGTGCACATTTTATCGAGCTCCCCGGGGATCCCTGCTGAGCTATGGAGTTTGTGCTTCACGCAAATCTCTCGGCAGACGGCTAGAAGATTTGCGGAGATAGACCCACCCGTATAGGATATCCGGTGCAACGAAGTCAAAATTTTCAACTATACCTTTAACTTTTGGTTTTAATAGAAAGGCTAACAATTAATTAACAATCTTCAGGGAAAAATTTTATGGAACAAGAAAGTTGAATGATGTTTAACAGACATGCATTATCATACTGGGCCTTGACTCGTCGATAAATCTCTATAGGTTGCACCTCAACACTAATTGACAAAAAAAAAAAAAAAAAAAAAAAAGAACAACAGAACAGTTCCTCTATGACGGTGTCAAAGAGAGACGGAATCTTTAAACAGTCTGAACCACGATGTCACGTGCTTAACATTCTTGCTACCATTAACAACATCATTGACAGGTCACAAGACAATGGCACAGTTATTGCAATTTTAACACGCTCTCAAGATTTTAATTTGTTATATGTTGGGCGAAAGAAGACAGAAATCATTTTTCTCCATTTACGGATACAGACCAATTTCCAGAAGACAAAGATGTAGCCCACGAACTGATACATGCTGCAGGAGATCGCAGATTGTGGTGAGGCAAAATCGCCAACACCAGTCGGCAAGGCACCTGATGATGATGATACACTATTCGTATTCGTATTCGGCCGAATAGTTGGTCCCACTATTGGTATTCGGCCGAATAGTGAAAAATCACTATTCGGTACACCCCTAGTGGAGACAGTCCAGAATCAAAGCTTACACACTCAAACACAGAATGAATGAATCATTGAATTAATCTTTCAGTACATGGATTCCCTATCTGTTCTTTTCCACTGTCCACTTTCCATACAGCTTTCACCACATCCATTTTATCATCTAATAACTCAACGTCCAGAATAGTGACAGCATCCCATCTATCAATCTGCTCGTTATCTCGCATACCTGTTTTTCCTAAGCCGAAAATCCATGATATGTTCTTGACCTGGTTCTTGTCAAGTGATCTGTTTCAATCACAACATGTCACGACTGTGCTGTTCTCAAGCACAGAATTCAGACAGAATAAAATCGTATTTCACTCATATGTTCCCAAGCATACATAATCCAAACAAGGTATACAATATTATTTTACACACATGTTCTCAAACACAGATTCCAGAGAATAAAATCGTATTTTTACACATGTGTTCTGAAGAACAGAATTCAGACAAAGAAAAAAAAATCGTATTTTACATATACGTTCTCAAGCACAGAATTCAGACAGAGAATAAAATCGTATTTTACACACATGTTCTAAAACACATAATTCAAACAATGAATAAAATCGTATTCTACATACATGTTCTGAAGAATAAAATTCAAACAGAGAAAAAACCGTATTATACCCATTCGTTCTCAAGCATAAAATTCAAAGAGAGAATAAAATCGTATTTTACACTTATGTTCTAAAGCACACAATCTAAAATTCCTGCAATGAATAAGATCGTAATTTACACTTATGTTTTCAAGTAGAGAATTCAAACTAAAAAAAAATTTCTCTCCCCCCCCCCCCCCCACAGATATTAATAAGCAAATAATTCAAACAGAGAATATAGTCGTATTTTATATACATGTTCCCAAGCACACAATTTAAACAGATTAAAAAAAAAAAAAACGGTATTTTACTCACAAGTTCTCAAACATATAATTCAAACAGAAAATAGAATTGTATTTTACACACATGTTCTAAAGCACAACATTCAAAAAGTGAATAAAATCGTATTTTACACACATGTTCCCAAGCACATAATTCAAACAGATAATAAATGGTATTTTACACATATGTTCTCGAAAAAAGAATTCAAACACAGAATAGAATTGTATTTTACACACATTTTCACAAGCACAGAATTCAAACAGAAAATAAAATCGTATTATACACAAATGTTCTCAAACACATATTTCATATGGAGAATTAAATCGTTTTTTTTTAACACATATATTCTGAAGCACAGAATTAAAACAAATATTAGAATCGTATTTTACAAAAGTGTTTTGAAGCACAGAATTCAAACAGAGAATAGAATCGTATTTTACACATCTGTTCCCAAGCACCGCATTCAAATAGAGAATATAATCGTATTTTAAACACATGTTCTATAGCACAGAATTAAAACATATTATAGAATCGTATTTTACACACATGTTCTCAAGCACAGAATTCAAACAAATAATAATATCGTATTTTACACACATGTTCTCAAGCACAGAATTCAAACAGAGAATATTATTGTATTTTACACACATGTTCTCGAAGATGGACACACGGATGGATGGATGGAAGGACGGACTGACGGACGGACGGACAGACAAACAGACAGACAGACCGACAGACTGACATACAGACTGAAAGACAGACAGACAGACAGAACCCCCGTCAAATACGATTCTATTCTCTGTTTGAATTCTGTGCTTGAACACATGTGTGTAAAATACGATTCTTTTCTCTGTTTGAATTCTATTCTTGAGAACATGTGTGTAAAATACGGTTCTATTCTTTGCTTGAATGTGTTCGAGAACATATGTGTGAAAACAGTTCCATTCTCTGTTTGAATTCTGTGCTATAGAACATGTGTTTAAAATGCGATTATATTCTCTGTTTGAATTCGGTGATTGAGAAAATGTGTGTATAATACAATTCTATTCTCTGTTTGAATTCGGTGATTGAGAAAATGTGTGTATAATACAATTCTATTCTCTGTTTGAATTCTGTGTTCGAGAACATCTGCGTAAAATACAATTATACTCTCTGAATTCTGTGCTCGAGAACATGTGTGCAAAATACGACTTATTATCTGTTTCAATTATGTGATTAAGAACATTTGTGTATAATACGAATTTATTCTCTTTTTGAATTCTGTGCTTAAGAAAATGTGTGTAAAATGCGATTCTATTATCTGTTTGATTTGTGTGCTTCGGAATATATGAGTAAAAAACGATTTTATTCACTATTTGAATTTTGTGCTTGAGAACATGTGTGTAAAATACGATTCTATTCTCTGTTTGAATTCTGTGTATGAGAACATGTGTGTAAAATACAATAATATTCTTTGTTTGAATTCTGTGCTTGAGAACATGTGTGTAGAATACGATTTTTTATCTGTTTGAATTCTGTACTGGGGAACATATGTGTAAAATACGATTCTATTCTGTTTGAATTTGATGCTTGAGAACATATGTGTAAAATACGATTCTGTTCTCTGTTTAAATTGTATGCTTCAGAATATATGTGTAAAAAAACTATTTTATTCTCTGTTTGAAATTTTTGATTGAGAACATGTGTATATAATACGATTTTATTCTCTGTTTGAATTCTGTGTTCCAGAACATGTGTGTAAAAACAATTCCATTCCCTGTTTGAATTCTTCGAGAACATGTGTGTAAAAACAATTCCATTCCCTGTTTGAATTCTTCGAGAACATGTGTGTAAAATACAATAATATTCTCTGTTTGAATTCTGTGCTTGAGAACATGTGTGTAAAATACGATATTATTATTTGTTTGAATTCTGTGCTTGAGAACATGTGTGTAAAATACGATTCTATAATATGTTTGAATTCTGTGCTATAGAACATGTGCTTAAAATACGATTATACAGAATTCAGAGAGTATAATTGTATTTTACGCAGATGTTCTCGAACACAGAATTCAAACAGAGAATAGAATTGTATTATACACACATTTTCTCAATCACCGAATTCAAACAGAGAATATAATCGTATTTTAAACACATGTTCTCAAGCACAGAATTCAAACAGAGAATGGAACTGTTTTCACACATATGTTCTCGAACACATTCAAGCAAAGAATAGAACCGTATTTTACACACATGTTCTCAAGAATAGAATTCAAACAGAGAAAAGAATCGTATTTTACACACATGTGTTCAAGCACAGAATTCAAACAGAGAAAAGAATCGTATTTTACACACATGTGTTCAAGCACAGAATTCAAACAGAGAAAAGAATCGTATTTGACACACATGTGTTCAAGTACAGAATTCAAACAGAGAAAAGAATCGTATTTGACACACATGTCTTCAAGCACAGAATTCAAACAGAGAATAGAATCGTATTTGACACATATAAACATACGCTAAAAACGACTAAAAAAAGAACAAACAAAGATACTACTTCATCATTCTTAGAGAAAGAAGTTCTTGGCTGATCAACTTCTGGAATGTTTCATCCTAAAATGTAAATGGAATCGTTTAAGCATTTTTTTTAAAAAAATGGATACAGTTGTTGTGCTTTCAAATTCACATTCCTATGTGTAAAATAGTTTTAAACATCCTGAATAAGACTTAACATTTCTTCCATACCT
>CAJHNH020001741.1:122500-146318 GCA_905116865.2 Candidula unifasciata
TTTAAACTTAAACGAACGCACAACGGATAATACAAATGTCAAAGTTACAGAAAAGTATTCTGACGACAAAAATATACTGTAAACATAGAAAATAATCAGTCCACAGAAGAAACTTTTAAAATTTAGTCAGACAAAATATATGATAGAAATTGATGAATATTAAATAGGCGGAATTCGAGGAATGAGAAGAAATAAGAGAAGTTTCTAGACAACCCATTGTATCAACAGCTGTAAAAAAAATTTTTTTTTAAACTACAGTGAGCGTATTCTGAAGAAAAGTGGTCTGAGATAACCATTAAACAGGCACTAAAATGAGAAACAAATGAATCGAGAAAGCGAGGATGTCCAAGAAAAATCCTGCGAAGAACGGTGTTGAAAGGAGCCGGGCCGGATTCCATCTACGATTTCAAACAGATAGCCCAGGATAGCCAAGGATATGGTGGAAAAGATTTTCAGCCCTATTTGACGTAAAAAGCTTCACTAGGATGATGATGATGGTGATTTTTATTATTAAGAAAGAAGATAATAACGACGATAATGATTGTCTAGCTTTCAGATACTTAAAGATAATTTACAGGGTAGTCGACTCCTAACTCACAATTACTTGTTCTTTAGGATTACCAAACCTTCTAGTGATTACATATTCTACTGAGTACATGTATCTCTCCAGAGCTGGTATCGAGTTCCAATCCGCTGTTGTCTAGTGTGCACTACCATACTGACTTGAATTCTTCATCGCGACGTCTGCGACTGCCCGATAACCCTGGTAGATTTATCACCATTCTGTGGAGAGTTACTGCACCTGAAAATAGAGATTCGTTTCAGAAGGTTAATTGCAGACGTTTGCAGGTGGTAAGTATACGAAACTCAATCATTGTCAAATTTTTCTAAATATAAATCATCATTATCAGCGTGTACCTCACGAGGTGACGGTGACGTTCTTAACTCTTCAAATTTCTTAATTATTTATTTGTGAACAATAAGAACATATTTATTTCATTTTACAAAACGATCAAAAAAAAAAAAAAAAACTTCAATACAAGAGTAGTAGTGTACAGAAATGTTTTGTGATAATGTAAACTATACCATATTTCTCAGACGACGGAGATAAGAAACTGACAGTTAATCAAAGAAAATCTAAAGCGCTGATTTCACTCCTACACCCAACAACAATGGTTCCTTTGTAACCTCCATTTTTGGGGGATTCCTTTTCCACGCATCTAAGCGTATAGGGCATACAGGGCTAGACCTATATTATTTTAGACCAATCGGCCCAAGATAGGTGATGTGGTCAGCATCACGCCGGCCGCCTTTACTTACCGGGGCTGCACCCGGTACCCACTCAAGGCTGGGTAGACCTGGGGGTCAAGGTCATTTAAAAAAAAAAAAGTCCGGCTCTGCCAGGGAGCAAACTCATGACCTTCCGGTCCGCACTCAAGCGTCTAGTCACTACGCGACTCCCCGTAACTTCCACACACTAATAAATCTTTACGGTTGAAGGTAAGTGTCACCGTCTGGGGGTCGGCTTTGCCAGAGCGCTTCGTAATGTCGGGGTGCAAGGTTCAATCCCAGCTACAGGAGATTTGGCAGCAAACCTGCTTGCTGTGGTTTCGGCAGTGGTATCAAGGCCGATAGAAAAACCGCAACAGCTTCACAATTCTGTCTGGGGTTGGTACTTGCTGGGGTTGGTACTGGCTGGGGTGGGTACTAGCTGAAGTGGGTACTATCTGGGGTGGGTACTGGCTGGGGTGGGTACTGGCTGGGGTGGGTACTGGCTGGGGTGGGTACTGGCTGGGATGGGTACTGGCTGGAGTGGGTACTAGCTGGAGTGGGTACTAGCTGGGGTGGGTACTAGCTGGGGTGGGTACTGGCTGGGGTGGGTACTGGTTAGGGTGGGTACTGGCTGGGGTTGGTACTGGCTGGGGTTGATACTGGCTGCGGTGGGTACTGGCTGGATTGGGTACTGGCTGGAGTGGGTACTAGCTGGAGTGGGTACTGGCTGGGGTGGGTACTGGCTGGGGTTGGTACTGGCTGGGGTGGGTACTGGCTGGGTTGGGTACTGGCTGGGTTGGGTACTGGCTGGAGTGGGTACTGGCTGGAGTGGGTACTGGCTGGGGTGGGCACTGGCTGGGGTGGGTACTGGTTGGGGTGGGTACTGGCTGGGGTTAGTGCTGGCTGGGGTTGGTGCTGGCTGGGGTTGGTACTGGCTGGAGTTGGTACTGGCTGGAGTTGGTACTGGCTGGGGTTGGTACTGGCTGGGGTTGGTACTGGCTGAGGTTGGTACTGGCTGGAGTTGGTACTGGCTGGGGATGGTACTTGCTGAGGTTGGTACTGGCTGGATTTGGTACTGGCTGGGGTTGGTACTGGCTGAGGTTGGTGCTGGCTGGGGTTGGTACTGGCTGGGGTTGGTACTAGCTGGAGTTGGTACTGGCTGGAGTTGGTACTGGCTGGGGTTGGTACTGGCTGGGTTTGGTACTCGCTGGGGTTGGTACTGGCTGAGGTTGGTACTGGCTGAGGTTGGCACTGGCTGGAGTTGGTACTGGCTGGGGTTGGTACTGGCTGAGGTTGGTACTGGCTGGAGTTGGTACTGGCTGAGGTTGGTACTGGCTGAGGTTGGTACTGGCTGAGGTTGGTACTGGCTGGAGTTGGTACTGGCTGGAGTTGAGTTGGTACTGGCTGGAGTTGGTACTGCAACCACCTGTAAAGGATGCACAAATAACTTTATGCTGTTGAACTTGTTTCTTGGATTTACTCTTGTTTGCAAATGATACACTGAACCAACAATTACAAATACAGACACATGATACATTCAGCCAGCAATAGAAGATACAAATATACATTACATTGAAACAACAATAAAATATACATACGATACATTGAGCCAAAAATAGAAAATACAGACATATGATACACTGAGCTAACGATAAAAGATACAGACATAGGATACATTGCATTACCAATAAAAGATACAAACAAATGATACCCTGCACCAACAATACAATATACAAATATAACAATAAAAAGTGCAGAGTCGATAATCACAGTAAAGGCTGTAGTCAACAACGAAAACAACTTCAACAATATAAAACGTAGAAAACTAGATAACATCAGCAATTTGAAATTTAAAAAAAATAAATAGAGAAGATACATAACATCGACAAAATAATACTTAGAGATAATACGTTACATCACCTACATAAGATATAAATAGAGCCCATATTAACAAAAAAGATAAGATACAGATGGAGTCCAGAGTAGCCTAAAAGTATAAACTGTAAATCCGAATGGCGAAAAAAAAGGGTGGGGGGGGGGGTGTAAAAACATCTGTTTTTACACATATATGAGTAAACAAATCTATGGGAAAACAAATCTATGTATAAACATATCTATGTGTAAACAAATCTGTGAGTGCACAAATATATGTGAAAACAAATCTATGTGTAACCAAATCTATGTGTAAACAAATCTGTGAGTACACAAATCTATGTGTAAACAAATCTATGTGTAAACAAATCTATGTGTAAACAAATCTATGAGTTAAAAAATCTATGTGTTAATCAATCTATATGTAAACAAATCTATGTGTAAAAAAATCTGTGAGTAAGCAAATCTATGTGTAAACAGATCTATGTGTAAACAAATCTATGAGTGAGCAAACCTATGTGTAAGCAAATCTATGTGTAAACAAATCTCTGTGTAAACAAATCTAGGCGTAAAAAAATCTATGAGTAAAAAAATCTATGTGTAAACAAATCTATGTGTAAACAAATCTATGTGTAAACAAATTTAGGTATGAACAAATCTATGAGTAAACAAATCGATGTGTAAACAAATCTATGTGTAAACAAATCTATGTGTAAACAAATCTATGAGTAAATAAATCTATGTGTAAACAAATCTATGTGTAAACAAATCTATGAGTACAACAATATATGTGTAAACAAATCTATGTGTTAACAAATCTGTGAGTACACAAATCTCTGTGTAAACAAATCTGTGAGTAAATAAATCTATGTGTAAACAAATCTATGTGTAAACAAATCTATGAGTACACAAATCTATGTGTAAACAAATCTATGTTTAAACAAATCTAGGCGTAAAAAAATCTATGTGTAAACAAATCTATGAGTAAACAAATCTAGGTGTACCTATAATAAAACATTATGTGAGCCCCGAAGCCGTATTATAGGAGAGAGAAAAAAAAGAAGGGTAAGGGGGGGGGGGGAGTATATACCCACCGCCCCTTAACAATTATGTCGTAAGAAGCAACTAATGATAGTTGATATATTCCAAGCCGGAGTGTATTCGCAAGGTATCAAGGTACCAACATTTTCATCATCATCATGTGCCCTGCCAACTGGCGTAGGCGCTCATGCGTCTTCACAGATCACGATCCCTGGTTGCTTGGAACAGCTCTCTTGATGATTATCCCTCCATGCCGTCGTTTCAGCCCATCTAGTATAATCTTTCTTGGTCTACTACCCCCTTTTCCACGCATCTTTCCAGTTGTCACGATGTTCTCCAATGTCTCTCTTCCTATAATGTGGCCAAAGAAAAGTGTTTGTCATTTACCAACAGTGTGCACACACACAAAAGCCAGATCTTTGAAATGGACGCATGGCCTCAAGTACTGGAACAAAATCAAAGTCCTGAAGTGGATAAACAACCATAGTTTTATGCCGGAGTTGAGTTTACAGCAGGTGAATGCTAAATGAGGAGTAGAAATAATACTTGTATATTTGCTACAGGCCTCAAGAGTTCAGAAAGATCCTGGTATCTACGCATGAGTTTTGCTGAAGAATATCTCATACAGTTTATGACAACTAGGGTACAAGATACATTTTTTTCAATGTTTCACACAAAAATAGAAATATCTATTTGTGGTATACGAAAATAGATTTCTAATTAGTCGGCTGAGTTTATGAAAGACGTAGAAGCAACAGTAATAATGAGAGCGAACAGCAAAAGGGGACGAAATACTGCCGCATTTTAAAGATTAATATATACGGAGTTTTACGTTACAATAGGGTTCTCGAAATGTGTGTTTGTGCCGTAACTTCACATTCAAACTATTATTAACACTACTATCACTTTCAAAACCACAACCATCGCTGCTGCTGCAATTACTACTACCTTTACTGTTACTACTGTTGTTGCTGCAGCATCTTCTATTACTAACACAACTTTCCTGGGAGCCGGATCACATCTGTTAGAAGGCAACGACAAAAACCGTAACAGGACCCTGTTTCCCGGTTTCAGCCGTATAGGGCTTATAGGGCTAAATCTAAATTCTACAGACCAGTCGGCACTTGAGGGTGATATGATCAACTTTTACTTCCCAGGACTTAACCTGGTACCCGTTTCAAGCTGGGTCGACCTGGGAGCCGTTGTCATTTTCTTAAATTCTGGGTCTTTCACGACTGAGACCCACAACGTTCGTATGCGCAGGCGAGTGTCTAACCGCTAAGCCGTTACACAAAAAAGGAGTATAAAACAAGTTGTACAACACACAGTTGTATAATACGTTAATTACGTAGTGTTGTTGCATCTACATTTGTATACAATATAAAAATAAACAATATATAACTAAAAAAATCAATACAATGCAAGATTGATAAAACATCAACAATATAGCCTCCTCCCCCCCCCACCCCTTTTCCCCCAACTCTCGTGTGGATTTCGGGGCCCCAGTGTGGGTAAAACAAGAGAATACGCACAGCCTCATCAACAAGCATGTCGTAGGACTCGACTGATTGGGGAAATTCTTCGAAGTCGGAGTACATCTGCTTGAGAGGCAAGGAACCAAAAGTCGGCAAAACAAATAAGCCAGATCTGTGAAACAGATGTGCACGCAAAACACAGGTTTTGGAGCAGGACTTAAAGTCCGGAAGTGGACGAACACCCACCCCCCCCCCCCCCCCCCCCCCCCCCCCCCCGTCCCCGAGTTTACAGCCGGTGAACAAAGAAAAAATCCAGGAAGAAGAAGAAGAAGAAGAAGAAGAAGAAGAAGAAGAAGAAGAAGAAGAAGAAGAAGAAGAAGAAGAAGAAGAAGAAGAAGAAGAAGAAGAAGATGCTGATGATGAAGTAGAAGAACAATAATATAAGATATAGAGACAACATATAACATCAACAATATAAGACACAGAGATAATACAATACATATGCAATATACAAGATATCGAGACAGGATATACAACATCAATTTTTAAAGATTCTGAGATGAGCCATTATTCTTCTTCTTCTTATAGTCCATGTCTTGTGGAGATGGTAGTCATGTCTGTCCACAACCTTCTGTCTCGTGTACTTTTAATCAACTCTGACACAGATTTTCATCCATGACAAGATGTCAGACCGTCTAACACCTGTTCTCTCGTTATCCCTCTGCCTCCCCTTCCCTCCCCTCTCCCTTCCCTCCTTACTGTCATGATATACTACAGTTTTTCTCCTTCTCATCACATGACGAAAGAATGTAGATTGTCTCTTTCTGATGTGGGCAATCAGTTCTCTTCATGAGTCAGATTCTTTCAAAACGTCTTCATTACTCCTTTAAAAAAAATATGTCTAGGGTATTCTCGTCATTCATCTATAAAACCACATCGTTGCAGCTCCTAAATAAGTGTTCACTAATTTATTAACTGACTATGATTCACATCTGTATATCAATACAGGATTTATATAGCTTTTAAGAATTCTCTTTCTCGTCTCAATAGACAAAGAAAGATTGCATAACATATTTTTAATTTTGTAAAATGCAGCCTTTGCTTGAGCTATTCGACCTATAAATTCCTTAATACATCTTCCATCTGATGTTTTCAGGGTACCCAATTACTTAAAAATATCAAATTGCTTGAGGTTTATCCCATTAACTTTGATATTGCATTTGGAAGGTCAGTCTTTTTGTAATTACTATTACTTCTGTTTTTCTGCTGTTCAAACAAACACCCTTGTTTTCACTTGCCGTTACAATTATATGCGTAATTTCTTGCAGTTGTGTTTCATTATCAGCGATCAAAACTATATCATAAGCATATCGCAGGTTGCTAACAGTATGCTCACCAACCGCTATTCCTGGTATACCATGTATGGGTCTAATTATTATTTCACAATACAAACTGAATAAATCAGGTGACAGTACACATCCCGGTCTAACGCCTTGTTAAATGTTCTCAAAAATTTCAACTTGGTTGTCAATCCTTATGGCTGCTCCTTGCTGCCAGTTATATGTTTTTATTAATCTCAGATCTTTACCATCAGTGTTTTAGGTTTATAATAACGTCTTTAAATTTCACTCAATCAAATGTTTAGTGTAAACTATAAAACCAAATACAGATCTCTATGTTTTTGTGTTTTGTCCTTGTCTATATTTTGAATTTTTATCTATTCATGTCAATTATTTACAATATAGACAGGGACGTTCATATCATCAAAAATATAAAATATAGATTGGGACATTCATAATATGACGAATGTAAAATATAAACATGGACAAACTATAACATCACCTATGTAAAATATAATAGATAGGAACGTTCATAACATCCAGAATTTAAAATATAGATCGGGACATTCATAATATGACCAATATAAAATATAGACACGTACAAAACACAACAACAACTATTTAAAACATGTACAGTGACGTTCACAACATGAAGCACATAAAATATAGATCGGGACATTCATAATTAAATAATATAGATCGGGACAATCATAATTCGACCAATCTATATAAATAAAAATGTTCGTTTATTCCTAATCGGTAATCTCCGAAAGTTCTTCAACAAATGCTTTAGTAGGTATGGTAGTGAAGTTTCATTTTTTGGATTTTTACTTACAAAACTATAACAGCTAGATAAAGATTAAAATTACAAATCCAATGGTACCTCATTTAAGCCTGTAAGTCGATTCTAAGCAGAGATATTAACATTTTAGTGGCGGACACCACGACAGAAAAATTGTAGTGAAATTCCAGAAAACATGGCTTCCGGCTGCGACCCAGTGAGATGAAATGACTCAATGTTTGCATTTTACGGCCATAACTTTTTTGTTTTTAAACGAATCCCTTAGCAACCACCTATTGCTAGAATCGGGACAGTGAGACCTAACCGTTTATGCATAGCATGTCTGAATTACATACACTACGATATGCGCCTATTTAACATAGGAAAATGTCTGCAGGCTGATTTATTTTTCATCTAAAACCTTATACATTTACAGTTGTCTGCCAGCGAGCCTGGCTTAAAACATATCATATTGTGTGTCCTGGCAAGGCGAACATAAAGATCATATAAATGTGCCAATGTCAGTTGACGTGACCTAATTAACAAATCTTGGAACCCCCCTCCCCTTTTTGCAACAGCGATGTCACCCGGGGTGGTCTATCTCCGCACAGTAATGACACCTGGGGCAAACACAGCAGGTGTGTTCATTTCTGGGAATCAGGTCAGGTCGGATTTACTTTTCTTTCAAAAATGACCTTGGCTCCCATGTCCACCCAGCATTGAATGTAAGAAATAGATCTATAGCAGCCACACGCGGACAGCCAAGCATGGGAGGGTTGCCAATGGGATTTTTGTCAAACCTGAAGCTAAGCTTATGTCAAGAGGTGAATCAACTAAACCCTGCACAGTAGACTCGTCGTGACGTTGACGCCCCTAGCGGGCAGGTCACATTTCAAATTTAAACCCGTCCGGTGGGTATATAGTCAATTATTTTGATATATACCTCTATCTGGTGGAATAGATATTTCTATACCCTCTAGTTGTTTTGAAAAGTCTACATTTTCAAACTTGCAACTGTGGGATATATATTTTCTGGAATAATATTCCGAATTCCTGGAAACCTTTTTACTCCTTGGTGTACTTATACGGGACTTTTTTTTCTAGAGACGCAAAGCGAGATCAGGCCGGGTCATTCTTTGCCTGACTTCCTAGGTGTGCAGAAGTATGTCACCTCTATGATTAAATCTTGGCGTATTCAAAATACCAGTTTAATCTTTGAAGGATTCCTAAGCTTGGGTAAGTTGATTATAGTTTACAAGTACCATGATATATGCCTCTATAAAGTTAACCGCTGCTGCAGGGAGGAAAGATTTAGCTGTGTGACCGCACAGAACTAGGCCGTTCTTGGTGTCCAGACACTCAAGCCCCTGAAATCAAACCTTTCCCTTCGCAGGCTAATAGTTTGTGCCCTACCTGACCCACACCATTATAAATATATTAAACTCAGCAAGTTAATTATTCTCTAACCAGCCGACAGAGTTTGTGTCAAATAGCGGACATATTTAACTGGGTCACACTTCAGCCAGCTAGGCACTGTGACGTTAGAGGTTTTTTTTTAGCACAACAACACTGGGTGTGCAGTGGGCAGAATGTGGAGGTATAATATATATATATATATATATGTGAGAGAGAGATAGGATGTATATCTACAAGTGCAGAGGTGGGCGAGGAGAGTTGATGTCCTATGTTTGATAGAGTCTATCTGCCTCTACTCTGCTACTCGTCTCTTGTCCCTGTTACTGACTGAACAACAGAGATGATATTTAGAGACTTATACTGTCTCATTATCCTGAAAACTCTCCTCTGAATGATTGCTAATGTGGATGTTAATAAACTGAGCTTGACATGTAACCCCTGAGATGACTGCTAATTCTGAGTTCCTTCTTGATACAGGATGGTATCTCCTTGGAGGCCAGGCAGTGAATCAGCAGTCCACAAAAACACCTCCAAGGAAGTCACCAATGTCCAAGCCAGTGGTGGGCATCCAATTGTAAACCAAACTTTTGTCATCCATTAGGGAAATCCTCCAGTTGGTCTATGGACAACATAATGGGTGTTGTACCTTCACCATCATTTATCCGGAAGCTTGTTTGTGCCTCAAGTGAGCTTGGGTGTATCACCAGTGTTCGAGTGTCTAGTGTGGGACTGTCTTCAACGTAACAACACAGTGACTGGATATTCAGCAAGTTCAAGAAACCAGAGATTCAGATAAGTGTGGTCAATTGGTTTATTGCCGGGCTTCACTGTTAATCGTCCACATGATCATGATGATGATCTAGGCGGACCTTGGGAATCTCTTACACATTCAGTCAGATCTGTTTTGAAGTTTTTGTCCTTCCTATCACTCTGGGTTCTTGAAGTTCTTTGCTGATTCTTATATAATGTATGTGTTGCATTTATTACATGTTCAGAAAGTTTCATTATTGACTTGAGTGCCCATCATTCACTGTTCAAACTGTCTAGCTTTTATTTTTGTGTGATTAGTAAGTTTAATCTGTGTTAACATGGCTGTGATAGTATACTATCATATCCTGGAGGCTTTCTTGTTATAATAGTGGGGGTGTCCAGCCAAGTTGCGATTAGGATTAGTAGATATTCTGTAGTGCCAGAACTTAAGTTGCCCTATTCCTAAAATAAGTTGAGCGTATATTGGCCACGGGATATCTCTTAGACCAATACGAGCCGACGCCTCAACATTATTTTATTTCAGAGTTCTGTTGGTTCTTAAGGAGAAATCCTTAAATCAGGCACGCGACACGAGCGGTATGTGACAGCTTACCAAAAACCCAAGCAATATATAAGAAAAGAAAATTGACAAATCGTACATATTTTATAGTTAATTTTATAATTACGAAATGAAACATTTACCCACTTTTATATAAGGATATATATGTTAAAAAAAATAAAAGATTCCAAAATCTTAACCCAAGGTGTTGTAAAAAAAACCAGTTCTTGGGGGGAAAGCCCAAGTACTGGCAGGCCTGATGAAAGGGAACGCTGTCAGCGCTGCTGTTGTTTCTCTACCGCTTAGATTTACCAATTCCGACTGAAAATTCCGTGGATTCTAAATAATAACAGACGCATTAAAAAATGCTACAAGAGTTGTAGATGTTTAAAAAGTAACTCACTTAACATTATTAATTTACTAAGTATCTGAAGTTAATTACTAAAGAATAATCTTAGAAAATGCGCAATGATGGCCCAAATTAATTATTGGGATTTGAGGGTGATCAGAAAAAAAAAAAAAATATCCAACAGAGAATGCGAAGGGCTCTAAATAATGACAGATGCATGAACAAATGCTACAATGGTTGTGGATTTTTTTTTAAATGATTAAAATAACGTTAGCTAATTTAATAATTATTTTAAGTTAATTATAAAGCAGGAAAAACGGTCTCCTAGTGCAAACATATTGAATTTAAAGCCAAAACAGTGATGCCACTAAACAATTTTTTTAAACATGTGCTGTATTGCCAATCTTTGTGAAATTTCCCACACTTATATAAAAATTAACGCAGAATTCAAAAATACAACACACATTGCGGTAATCTGGCTAATTAAGAAGATATTTATGAAATTACTTACCGTTATTGGATTTAAAGCCAAAACAGTGATGCCACTAAACAATTTTTTTAAACATGTGCTGTATTGCCAATCTTTGTGAAATTTCCCAAACTTATATAAAAATTAACGCAGAATTGAAAAATACAACACACTTTGCGGTAATCTGGCTAATTAAAAAGATATTTACGAAATTACTTACCGTTATTCACTGCGTGCTGCCCCCCAAAAAAATCGTTTTTTTTATACGCGTCAAAACCATCTCAGGTCAAAGCCTGGCATCTCTCCAATAACTTCTAATAACTTTTCCGATTTTATCTTTCACGTAAAGAGCACAGAAAAATAATTTCTGAAAACAGACAATTGGTTTTCAAATTTTCGGGTCGCAATCGCGTCTATAGATACCGACGAAAATGTCTAGCAAAATAAACGAAACAAAACGATCCATTGCTATACCTAGCTTTAGAATTTTCATACACCGTTGCATTCGACTATGCGCGTGTTTTTATTAACCTACGACTATGAAGTCACATCTGTGACAGGTAAACAAAAATGCTTTTGCCTCTCCGAGCGAGCCACCAGATGATCTAGATATCTGATTTAAAAATAGCCTCTACGTCACTTGAACTCTTGAAACCCAAGCACGTGATTTGGCCAAAATTACCAAACTAGAACTGTACCACTTACGATCAAATACTGCAAACTGACAATAACGGGGTTCGACATTGCTACCAGGTGGGAGACCTGCCATTTGTTAGACGTAAAAGCAACACACGCTAAGTATATAAATAACACTGTTTGTTCGTTTATTTCGAATCGTTACTCTCCGAAAGTTCTTCCCCGATTGCTGTCAAAGTTTGATACAACGTTGCATTCGAATACGCGCATGTTTTTATAAAGACTCGCAAAAAGCACGAACCACATAGCTCGAGCAACGATCGTATCGGCATCTTGGTTTTGTTTTCTGACGTTCCGATTTTCTTTTCGTTGCCGCGTTCCCGGAGCGATTAATCTTTGCTGGTAGGTGAACTTTGACAGTTAACCTCAAACATCTGCATGCAGCTGTCGTTATAAAAACGAAGAGTTGAAAGAATGAATGGAAATGTAAAGATGTGGGAATAAAAACAAGTTGGAATTAGATGTTGTGGGAATAAAAAAGATAGTTGTCGAAAGACTATATGGGAATGAAAAGATGTGGAAATGAAAGAATAGCGATTAGTGAGGACTATCATGACACTATTCCAGACAGATCTATAGGTTCTCATATCTTTTCCTCAATAGCTCAACAAACGCAGAACCACTAACGACACCGGTTCTGTGGTGATAAATGAGACGACTCTTGCCTTGCTGAAATATTATTATTGTCTAGCTGCTGCAGGATGCACTCCCATAGCCAACACCCTCGACACGATCTTCTTCGAGATATGTATCCCACTAGACATTAATGACCACCACTATTGTCCATATCGGGGAAATCACAGTAACCGCCTTGCGTGAAAGAATAACAACAGCAGTGTTAGTAGTAACAGAATAGTAGTACCAGTAATTGTGGTTGGCCGAGTGGTTACAACATCGGGCTGTGGTGCGGGAGCCCCGGGTTCGAACCGCGGTAAGGTGCCAAGGTTAATAAAAAAAAAATTCGTCAGGTGATGACCTTCAAATTCTTCGGATAGGGAGAGAGGAGTAGTCTGTGGATTTGGGGGTGGGGTGGGAGGGGGATGGGGGGATTGAGTTGAAGGAGATGACATAAATAGTTCAGTGAGAGAGCTTTAAACATGATTTTAAAGTTTTAATTTTTGAATTCATACTTTGAAAACGCTACTTCAGAAATGCTTTTTTTCTCTCTCTCTCGAACATGTTGGTTTTTTAGAGGTACAGTGTAAGCTTTACTTTCAGCTGTTTAAAAAAAGCTTTAGGATTGATAAACAGATAACCATTTTTTTTTCAAAGGCCTACAAATATATTTTAAAAGACCATTAATATAAATTTTCAATTATATGTTGCGTGTTTTAGAATCTGCAAACCAGACTATCTCTATATCTGCGCAGACAATGATTGTGAAATTAACCATATTAGACAAGTGCGCTAATTTTTTTTTAAACATTTAGCCAGACTGAGCCTCAGCGATGCGTGGCCGGGTACAGTTAGTATGAAATACAGACACAGACAAAATACAACAAGAACTATTCAATATATAGACATGAACGTTCATAACATCAAACTTAAAAAATATAGATTAGGACATTCATAATACGACCAACACAAAATACAGACAGAAAAAACATTACATCAGCTATTTTAAATATATATGGGAACGTTCATAACATCAAGAATATAAAAATAGATTAGGACATTCATAATGTGACCAATATAAAATAAAGTTACGGAAAAATTATAACATCAACTATTGAAAAATTTAAATAGGAATGTTCATAACATCAAGAATAAAAATATAGATGGAAACATTCATAAAATGACTAACACAAAATACATACACGGACACAACATAACATCAGCTATTTAAAATATAGATGGGAACGTTCAAAACATCAAGAATATAAAATGTAGATTGGGACATTCATAATATGACCAACACAAAATACAGACACGGACAAAACATAACAACAACTATCTAAAATATAGATGGGAACGTTCATAACATCAAGAATATAAAATGTTGATTCATACATTCAAAATATGACCAACACAAAATACAGACATGGACCAAACATAACATCAACTATCTAAAATATAGATGGGAACGTTCATAACATCAAGAATATAAAATGTAGATTTAGACATTCAAAATATGACCAACACAAAATACAGACAAGGACAAAACATAACATCAACTATCTAAAATATAGTAAGGAACGTTCATAACATCAAGAATATAAAATGTAGAGTGAAACATTCATAATGCGACCAATACAAAATACAGACACGTACAAAACACAACATCAACTATCTAAAAATATAGATGGGAACGTTCATAACATCAAGAATATAAAATGTAGATTTAGGCATTCAAAATATGACCAACACAAAATACAGACACGGACCAAACATAACATCAACTATCTAAAATATAGATGGGAACGTTCATAACATCAAGAATATATAATGTAGATTCACACATTCAAAATATGACGAACACAAAATACAGACACGGACCAAACATAACATCAACTATCTAAAATATAGATGAGAACGTTCATAACATCAAGAATATAAAATGTAGATTCACACATTCAAAATATGACGAACACAAAATACAGACACGGACCAAACATAACATCAACTATCTAAAATATAGATGGGAACGTTCATAACATCAAGAATATAACATGTAGATTGGGACATTCATAATATGACCAACACAAAATACAGACACAAACCAAACATAACATCAACTATCCGAAATATAGATGGGAACGTTCATAACATCAAGAATATAAAATGTAGATTGCGACATTCATAATATGACCAACACAAAAAACAGACACGGACAAAATATAACATCAACTATCTAAAAAATAGATGGGAACGTTCATAACATCAACTATCTAAAATATAGATAGGGTCGTGTTAACGTCAGGTGTATAACATACAGATGGGGACGATAACACGACCTTCTTTTCACTTCTTTTTTCACCACTGTTGGTGTCGGGAGAGATTTAATACCATCCAGACTTTAGACACATCGTCCTGTTGTCTAGTTTTTCTGAAGATACCTTTAGATATTTTTCTTGGTCTACACTGTGCTCTACGTTCGTCTCCTCTTTCAGTGTAAGTCTTGCATGGTATGGTCTCACAAGGCATGCTCTCTAGGTGGACAAACCAATACTGATACTAGCTGCAACAATATGAAATGCATACAGAAACGAAACACAACAGCATCAATATAAAATACATATACGGGCGTTTTTAAATGCAACAATCTAAAATACTGACAAAGACGTAAAAACAGCAAAATAATTACATATAGAGATACATACGAAATATAAAATCAACAAACTAAAGCTTAAAATTTAATCAGAGACGAAATATAGAACTAACAATATGAGGTAAAAAATATAAACATGAAGGATATGTAAACCAACAATATGAAATATCAAATATATACATGAAGGATATGTAAACTAACAATATGAAATATAAAATATAGACATAAAGAATATGTAAACTAACAAAATGAAATATAAAATATAGACATAAAGGATATGTAAACTAACAATATGAAATATAAAATATAGACATGAAGGATATGTAAACTAACAATATGAAATATAAAACATAGACATGAAGGATATGTAAACTAACAATATGAAATATCAAATATAGACATAAAGGATATGTAAACTAAAAATATGAAATATCAAATATAGACATGAAGGATATGTAAACTAACCATATGAAATATAAAATATAGACATAAAGGATATGTAAACCAACAATATGAAATATAAAATATAGACATAAAGGATATGTAAACTAACAATATGAAATATAAAACATAGACATGAAGGATATGTAAACTAACCATATGAAATATAAAATATAGACATAAAGGATATGTAAACTAACCATATGAAATATAAAATATAGACATAAAGGATATGTAAACTAACAATATGAAATATAAAACATAGACATGAAGGATATGTAAACTAACAATATGAAATATCAAATATAGACATAAAGGATATGTAAACTAAAAATATGAAATATCAAATATAGACATGAAGGATATGTAAACTAACCATATGAAATATAAAACATAGACATAAAGGATATGTAAACCAACAATATGAAATATAAAATATAGACATGAAGGATATGTAAACCAACAATATGAAATATAAAATATAGACATAAAGGATATGTAAACCAACAATATGAAATATAAAATATAGACATAAAGGATATGTAAACCAACAATATGAAATATAAAACATAGACATGAAGGATATGTAAACCAACAATATAAAATATAAAATATAGACATGAAGGATATGTAAACCAACAATATGAAATATAAAATAAAGACATGAAGGATATGTAAACCAACAATGTGAAACATAAAATATAGACATGAGGATATGTAAACATACAAAATGAAATATACAATATAGACATAGGGATATGTAAACTAACAATATAAAATATAAAATATAGACATAAGGATATGTAAACATACAATATGAAATATAAAATATAGACATGATGATATATTAACCAACAATATGAAACACAAAATATAGACATGAGGATATGTAAACCCACAATACGAAATAAAAAATATAGACACGGAGGATATGAAAACATACAAAATGAAATATAAAATATACACATAGAGGATATGTAAACAAACAATGTTTATATTGTAAATATAAAATATAGACATGAAGGATATGTAAACCAACAATATGAAATATAAAATAAAGACATGAAGGATATGTAAACCAACAATGTGAAACATAAAATATAGACATGAGGATATGTAAACATACAAAATGAAATATACAATATAGACATAGGGATATGTAAACTAACAATATAAAATATAAAATATAGACATAAGGATATGTAAACATACAATATGAAATATAAAATATAGACATGATGATATATAAACCAACAATATGAAACACAAAATATAGACATGAGGATATGTAAACCCACAATACGAAATAAAAAATATAGACACGGAGGATATGAAAACATACAAAATGAAATATAAAATATACACATAGAGGATATGTAAACAAACAATGTTTATATTGTAAATATAAAATATAGACATGAGGATATGTAAAACCGACAATATGAAATATAAAATATAGACATAAGGATATGTAAAACCGACAATATAAAAAATAGACATGAGGATATGTAAACCAACAATATGACATATAAAATATGGACATTTAGGATAGAAATTTGAACAAAGAAGACACAAACAATAGACTGCACAATTTATTGCCTGGCATATTTCGCTGTATCTCGTCAGAGACTACTATAGCAACAACCTCATAAATGAAGCAAAAAAGTGAATCTTTTATAACTGAAGTACAATTTCAACAACGATCAAACACGACTGCCTGTTTTTACCAGGACAGAACTATCTCTTTCTGAATACAGAGTTCCGGGCGCAGGAGACAAATAGCGGAAGCTTCGAGAAATCTTAGCGTTTTGCCACTGGTTGATGCGAAATACGAAAAAAAAAAATACAGATAGAGAGATGATAAATAAAAAAGACAATATCACATGCATAGAGAGAGAGAGAGAGAGAGGGAGAGAGAACGAACGAACTTTATTTTCAGAGGGTCACAAATTGGGCACGCAGGCCCGTCTTATATTCGGCCCTTCCAGTCAACCATCTTTCGCACAGCAGTTGTATTTTTACTAATAAAGCATATTATGATCATATGATAATATGCATATTATGAATATTATAAAAGAACACAAAAGCATGAGTTGTAAAGTGCATGCAAAAACCCGCGCGTGCTTACATACATCCACATACACACGATCACCCACTCACACACACATGCATGCAAACATTACATACATACATATATACGTACATACATACAAACAAACATGCAAACAGGCATACATACATACAAACAAACATACATAGATACAAACATACAGGCATACATACTTACAGAGAGAGAGAGAGAGAGAGAGAGAGAGAGAGAGAGAGAGAGAGAGAGAGAGAGAGAGAGAGAGAGAGAGAGAGAGAGAGAAAGGATTTATAAAACGAACAGTATTAAATATAAAATATAGTCAGATAGGATATACAAAACCAACAATATGAAATATAAATGTAGACTGATATTATATATAAAATCAACAATAGAAAATCTAAAATTTGGTTAGCGGCGAATGTAAAACGAACAATAAAAAAATAAAACACACAGACAGAGATATTATTAAAAAACCAACACAATAAAATATAAAAAAAAATTGAGAGAGATAATATATCAAACCAACAATACATAATATACAAACAGGCGATATAAAAAAATCAATATAATACAGGGACGATATATAAAATCAACAATATATAATATACACATATACAACAATATAAAGTTTACACAAAGACGATTTATTTATAACCAACAATATAAAATTTAAAACATACATGGACAGACTACATATAAAACGACCAGTACGAAACTTAAAATATAGACAGATATACAATATATAAAATCAACAATATGAAAAATAAAATGTAGACAGAGACAATACATAAAACTAACAATATGAAATTTACAATAAGTTCATAAAGACTGCATAAAAAACAACCAACAATATGAAATATAAAATATAGATAGAGGGAAATATAAAACCAACAATTTAAAATATATACAGGGACAATATATAAAATCAACAATATGTAACTTAAAATGCAGACATGAAGACTATATATAAAAACCAACAATATGAAATATAATATATAGTTAGAGGCGAATTTAAAACCATAGATAGAGAGGTTATACAAAACAAACACTATGAAATACAAAATATTAATTGAGACGATACACAAAACCAACAAGATGAAATACAAAATATTGACAGAGATAATATATCAAACCAACAATATATAATATATGAACAGACGAAATATAAAACCAAAAATCTGAAACATAATCTAGATAATTGGACGATATATAAAACCAACAAAATATAATATACACATAGGCTACATAAAACCAACCATATAAAATATATACAGAGACGATATATAAAATCAACAATATTAAATATATAATATAGTCGAGACGATATATAAAACAGACAATATGAAATATAAAATATACATAGACTATATACAAAACGAACAGTATAAAATATATACAGACTAACAATATATGAAACCAACAATATGAAATATAAAATATAGACAGACAGACAATATATAAAACCAACAATATGAAATACAAAATACAGACATAGACGATACTTAAAACTAACAATATGAAAAATAAAATACAGACATAAAGACTATATATAAAAAAACAGCAGTATGAAATATGAAATATAGACGAGACGACATAGAAACCCTCCCCCTCCCCCCCCCCCCCCCCCCCCCTCCAAAATTTTTTTTTTGAGATACTAAATATAGATGTAGAGACGATTCCTAAAGCCAACAATATGAAATACAGAATGAGAGGAAACATAACAACAACAGAATACGATACTGTACGATACATTACATTAACAATAAGGTGGATATTTTCTCAGGAATATACAGGAGTGTTGAGAAAGAAAAACCAAGACAGACTGGCTTGTTCAGCACCAACGGATGATGAATTTATGCAGGACAAGCTAGATGTGGCCAAGGTACTTTGGCAGCAAGTGAACAATTCAGAGGCAGGAATCGATCATTATGGTCCGGAGAGAATGATACAGCCGGGAATGACTAAGGGGATCTTTTCGACACTCTACACGCATAGAAACAGACAGACATATAATCAAACTGCTACCGACACCATCGGCAGTGAACCATTTCGTTGAAGATGAGGACAGAGCGTTGTGGGAATTTCCTGAAGTCATGTCAGCTGTTAGCGCAACACTCAACATCAACAATAGAAACGAAACAGGGACTACAATGTAGGAACTACATTAGCAAGAATAAGCATGCAGATGATAAACTTCTGACCACAGGCAAAGGACATTGTTTCCATCATGTAGCAGGTCCCACTGTTGTTGTGCAAGCAAGCGGCAAGTTTATAATTAAAAAGCAAAACACCGAGACCATTCCACTGGTCGGACAACAACGCGGCTGCTTTTGGGAATATGTCAGTTAAGTGATTTTTGTGTATTTGGGTCTGTACTTGTGGTTTTGTTGATTGACGTAATGTGCTGATCAAGGTCCTGAAAGCTGCAACGTTCACTTTCCGTTTACGTTTGTTATGCTGTGAAGCTCGCTGGTCTACTTTTATTTTGGGTTTAAATATTGTCATGATAATTCTTCTTTTTCTTTTTCTTATTCCTCCCTCTGCTCCTAGAATGCCTCGCGGTGTTAGGACAGGAAGGGATCTCTGGAAGGGGCCCTTCTGTTGGCTTCGTATAAAGTACTTTTCAGCGTCTCTTATATTTCTGCAGTCCATTTTCTGTGCTGTCGACCTCTGTAGTGAAATCTCTTTATTTTCTACGAACACTAAAGTAAGCCACTGTCGGTTTGCTGGACCAGTCACAGTGTTTTCAAACTACCTAAAAGATCACGCTTAAACTAGACTATAGACATTCAGACTGGTTTAACACTACCTCGTGATAATTAAAAGGTAAAAATACTACAATCCTTATCCGCGCACGAGTGTGGGTTACAAGCGACTGGAGTAGCTGTTCCTGCTGACCTAATAACCACTTCTCTGGAGGTTGAACCGGGTATCTGGACCTGCCCTGCTGGTCCGCCATCCAGCCTGAGATCTTCTGATCTCACGGTGTCAAACTTTCCAGGCTATCATTACGTTATCATCATCATCACTATTATTATCATGTGTCTATTATTACTGCTTTGTGCAGATGTCTGTAGCTAGTTCTTGTTTCAAGATCAGTTATTTTAATTATGATTTAACCCTGCTACTATCTTAGTCGGTATCTATAACTTAGAGCTTGCAACCATGAAGTCCATTGTAACTGACCGTCAAAGGTGGAGAGAGCTATCAGACAGTCAAATAAAACTCGTGACCCAACGATTGACCCAACGATGAGCAGTGTTACGAGATGATGATGATGATGAAAATTGATATAAATAACGATATTATATAATATTAGTCTTAAATAGAATTGTAGACGCATTCTGTAAAGAAGATTATTTAATCCCGTGTGCACTTTACACTACATGATAATTTTGTTTATCGCAATAATTATTGTATAAATAAAATCTGATCTCATAATCTTCTTCTTCAGTGTTCCGAACCCTTGAGGTTCATTGCTGCAGATATCACGCGCCTCCACTCATCTCTCTGGTTGGCCTTCTCATTCCTGTCGGTGACACGAAGTGTTTGTAGCTATGTCTGGACGTTATCTCTTCATCGTATTATTGGTCTGCCTCGTGGTCTACGACCATTCAGTTCCCTTATGTATACGGTATTGGTCTGCCTCGTGGTCTACGACCATTCAGTTCCCTTATGTATACGGTTTTGGTCTGCCTCGTGGTCTACGACCATTCAGTTCCCTTATGTATACGGTTTTTACCTCTGTTTTTGACATTCTATGAAGATATCCAAGTCATTTCAGTCAATTAAATCCCATGATGCCAATGATCAATGGTGATTTAAACAGATTATGAATTTCGTTGCTGCTTCTCACTCTCCATTCCCCGCTGTTTGCATCTTTGATGGGTCCAAAGATTCGTCGTAATCCCCTGTTTTCGAAAATTTGTAATGAGGCTTCATCTCTTTTAGTTGTGCTCCAAGTGACAGAGCAATATAAAACGATTTGTCTTTTCAATGTTTTACATATTTTGATCTTCGTGTTGCGAGGTAGAGATTTTGACTTTAGCAAATGTTGAAGGGTATCTTATAATAGTTTTTTTTTTTTTTTAAATATTTTGTTTCGATTTCGCTACAAACAGGGCTCCTGGGCCAACACTTGGAGCGACACGTGTCTCAAAAACCACATATTTGTTGCCTCCAAACTCTCATACACTTTATTAGCGCCATAGCCGAGTGGTCAATCCACGGTCTGAAGGTCTTGTGTTTGTTTTAGGGACCATCTACGTGGTTCGTTTCCATTGTGAGATTTGTAAGGCGATTCCTGTGGATTGTCACCACAGCTTCGACGTTGGTTTTGTGTGCGATACTCTAGGTATATGGATAGTCGCTCTAAAGAATGCGAGAGAGAAAAAGAGAGAGGGACAGAGAGAAAGAAAGAGAGACACACAGAGACACATATGCGATTAAACTCCACCCAAAGACGTTTCAACGATGTTTTCCTGCACAGTCTGACGAGGATATGATCACGCCAGACAGGCAACGATATTATTATAATTTTTTTTTTTAAATCCAGAAAACATGAGTTGTTAACGCTTTGGCTCGGTACTATGGATATCGCAAACCTACAGCCCTAATTCCATGATAGATACCGTAAATCTGGGAGAAATGTGGTTTTTCTGCCAGGCGTGAATCCGGACCATAAGGGGTTGGTCACCCGGTTGCCGAGGAGTCGGGTGTAACCAACTATTAGCATGCCAGGCAAAAATATGACTACATACCAACCTACATAACACAATCTGACGGTCGGACGCAATCTCTAAGTTTAAATAATGAGGACCCAAACAACCCACTGCTCAATTTATTGTCAGACATACTTGGCAGTATCTCGTCAGGTGCGTTACAGTTTCACAAACATTTAATGAAGCATAAAAGCCAAAATAAATTTTCTGAAATACTAATGGTCTTTCTCGATATACCGTGATCATATAGTTGCTGGAAGGTCACTGAAGTCACTTGATTTACCAGCATAACTTCAAAGTGACTATACATTCATTTCGTTAAACTTCTAATTGTTCATCTGTAATTTTTTTTAATCGATGTGGTTTATATATATATATATATATATATATGTGTGTGTGTGTGTGTGTATATAGAAGCTTTTTTTTTATCGATGTGGTTTATATATATATATATATATATATATATATATATATATATATATATATATATATGTGTGTGTGTGTGTATATATGTTAGCGCAGTCGATAGGAGACTCGCTTTCAAATCCAGCTGGGACTCGCTGCAGCCCACGACCAGTGCTCGAAACCGGACGGTTTCCGGGGTTCACCCTCTAGGTAATGGGTACCAGAGTTAACACTGCGGTAAATGGAGGAACGTCGCTGTAGCTAGGGAGTTGCGTACGGACAGCGACACAGACGGACAGTTTTCTTTTCAGCAGTCCGTACTGGTGGCAGAGCACTTATGGTTGATAACAGGGTGCAATGACGCTGGTTGACATTTCCTGACTTTACCTTATATATATATAAATATATATATATATATATATATATATATATATATATATATATATATATAGAGAGAGAGAGAGAGAGAGAGAGAGACCCAGGTCGACTCAGCCTATGACATGTAAGTCAGACAATGTAAAGAGTATCTGTATCGCCACTGTAGCACTGGACACACAATTCTAGACCTGTATTTGTTATAGAATATTTCAGCACTTGATGCAAAATGGGGCCAACTGAATGCGTGCCATCTTTACTTCTCAGAACACTAATTGGTAACGTTTTCGGCTGGGTTGATCTGTGAGTCAAATTCAATTTTGGGCGGAAAAAAAATACAATTCGACACGGATTTGAACTCCAAACCTTCAGGACGACAAGCAAGCGTCTAGTCACCACGCTTCCGCAACCGGCAGTCTAAAAACTGACACCAGGAAAAGTCCCGCAAAGTAAAAGGAAATGGTGTGATTCCGACCATATCATTTATCGAGTGGCGATT
>CAJHNH020001742.1:0-77500 GCA_905116865.2 Candidula unifasciata
GAAGTGCACATTTGACACGTGACTAGGGCCCTGTTAGGGTGTTTTTGCGGCCGCAATCTTTTGTGCCCGCTATTCGGAGGATAGCCTTCAGTATTATTCTTCGGTTATAGTATACCTGACCCCAGATGTTTCATCTTCCTGTATGGTCTCTGTAGCCACATTTTAGGGGAAAATATAACAGACCCACAGCTCCTCCCCCATTCCCACCCCCACCCCAACTGAGAAGACAAAATGTTGAAAAGGCTGATCGTTACAGACCAGACACCTGAGCTTTTGCACAGAAAAATTATTAACATGCAACCGATAATGATCCGCAGACCACTTGCTATGCATTTGGGGGCCGCATTTAGTCTGCTGACCGCCAGTTGAACATTTCCTTTGTAAAAGACACGTTATATTATGATATACACAGAGGCAGGAGAACCCTGGCCAATTAAGCCCAGGTATAAAGTTGATCCTGGCCATAACAACGGGCACTACTGTTGAAATGTAGAGCTCGTAAACACTTTAGGGGAAGAGAGGTCTTTCGTTCTGTCTGTCTGTCTGTCTGTCTGTCTGTCTGTCTGTCTGTCTGTCTGTCTGTCTGTCTGTCTGTCTGTCTGTCTGTCTGTCTGTCTGTCTGTCTGTCTGTCTGTATTTCTTTCTCTTTCTTTCTCTCTTTCTTTCTTTCTTTCTTTCTTTCTTTATTTCTTTCTTTCTTTCTTTCTTTCTTTCTTTCTTTCTTTCTTTCTTTCTTTCTTTCTTTCTTTCTTTCTTTCTGTCTGTCTGTCTTTCTTTCTTTTTTTCTTTCTTTTTTTCTTTCTTTCTTTTTTTCTTTCTTTTTTTCTTTCTGTCTTTCTGTCTTTCTTTATTTCTGTCTGTCTTTCTTTCTTTCTGTTATTCTATCTATCTATCTATCTATCTATCTATCTATCTATCTATCTATCTATCTATCTATCTATCTATCTATCTATCTATCTATCTATCTATCTATCTATCTATCTATCTATCTATCTATCTATCTATCTATCTATCTATCTATCTATCTATCTATCTATCTATCTATCTATCTATCTATCTATCTATCTATCTATCTTTCCGTTTTTCTGTCTGTCTGTCTGTATATCTGTCTGTCTGTCTATTCTCAATCTCTATTCTCCATCTATTCTCGGATCTCAGCTATATTTGAGACCTCGAAATGCGATTTTTCTCGATCGATCTATCTATTCATCAGTCTGTCTTCTCCGGGCTGCTACGTAAGTTTTCACTATGCCATCTAACGATTATAACATCTCAATTTAGACGTTAGAACATCAAAACAGATCACATATACCCGGCTCAACCTACGAAGAAGTTTTAAATAAGGGGCACGTAACGGCTTAGCCAGTCACGTGTAAACTGCGGCCGTTTGGGGGCATGGGCGTAATCATGGCCAACTGCCATAGGCTAGTGGTCCTTCTTTCAGCCAGTGTGTGTGTGCGTGTATGTCTGTGTTTGTGTGTGTATTTTTCAGCACGCCAGCGCTTTTAACACTCCAAACAACATGGACAAACTGGGTCTAACACATTCCCCTTAGAGAGTGCTGCAACCTATGTCATAGGCATTCTCTTTCTCGGAATTAAAACATAAATGCATGACAACGCGGAAAGCAAACAGCAGAGCGGCACACCCGTAACCTGCACGAAAGTAGACCAGCCCAACAAACTTGTGAATAAAACGTGACCTACTTTGTTTGGGGAGACTAACTTAAACATAACCTTAGTAAAGACCCATTTCCAGGTCAGTCAACATATATGGATGTGTGTATGAGTGTGTATGACACAGCGATGGAATGTGGGTGAAATATATATGACATGTAGCTGTGTATTTGCTATCTGACATATAAGCATATGTGCGATATCAACACACTTGTAAGTGTCAAATATCATACGTTGTGGAGACTTATCAAATGTGAGCATAATATACGCCGTATCTGGGTGTGAGCTGTTATTCAAGAGAGTCGAATTTCTCTGGCTAGTTCAAAGCCGTCCTTGACAAAAAGTTCATCCACAGACTCAGACTTCCCGGACACTTTAGCCGCAGTAGATTGCGATCACGTGATATCTTATCTTGTCATGTGACACCTGCCATGCCTGTGTACCTGGATTGTTTGACATGTATGCAGCACAAGATACCATTTCTCAAACTTGGCAAAAGGGGCTTGAGTTCTCGAGGCATGCTGTCCGCTTTGAGTGCTAAAGCTTCTGGGTTCAATCCCCAGTAAGACCTGGCATTTTTTCACGAGGACTTGGACTTCTAGTAATTCCCCCAGGTCTGTGGGTAGTGATATCGGACGCTCGTGTGCATGTTGCGTACGTAAATAATCCCTTGGCAGTTGGAAATCGAAAAGATTATCCTAACTGCGCTGTCAGGGGCAGAATTTGGAGATATAAATCTAACCGAAAGTTTTTTAGGATCCTCGCCTGTGCTTTAAAACTTGCTCACTATGCTGAGCTTCTTCGGACTCAGACTTTAGTAAAAACAAGAACGGAGCACTTATGGGTTACTACTAGGGCTGTGCTGAATATTCGCTTCGTATTTGCTTTTGGGGCCGAATAGTGGACTTAATAACTATTCTGTATTCCGCCGAATACTTGCGGTTGGGCCGAATAGGAATAGTAGTTAACTTACACCCGTTATGCATACACTGCGACGGACTGAAATAACTATGTCATTACCACAATCGTTTCTTTTGCCTAAGTCTGTCGTGGTGGGGGAAATCGCAACCCGGTTGCGTGGTACAGCAGCTGACAAGGTCTTTGCCTGCTGACTCGACCGAGGCATTACAGCAGAGGTTTTTAAACTGAGTGCGTATGCCAGGGGTGCCGAAAATCAAGAAAAGTCGGCTATAAATTGGGACATTATTAAAGAAGGCATGAAGATACTTAACAGTCAACATTTAAATTGTCTTTCCTCGCCACTGTCGAGAAAAGCTCAGAAAAGCTCTTTTTTTTCCCCCTTGTTTCACACTCAAAGTGTATAAACCTGCATGAAATGCCAACTGCAGCATGCTAAATTTTGTCTTTGTATTTATCTCGAGGTGCGACTGATGCTCCATCTGTATTCGTGAAGGTGCAGCGGATAAGTAAGGTTATCATTACATTTTGGCTAAAATTTTAAAGTGGAAAATGTGATCTGTAAAATAGTCACTGTTAGCCTCGTCAAGTAAGCACTTATATTTAAAGGCAATGCTTTGTGAATCCTGGACGCAGGCCAAACAATTTCTTGAGGCCTCAGAGATATGGTTATACATGACAATGCTTAAAATACTCTGTACAGACCTAATCACAGACACCAGAAGGAGACAGTCATCATTTTTCGCGCATGTTATGTGACGAGGGAAAATGGAACATGTAGTGACCACTGTAAAGATTTGTCGAAGGAGGGATAGAGGAAGACAACGAGAGAAGATTCTTGACAGTCTTGTTGCATGGCATTGAGATGCGTCAGCACACGAACTAATACATGCTGCAGGAGATCGCAGATTGTGGCAAGGCATATTCGCCCACGCCAGTCAGCAAGGCACCTGATGATGATGATTCACTATTCGTATTCGTATTCGGTCGAATAGTTGGCCCCGCTATTCGTATTCGGCCGAATAGTGAAAATCACTATTCGTTACTGCCCTAGTTACTACCCGGGTTGCCATAATGTTGATCCTGTGTTCAGGCTTCAAATTTCAAACTTGGCCTGGGACACTGTGTGCGCCGCTATGTGTAGCGGCTAGACGGTCGTCTGCGGATCGGAAGGTCGTGGGTTTCTGTCCTGCCGAAACTAAACATAAAAAAAATTACCTTAGCTTCCAGATCACCCAGCCTTGAGTGGATACGAGGTATAGTCCGGGAAAGTAAAAGCGGCTAGGTTGATGTTGACCATATCAATTTAAAATTTAGGTTAAGCCCTATATGTATGAAGGCGTGGAATATGGTCCTTTACTCTTGGATACTATGGACAAGTTGTCGGCATATGTTTCCTAGATTTGTAAGGAGGGCGGTATTTAGCATAAGAACCTTCGCATGAGAGCAACATTGTGCGTGCGGCAACAGTTTTTAGGACGATAGAATATAACTAATAAAAATACAGTTATATTTGTACCGTTGTGATCATCATGAAACCGTCATTATAAAAGTGTTCTTGCATTTACATGTTCTGGTAATAGCGCTGATCTCGTTCAGCTGAGAGAAGGGACAAAAAGGAGGTGGGGGGGGGGGGTGAAATAAACGACTACACAGGGGTTCTAGCAACCCAGTTGCGACCAAACTAAAAGGGCCCTATTTACGATAATGGCGAACTGGGCGCACAGAAAGTATCTTCTTTTTCTTCCTTCGTTCGCATGAAAAAAAAAATAATTTAATTTTTCTGCAGTGTTGTCTCTAATATTACATTCTAGGTCTTTTGTTATTCACTCAGCGACCAGTAAAAAAAAAGTAAACTAAAAGTATACCTTCTTTCCCGCCATGTGGTGTATTGGGCATATAGGGTTAAACCTATATTTTATAGACTAATCTACAATCGGCGTGGTCAACATTACGCGGCCACCTTTACTTTCTAAAACTTTACCTGGAACCCATTTAGGGCTGGGTCGCCCTGGGAGCCAGTCAATATCATCTTTGAAAAGAAAGTTCGGCTCCGTCACCTCTTGAACCCACAACCTTCGGATTCGCAGGCAAGTGTTCAGCTGCTGCACCACGGCAGCTCCCTGGGCGCGCATTACTCGATCCGTACTTTTATATACTGACCGGGCCTCGAGGGGTGATGTGGTCAACGTGACACCAGACAACAAGGCTTTACACGACATACAAAGTATGCACTATCGACCTGTTAGTCAAGATCACTTTTTGAGAAAACAAGCTGCCACTATGTGGATTCGAAATCTAGACCTTTGGGTGAGCAAGCAAGCATCTAGCTACTATACTTCTGCCATTCCTATTGTAGACGTGTGGCCGGTAATTTTATTTAGCAGTTTCGTGGAAGAGATGTTGCAAAGTCATTTAGAGTGTCAGTCTATCTTAGTCACATCATATTATGTGTCTGTCTGGGTCATTGAAAGTTAACTGACGACGCATTACTTTTGGTTTCGCGTGTACAGTTTTCTGTGTGCAATGCCACCTTCCGTGACTGACTGCATTTAGTTGCAATTACGATAGAAGACTGCTATGCTCGCGCACCCGACAGCTGCCTTAGGTGCGTTATTAATATCTTACCACAAAAAGGGGAAATCTACAGGTCACGGGACAGTGTAATATTTCATGGGGTGATAGATAGACTACATGCAGTGGTGGGATTTAGACTGCATGTAGTCGTGGGACCTAGGCTGCACTATCTCGTGAGACGTAGGTGGGTTGGGGTTAATGACAGTTCTAAATGTTTTTGGGTTGTTAAAAGCACCTAAAAGCTGGGAAACCCAGTCTTACCACCCTGTAAAATGTTGGACTGTCCTGTGACGTCATCTGGGGTAGGATATTAATAAAGCACCCTGCTTTGTGCATTTGCTTTGCGTGTGCGAGCCTCACGGGTTTACTGGTATGTTTCTTGCTAGTTTCTCAGTGGCGGACATTTTGTCCGATTTCCGCGGACACAGTAACGAAGCAGTTATGGGAGAGAGAGCCGTCTGCTGTAACTTGGAAAATCGACTAACGACGGACACAATGAATGGAGGAGTAGACGTATAATATAAAGTAACATAACATAACCCTTGACCCATTAGGTTCGTGGAGGTTTATTGATGGAAGCACTAGCACATAAAGCCAACCATCTTTCTCTGACATCCACTTGTTGAATAAGTGTATGATAACTTAGTCCTATCCATTTCTTGATGTTGTTATTCCAAGTTCTTCTTTGCCCCTTCTCTTCTTCGACTACCCCCCCCCCCTTCTCCCCCCCCCCCCCAGTGTTTCTTGAAGTACAGTCATTGCAATCGAATCATATCTCACCATCTGCCAGAACCAACCTAGCTTGCGATGTTTCACCACTGCGAAGAAAGGATCCTGATGTCCTGCAAATTTGTCGATTTTGTCTCTGATATACTTATTAGTTTTATGTTCTTAAAAAATAATTCCTAACATGCGTCTTTAGCATTTACATTTGAAAGCCTGAATCCTCTTTTCAATTTATACAGTGAGAATCTAACTCTCACGTCCGTATAGAAAATAGACAATACCAGTGATTTGTAAATATTGACCGTGACTGCGATGCTGATTTTGCTATTTCACATCGTATTCAGTACGACATCGCGTATAACTGCCACAACATTCTGATGAAGATAAGGATAATGATGATGAATTAAACCGCCAGCTGGAGTATATTCCTTGCCAAACAAAAGCGCAAACTGTGACCCAAAATTAAAAAAAACCGCTCTGCCTTCATCCATTTCCTCCAGACAACGCTCATCCCTGCCCTTGGCGCCAGGGCTCAAATTTCGTGCCTTTATCGTCCAGCCCGGGTACATCGCACACGTATACCTAGACTGCAATCTAGAAGCAAAGCAACGCAACCAGGGCGCGAACTGTTTCATGCCGCTGAGTGAACGCCCCAGGTCCAGACCACATTAAATCCTGAAACATGAGTCAGGTAAGGAATATGCCTCTTCTTTTGAAGATCTCCCTGGTGTTTCAGCGCAGGCGCGTGAGACAGAGTCTTCGCGTCTGCTGCAGGTAACTCAAGATGGCGGGCCAATTAACAGAAGATGGGCGAGATCCAACTAGAAAGAAGGGCAAAGACAGTGCCAGAGAAGGAATAAAAAAGAAAAAGGAGACAGGAGCACTCACAACAGATCTGTGACTCGTAAAGCTTAGCATCCCTAGTAGACAGCTTCTGTAAACTTAGGAAGCTGAGTACAGATATACAAGACACTAAATGAACACGATCCCGCGTGATCAATAATGTTATCTTTTCCCAGAAATTTCTTACTTAAGACTGAGATGACGCCAATACCCGTTTCTAACCTAACGCTCTGTTTACACAGGAAACCAGAAACTCTCCTTTCCTCGACAGAAACCTGTATGTAAGCACGTTGTTAGATGAAACCGGGGCATGGGCAGGGAAGAGAGGGTGAGGGGTGTTTGGGGAGGGGGGGGGAACCAAATGCTGGATTCAGGGGCGCCGAAATACTGATGCTCTGAAACCTTGTGCTTTTCCCCTCCCCCATCGTCAAAAGATTTCAAGCACTCCATCCCTCTTTACTTACGCTCACGTGACTTCAGGTATTTTCTGGGTGGTATAGCCTTTACGGTTGCCCTTATTAAAATGTCCTAATCGGTTAAATGGGGTGTCTGGGATCTACCGTGTTGGTCTGCCGTCCGGATGAGATTGATTTACTCCGGATCATATGGCAAACCCTTATCTAGCAGCATTCAAGAGAAAAAGTGATCGACCGTTAGATCCTAAGAAATGTGCAAGGAATCTTCTAACCACTTCTTCTTAACTTTTACCTTTTAACTCAGGCAGGTGTTAGGGAGAGATGTAAGGATTGTTTGTGCGCTTTTTTTCAATGCATTGTATAAGTTGGTGTTAATTTCTGTAAGTTTGCTCCTGATGATGTGGCTCCATCTCTTGCGTGGTCTTCCCCTAGCTCTGTATTTTTAATATTTCTCCAGCGTGTCTCTCTGTGGCAGTTGGTACAAGGGCATTCTCGTCAGGTGGCCAAACTATCTCACTTGTTGAAATCATGTACAGACGTCCTTATTTTATATATTCCTTAATAAGTGTCACATTATTTCACATATATTATTAAATGTGTTTCTCATTCTCTATGTGTGTTTGTGTGTGTGTGTGGGTGGGTGTGTGAGAGTGGACTAGAAAAGACCGACTGCCCCATTAACAAGCATGTCGTAAACAGCCACTAAGTATGGGCATTTCCTGAGTACATATGCCTGACAGGCAAGGAGCCAACAGTCTGCGTACAAATAAGTCACATCTGTGAAACGGCTGTGCACTCAAAACAAACAAATCTCCTTCGTGTTCACCAGCTGTAAACTCAGGCGGAAAGTTATGGCTGTTCGTCAGTCTCTTGACTTTAGTCCTGTTCCAGAATCTGATTGTTGTGTGCACATCAGTTTCTCATGTCTGACTTATCTGTATGCCGACTTTTGGCTCCCAGTCTCTCAAGCAGATGCGCTGCGACTTCGAAAAAAGCTCCCAATTAGTCGACTCTTAAAACATGCTTTTGGGTAGGCAGTGGGTCTTGCTTTCCCCACAATGCAGCTCCGGAACTCACACAGAGAAAACCAAAGTTTCTGCCAGAGTTTAAACTGTCGAGCGCAAGAAGAAGAATAAGAACATGTGTCCTTCCGCAGATTTTTTTTTTTCAATTTCTATTGTGAAGAACAACTTGTTTATCCCTGTCAATAATCATATGCTTGAAAGAATATGCGGATAACAAGAAGAACAGTTTTGGGTCCCTGGTGCGTTCTTTCTATCATGTCTGCAAAATATGACTACTATTGTACACTTAAACAAGACCCTAGCCCCTTGAGACCCTGTACCTAAAAATTAATAACGTAGGCTAAGCGCCCAACCCTCTAATGTTTTCTTTGTGTTGCCGCCCCTGGCTGGATGTAGGTTATTCGGAGTGAGCTCTTGCTGAAGCAAATCTGTGGTGGCTGTGTGAAGAGGGGTCACAGAAAACCGCAAACTGATATCCTGGCTACCAGCGCCGCTGTCGGGTTTCCACACCAGGGATGTGAGGATTGAATTACCTCCCCCTCCTGTCGCGAACTTTGGCATACTGTTGCGGGTTATCTTTGTTCCTTACAGGAAGTCAACTACAAATAAAACAACGTTGCTCTTGATAAGTTAAGTTAGCAATATTGTGGTATCTGCTGTAAATATTTTGTCCTATTCATCATTATCACTACCATTAACTTCTGTTTTTCCACTGGGTGTCATAAAAAGAACATTTTGTGGCTACGCATTCATTAGTTAGATCCTTCACCTTCACCTTTTTCTTCTTCTTCTTCTTCTTCTTCTTCTTCTTCTTCTTCTTCTGCTCCTTCTTTTTCTTCAGCATTCCGAGCCCTTGATGTTCATTGCTGCAGATATCATCCACCTCGATTCATCTGTCTGGTTGGCTTTTTCTTTCCAGGTGGTAACACCAAGTGTGTGCAGGTCTCAACAGTTGGCACTGGCTGTGAATGTTGTGATGTTTTGCACCTTGAATTACAAATAAAGAAATTGTCTAAGATTTGTTGTTGGCATCAATCCGTCTTTAGACCAGTGGTCTCCAGCCTAGGGGGCGCGAAAACGTTTCCGGGGGGTTGGGGGGAAAGGGGTGGTGGAGAGTCGAGCAATGTTGATATTGAGGTAATTCGTACTTCAGATAATCCGTTATACTTACCTTCTTTTTTTCAGGTTAGTTATTTGAACAACATTCTGTTGTTGTTTTTAAAAACTATTTATAAAACAAAAAGTCAACGAAATAAAAGAGAAAATATTCATTAAAATCTAATTAATACGTTGACACGTGAATTTAAGCAAAACTTAAGAACACACTCTGAATACAATGCATCCACATACTTTCTAATTTACCTTGTTTCTGATCAAGACACACATTATGTTCTACTTTTTCTTACTAAGATCAGTTGGTTATTACTGGGACATTTTCTGGCTTGATTGTGCGAGTTAAAAAGCCTGAGGTCAAAGTCTTCTCATAAGTTTATGGTTTTTTGGTTTATTGAACGGATCAACGTCATGGCACACGGGTGTAACCTATAAGTGCTTTCGTTCTACTTTTAACTCAAGCCTGAGTCTGAAATCCTAGCGCAGGGCACGAACTCCGTTGCCCCGGTGAGGATCCTAAAAATACTTTGGGTAGATTTTTCACTCCAAATTCTGACCGGGCTGTGCCGTTAAGATACTCTTTTTCGATTTTTAATTGACAAGGTGTTGTTTTACGGGCGCAACAATGCACACGTCTGTCCAGTCTCACTTCCCAGGCACCAGGGGAAAATACTAGAGTCTGTATTTTATATATTATACTTTTCAGATCGGAATTGTGGAGAGAACAAACTAACATTGAACATCCACAAGACCTCGTCTGCAGACTCAACAGAAAGCAACATACAACAATTTTCCGTCGATGAACAGGACACTACAGGCTCCACTGCCACATGCATATAATAAAGATTGTACAGTCCCAACAGTGTGGCTGTCAAACAGGACCACAAACACCTGAGAACACTCTGTAGACTTTCCTACTCTACCTACATGTTTGAAAATACACCTGGCTTCAAAAGCAAAGTATGCAGAGCAAGCAATGGGGAATCATGAAGGACCTGCTGTTGACATAAGAGTTCATAGAGGCAACCAACCTGATGGTCTAATCTGAGCATACGAAACCGAACGCAAAAAAGAAGAAGAAGAAGAAGAAGAAGAAGAAGAAGAAGAAGAAGAAGAAGAAGAAGAAGAAGAAGAAGAAGAAGAAGAAGAAGAAGAAGAAGAAGAAGAAGAAGAAGAAGAAGAAGAAGAAGAAGAAGAGGAAGAAGAAGAAGAAGAAGAAGAAGAAGAAGAAGAAGAAGAAGAAGAAGAAGAAGAAGAAGAAGAAGAAGAAGACTACACAGAGACCATGGGAAATTATTGGAAGTCCACGTAAAAAAGAAAATCACTGCCATCACCGGTGTTTGAACCTGAGACGCCAGCACTCCAGGCGGATGCCAATCCTGGAGACCTCTTAACCCCAGAAGAAAAACACTTTAGCCAAATTAGCTTTAAATATTATTTTGCCATTTTGCTTCACATATTTTTTTTTCTGGATTCCCAGCTTTAACTGCCATGAAGGACAAACAGCTTTGCCATCTTGATGAGGAGAATGATCTCTATTGTGACCTGTCCAATCTCAGACCAAATTTGGCAAATAATGAAGGAAAAACAGTGGTAAGCATCATATTGATATTTAGCAGGGCTGTGCTTCGGGGCGGAATAGTGGACCTATTGACTATTCGGTATTCGGCCGAATAGTTGCGATCGGGCCGAATACAAATAGTAGTTACCTTACGCCCGCTTCTGCATACACGGCCTTAATGCTGACCACATGGAACGATTGGTTTTGTTGAAAGCTAATGCAGCTTTCCTGCATTAGCTAAACTGTCAGTGGCAATATCCAAGTTTAGTTACTTGTTATAATACTTAGGATTATTTCATTCCTAGTTATTAGTTACCACAGACTGACTGAATGATGCAAAATATAAAATGTTTTTAAATGTTTACTATTCTGTACGAATACTAACTAGACATGGAAAGAATATAAACTCCGGCCACATCAAAGTCGATAATATAAAAATCAAACGAAACGAAACAAATAAGTTCTTGGGTGCAAACCTCAACTGCTCCAACATGCTGAGAGAAGAAATGCAATCTAAAATACAATCTAGAAATAAAGTATTCCATGCCCTTTAACATCTGCTAAAGTCAAAGTGTCTGTCTCACAGCATCAAATCAAAATATATAAAACGTTGATAAGACCAGTCGTTTTATATGGCTCTAAAACTTGAAGAAGAAATAAAAGAGATGAGGCCTTATTACAGAGTGTCGAAAACAGTATTACGACAAATCTTTGGACCCATCAAAGATGCTAACAGCGGGGAATGGAGAGTGAGAAGCAGCAATGTAACACGTAATCTGTTTAAATCACCATTGATCAATGGCATCATGAGAGCTAACAGACTAAAATGGTTGGGGCATAATGAAAGAATGATGACAGAGAAGTAAAACTGTAAACACCTGAGAGAGGGATGGGCGTAGACCACGAGGAAGACAAAAAAGAAGTTCCAGCCAGACCTGCAAACAACTGGTGTCTCAAATTGTGAAGAGAAGGCCAGCCAGAGAGATGAATGGAGACGAGTGATATCTGCAGCAGTAAACCTCAAGGGCTCAGAATGCTAAAGAAGAAGATGACTATTCTGTGCTACTTTATGTGAAGTAAAAGTTCAGCATACATTTGACATTATGATTTTTTTTTTTTTTTAGATATATTTTATACACAATACACTATTCGTATTCTGCCGAATAGTTGGTCCCGCTATTCGTATTCGGCCGAATAGTGAAAATCACTATTCGGTACAGCCCTTATATTTAGACACTAAATAAACTGTTGCTGGCGATTGTTTCTTTTGTCATCTGACACTTCGATTTATGCGGATGATTTTCTCCATGTTCTTGTAAACAGTGATTGAAATTTTTCTTGTTAACCTTAACGTTTTAGAGACATCTTCTAGGAAAACTTTTTTTTTAAACTTGGGGGGTGGGGGAGAGGTGGGGAGGGGGAACGTGGCGTTACCGTATGCTCAAGATGAGTGCCACCTGATCAAGGTTTGGAGACCACTGTTCCAGACAACAATGTTCCATGACAATGTAGGAGGACAAGGAAATCGCCACTCATTGCGATACCAGTTCAGGTCATCGATGAAGGTCCCCCTCTCCATAGCACAAAATCTGCCAGCATTGTAAAGACCAGTGTTCCCTATGCAGCATGATCTTTGTATCGACCTGCTTTGTTAACTCCAGAGGAACGGTAACAACAAGATGTTTGGAACAAAGCAAAGTATGCTACAGAAGCTGCCGGATCAAAATAGTCTGACCTATAGGAGCATCCAAAGGACTAGCTGCGAGCCAAAGCTAAGGGACTGGTCCACCCTGTTATAACAATAATTAAATAAACCGGTTGCAGTCCTCCTCCACCCAACGTCTTGGCACAAGTGGGCTGTCTGGTCTGTGGTAGGCCATAAGTGCTCCGTTTTACTTCTAACTCAAATCTGAGTCTGAAGTAGCTCAGCGCAGTGCACGGGCTACGTAGCACCGGCGAGGATCCTGAGATATTTTAAGTAGATTTTTAACTACAAATTTTGTTCAGGCAGCGCCGTTAGGCTATTTTTTTTCGATTTCCAATGCCAAGGGTTTTTTTAAACGTTCGGAACAAAACACACAGGCGCCCGGTCTGACTACCCAGGGACCAGGAGGAATAACTAGAAGTGCACGTGCAAAACATTGCCAGCCTTCACCGGAGTTTGAACCTGGGACCTCCAGCACTCGAGGCGGACACCATGCCTCGAGACCACACAGCCCCCTTCAGAGTTAACAGAGGACATTAGGTACCAACTTTTGTTGAATGGTATCTCAGTCATGTCTGACCAATATAAGCATAGCGTAAACGCATATTCCGCATTAGTGATAAACGTAGATAGACAAATAGACAGTCAGCTGTCAGACACATTGACTAAACGCCTGACGGAAACACATAGATCGACCGACCAAAAAATAGACAGTCAGTTCGACTGACAGACAGGGAGGTAGGAAAGTAGACAGGAAGATATGCACTCAGACAGACCGTCATAGAGGTAAATTGACAGACCCACCGACAACCAGTCACGCAGACTTCATGCAGGTATACAGACAGACTGAAAAAAAAGAGCATGCAGAAGACAGACCAACCGAGAGGCAGACAGTGGTCCCCCCCCCCCTCCCCATAGTAGGCCAAACCAACAAACAAACAGACCACACGGTGCCCAAACAAAGACAGCCATCGACAGTCTGGTCACCCTATTCCACGAATACAGATCTCCGCATACATTACTTCAGCCCAGACACAGCTAACCCCTCTAGGAAGGGAGGAAACCTAACACAAACAAGAAACCCGATCTGGCCAGGGCGATCCTACCCCTGCGACTTGGTGGGAACCCCTTTTCCTGGCTTGACAATTACAGCCATGTTTCTAAGGAAATAATTTTTTTTTTCTCTTCATGAAGAGAACATGAAATTGGATATCTGCCCGCAGTGGCAACCAGAAATACTGCTCTCCCGCCCCATGTTGTTTATCAGAATACGTAATTTGAGACTGTTTCGTAATTGCATCTGTCCCTCCCCCCCCCCCCCCCCACGCTCTCTCCTCTCTCTCTCTCTCTCTCTCTCTCTCTCTCTCTCTCTCTCTCTCTCTCTCTTTTTCTCTCTCTTTCTCTCTCTCTCTCTTTGTGGGTGTGTGTGTGTTGGGAGAGGAGGTGTGATTTTATATTTGCGAATGTGCTATGTTTGTTATTTTAATCGTTCAGTTCCAAGCAGTGATTACTTAACTTGTAGTATCCTAGATTATATAACACACAGTAAGACATTCTGGGTCTGAACTGGTGAAAATAAAAACATTACGTGACCAAATGCATTGCAGTAAGTATATGAGGAGAAGGGGTTAATGTATCGGATTTGTTAACAACAGGGCGTTGAGAATGAATACAAATCAATCAAGAATAGACACGTTACTGCACTCGGACCATTCCAACACCTCCGTCCCCTTCTTCAGCATCCAACATAGAGTCGATATGCTAAAAGTACTAGCTGATCAAAGGACTACCAGTGTTTGCCCCCTTCAGTGTTGAATATCTTCCATGAGTGCCGATCAATACACTTTCTGTTACTTTCTGTTTCCAGCACCTCTACACCAGTGTTCCTCAACCTGTTTGCACCCGGGGCCCACTTAAACAGAAGAACGTTTTTCGCGGCCCATCTGAAAGCTAACCAAACACAAAAACAAAAACAAATGGAAATAGCAAAACTAAAATTTTCAACAAATGTGGTATTTGCTTCTGCTTAGAGGTTTAAAAAATATGTATGGCTGCAGCATTGTTTCTGATATACAAAGCGCTACAATAACATCTTAATTCGATTTCCCCCGGACGGTCTTTTCCCACAAATAGGAAGTCCTTAAGATGTTAATTCTGCATACTGGAATCAAGCAGAATCTTTTGGCTGTCCACAGGGACTTTTCCGCGGTCCACCAATGGACGGCGCCCCATGGATTGAAGAACACTGCTTTAATTATCCCGCGGTGTTTAGTGAAAAAGTGTTGAGGAAAGCATATACGGTCATGAGTATGCAGCAAACCACGGTTTTGTACTGAAAGAGTTAAGGGCCTAATAAAACAAAAGCCCCACCACGTAGCAGGTGCTTCGCAAAACGTCGCTCTCACAACCCACCTGAAGGGTACTCGGTTTTTAGCCAGCTCTCACAATTCGGACACTTTCTGACCATTTCATTTATGCTCTGCCAAATTTTGTGCTGGACGTTTTGGCGGCCCGTCTCTCTCTCTCTCTCTCTCTCTCTCTCTCTCTCTCTCTCTCTCTCTCTCTCTCTCTCTCTCTCTTGGCACCATGTCTTCTGCTACTGTTCTTTCTAATCTGCAGTGGCACGCTTGATATGGCCAAATTATTGTAGTTTGGGGAAAAAGAATGATGATGAAAAAAAGATGACGCAGACAATGTGAGAGAGAGAGAGAGAGAGAGAGAGAGAGAGAGAGAGAGAGACCTACAGACAGACAGAGAGTCAGTCAGATACACAGACATATATAGTGGCAGAGTCAGTGATACAGAACGAGGTAGCGAGCGAAAGAGAGAGGGAGGGAAGGAGGGAGAGAGAGAGAGAGAGAGAGAGGATAGAGAAAGGCTAACACTATCACAAAGATGATTCGCCCTGGCTTTTTTCGCCTGTTGTGAATGTTGGTTATGTGGCATTCTGGCTGTTATAGAAATTACATTGCGCCATTCATTGTCTAATTTCATACATCATTTTTACATATTTTCATTTTTGAGTTGTTATAAGAATGTAAATTGAGATATGTTCAGGTTAGTCAGAATTTATTTACCTCCAGTTTTTCTTCTTCTTCTTCTTCTTTATCTTCTTCTTCTTCTTCTTCTTCTTCTTCTTCATCTTCTTCTTCTTTTTCTTCTTCTTCTTCTTCTTCTTCTTCTTCTTCTTCTTCTTCTTCTTCTTCTTCTTCTTCTTCTTCTTCTTCTTCTTCTTCTTCTTCTTCTTCTGCGTTCACCGATGAAAAATCGTTTGGCACGTCACGTTGTCGTTGACGGCTAGCCTGCGATTTATTTGTATTTTGACCTAACACATTCCATTTCAGAAAATCCATAAATACTCCCAGTTGTAGGAAATTTGTTGCAGGGGTGCAGTGTGAGTCCACCCCCCCCCCCCCAACCACCACCATCACCACTCCCCTACTCCCGCAGTGAGGGTCAGCACAATAAGGCTGGAAGCTGTGATGATTTGGGAAGGCGGAGCAAAACTGTTTACCTCGCTTTCTGAACGTCGTTGGGTTCGTTTCCAGGACTATTGTTCGGTTCACAAGTGCAAATTGTGTGGATACCCATGGAGAACGTCGCTGGAACTATGGACTTCCTGCATTGTTTGTGGCTATCTTTAGAGGAAAGGGCCGACGAGGGAGGGGGTCATGTCATAGAGGATAAAACTCGGCGCAATGTAGTTTCTGCTTCCGACTTTATTTTATACCCCTAACGTCTTGCATTCCGTTAAATCACTGGCCCTAGTAAAATGACTAAGGAGGTTACTGGAGTCAGCGGGTGGCAACCTGAGACAAGAATGACATAAATCGGATACAACTTTCGCCCGAATCAAATCGATACTTGCGGGTAGGAATTCGCGTTTAGGCGAGTCTTGTCGTGCTTAGAGATGTCTGCAAGTTATAGAGGGTGAGGAATGCGGGGCTAGGAACTGATGAAAAGAAGGTGTTCTTTGTGAAATATAGCTTTGAAGTTTACTGATTTAAAAATCAGCATCATACCACATCGGGCATACCCACAGATGCTCAGTCTCCTGCAAAGTTTAGATGCTAACTGTTCTCTTAGGAGACAGATTATGTACAAGTCGTTCTCTTCCTCTCATACGTACCTCCTTGCCGGATTCATTTATATTTCCTCATTCACCCATTCTTAGAAGTATTTATGTAATTTCATCTAACCAGGTGCCCTCCATCAGCAGTCTTTCATGAATGCTTTTCGGACTGTCTCCTTTGTCCAGTACATTGAAGTCACTTCATAGTTAGAGCATATTTGTGTATGTGTACTGCGTTGTTCTTTATGTGCTGATGAAAGCTAATCGCCGCAACGTCCTTTGTTTGTCGTAAGAATCGACTAACTGGGAGCTTTCTTTGAAGACGGAGTGCATCTGCCTGAGAGGCAAGGAACCAGCAGTCTGCACACAAATGAGTCAAATCTGTCAAACAGGTGCACACGCAACACTCAGGTCCTGGAACAGGACTGCAGTCCAGGAGGGGATGAACAACCATAACTTTCCGCCAGAGTTTACAGCTGGTGAACGCAAAGAAGAAGAGGAAGAGCCTATAATTCCTCTGGTAATTCCACTTTCAGCTATCCACTTCACAGCTGCCACGATTGTCTCCACCTCCGTTCCTATGCCTGAAGTTATAGATTTAAAAAAGAACTATTTTTCACTGATATCCTCTGATGTCGTCTTCTTCTTCTATGCGTTCCCCGGCTGTAACTCTGTCGGAACGTTCCGGATGTTCGTCTTTTTCTGGACCTCAGTCTTGTTAAAGTACTTCCTTGTACATTTATTTTACAGATCTGGCTTACCTTCATGCAGATTGTTGGTTTCTCGACGCTCAGACAGATTCGCTCCCACTTCTAAAAATCTCACAGTAGTCGCCTTTACCGACATGATTGTTAAGGAGGCAGGGCCCCCACTTCACACCCCCCCCCCCCCAATACGGCCCCGGAACCCACCCAAGGAATCCTCTGATGTAAAAACAGGCGGTAGCTGCAGCTGTGTAGTGGCCAAAAACTTCAACGACACGAGGCAGACAGATGAAGGCCGAAGTGGAACAGAATGAAAACACAGATCGGCTCTTTACCAATTGCTGACTACACATGACGTCACGGGATAGTTCAATATTGCCGAGGGTGGTAAAACCGGGTTTCCCGGCTATCTGTGTATTTTGTTTAACGGCTCTCAGTGTGTCTTCTAAGGCGTTGCCAAGGTTTTCGCTCGTTTAGGAGTTGCCAAGATTTTCACGCGTTTCTTCTCCGGCTGCGTCTTTCCAGCGGCTACTGTTCAGTCTTCATCGCCATGAATTTCCTGGAACTAGCAGCATAGGCAACTGACAAGAAGAGCAGCGTTACTGTCCTGCTAATCAGGGCATTCTGCATAGTACCAGACGTTGTGTGAACAATCATGCTATGGTGTTATTGCTGACTGAGAGCCACGAGCGATGGCGGTTTGGTAAGTCGACCTGTCGTCTGAACAGACCCTGAAAGCAAGGAATATGACTGGAATGGTCGCGTCTGCCATACAGACGGATCATTCTGTTTCTGTACTACTGGTCTCACGAACTGACAAGCATTCAATTTTGCTAAGTAGAGCTGAGCCTGTCGAAGAATACAAATATGGAGGAAAGCAATTACTTACGGGAGGTTTGTGTCAATACATTATTATCAAATTCCGAAGTGATCGATGGAGTAAACACCACCATTGTTGAAAGTGATGAACGTTTGTTTATAAGGTGGAAAAACCAGAATGATTGGCCCTTTTTATGGCCACCCCAAAAGTACCCCAATTTACCTGCCGACTGAACATTGAGTTTCACACACACACACATACACACACACATATACACACAGCATTCTCCTCCTCAGGGAAAAAAACCAACCCACAAAATCTGCATGCTCCTAATTGCACATAGAGTCCACAACATACACACAAAAAAGAAAGCATAGCAAAAAAAAAAAAAACTGCACAGCACACAAAACAGAAGCACATAACATTGAAAACTGCACAACACAAAACTTCAAAGCAAATAAAATGCTAAATTACTAGACTATACTCTTCATCTTCCACCACTTTAAATATTAGACAGTCCAGTGACCTTTGGATTTACCCTGATTGTCATCGGATATTAGGAAAATACCTAGAAATCTATCTCAGAAATATTCAAAAAAATTAAGACTTATGTCAGTGATTTATTACACTCAGTGTTCTTAGTATTGTTACTCTTTAGAAATGTTGGTATAATTAGAGCATATTCCAGCAACAGTAACTAAGAATGCAAATATGATTATGTGTATCTTTATTGTGCTAATTCTCATCCCTGGGGTGTTAATGTTACAGATTGCAATCAGAAAAAAAAATTCTCCCCCCCCCCCTCCCCCCCCCCCCCCACACACACACACACCACCCGTTAAATCATTAGACAGAGATTTCAGGCAGCCGACCTAGACTTCTTCGCGGCCCACGGGTTGAAAAGCACAGCCCTATAGAACACCGCCTTAAAATCAATGGTAAACACATGCTGTTAAAGAGTTTAGGGCCTTATGTATATCCATGGTATTTGGGCCTTATGTATTGATATGGTATCAGGGCCTTATGTATATCCATAGTATCAGAGCCTTATGTATATCCATAGTATCAGAGCCTTATGTATTGATATGGTATCAGGGCCTTATGTATATCCATAGTATCAGGGCCTTTTGTATTTATATGGTATCAGGGCCTTATGTATATACATAGTATCAGAGCCTTATGTATATCCATAGTATCAGGGCCTTATGTATTGATATGGTATCAGGGCCTTATGTATATCCATAGTATCAGCTCCTTATGTATATCCATAGTATCAGGGCCTTATGTATATCCATGGTATTGGGGCCTTATTTATATTCATGGTATTAGGGCCTTATTTATATCCATGGTATTAGGGCCTTATGTATATATATGGTATTAGGGCCTAATGTATATCCATAGTATCAAAGCCTTATGTATATCCATAGTATCAGGGCCCTATGTATATCCATGGTATTGGGGCCTTATTTATATCCATGGTATTAGGGCCTTATTTATATCCATGGTATTAGGGCCTTATGTATATATATATATATATATATATATGGTATTAGGGCCTAATGTATATCCATGGTATTAGGGCCGTATTTATATCCATGGTATTAGGGCCTTATTTATATCCATGGTATTAGGGCCGTAAATATATCCATGGTATTAGGACCTTATGTATATATATGGTATTAGGGCCTTATGTATTTCCATGGTATTAGGGCCGTATTTATATCCATGCTATTAGGGCCTTATGTATATCCATGGTATTAGGGCCTATTTATATCCATGGTATTAGGGCCTTATTTATATCCATGGTATTAGGGCCTTATGTATATATATGGTATTAGGGCCTAATGTATATCCATGGTATTAGGGCCGTATGTATATCCGTGATATTAGGGCCGTATGTATATATTATATATGTATATATATATATATATATATATATATATATATATATATATATATGGTATCAGGGCCTTATGAATATATATAGTATCAGGGCCTTATGTAAATATATGGTATCAGGACCTTATGTATATCCAAGGTATTAGGGCCTTATGTATATCCATAGTATCAGGGCCGTAAATATATCCATGGTATTAGGACCGTATGTATATCCATCGTATTGGGGTTGTATGTATATTAATAGCATCAGGGTAGTATGTATATTAATGGTATTTGGATCGTGTGTATATCTATGATGCATTGGCCTAATGTATATCTATGGTATTAGGGCCGTATGTATATCCATGATAGCGGGGTATATAACGGGGAGGTTACTCGAGAATATTATGAGACGACAGAAGAACAAACGAGTTAGTTCTTCGAGAAACATATAGATTAGTTAAAATAGACAATCAAGGTTCTTTTGGCCATGTTATAAAGGGAACAGCCATTACTGCCTGTGTTTACAACCTTTTCGAGCAGTCTTAGGCAGGGAGGAGTAGGATCTCCCCCTCCTCCCGCCCCCAATATAGAAATATAATGGTTTGGCCACATATTTTCTTCTCTTCTGCTGTTCAGCGTTTAGCTTTTGAAAAGATAGCTTGGTGTGTGCTAACAAAGATACTTGTTTTCATTGCCTCGGAGATTACATCTATACATAGCTTGGGTGGGCGACCTCTATCTCTGTCTTTGCTTTCGTTACGTCTAAGTGACAGGCTCTCTGCCACATAGTGTAGTCATGACAAAAAGTCTCAATCGGTAATTCTGGTGATCGCATTAGATGGTCAGCAGTGACGGCCTACCATCATCCGTCTTGTATAGGATGATGAAGACGAGGAGCCTTGCAGGGTCCCAGGGGTGTAATGACGTCAGTTCCGTTAACACAGTACAGCAGGGTAACCTCCCATTACCGGAAATTTACGCAAGATTACAATGTGCTAGCTACTTCACAGTTCTGTGTCACAGCTTTACGATAAGAGGTGTCACAAGTGCCTGTTATTTCCCTGTTGGTGACGGTCTACACGTTGAATATGCCATAAAAGTCACCTTACACCGCTAAAGACGTTTTACGCGACGCAATGGGGCTACAGTATGACGAGATTTTAAACTATGTATACGACACCTAGCGACGTGCCGAGGGATATCGAGTTCTGGTAGTGTAGGATCTAAGCTGTATTTTTGCTATTTATGTATTTCCTTCGTGTGCAGCTTCTTCTTCTGCTTCTGCGTTCGCCATACAAAGATGTGTTGGTATGCTGTGTTGAGGTTTATAGCTAGGCTGCGAAATCGGCGCCTCCCAGGTAAACAACCGATTGAAGCAAACTTTAAATAGTAGCTGTTTATTGTATTTGTCTCCGTCCGTACTTTCATCAGGCAAGCACCCAAACCCACACATACATTTCATAGGCAACATATTTCAAAGTCTTGCACTTGCCTGCAATCGCAAACAGTTTGACTACTTGGCTAAGACTGAGGTGACAGATGGTTAGAGGTCTTTGCTCCATGGAAGAATAAAGCATATATAAAGTTATTTAAGAGTCTGTTTGTTATTATCGTCTGACGAACGCTTTCTTGCTGCAACGCTAATTTTGTTACTTGTCTCCAGCTGATTCGTTCTCTAGTCGTGTTTATTTATTTAACTGAAAGTAAATAGGACTGGTCTGAAGCTGCTCAGTGTGGTCAAGTATTTGATTACAGCCGATGGAAGATGTCTTAAATATCTTGCTTAGAATAATAATAATAATAATAATAATAATAATAATAATAATAATAATAATAATAATACAGTAGTTCTTTTGCTTTTTCTGATTTTGAAACACCAAAATGTCAACAACGAATACAGCAGGTTAGTTGTGTTTCCTTTACAGGACGTTGCAGAACCAACCCAAACAGCCCCTGGCTGTTGTGTGTTTTTTCTAGGTAAATTTACGTCCAGTAGTTTGCCATTGCGCCTGGACGGTCGGCTTCTTTGATACCATTGTCGAAACCAACGCAAGGCGCATGGCCCGCAGCTGGGATCGAACTCGGCATTCCGGCATTACGAAGCGTTCGCATCGACTTAGCCACAGAGGCGACGAATACAGCAGACCGACCACATATTAAAATTGATAAGGAAACCATTGAAAAGGTCGCAGATTTTAGGCTTAGTGTTCAAAAACAATGGCGAATGCACAAAGACATACACACATATCACAAACAACAACAATGGCGTCTACAAGTCCTGAAAAAAAGATTCGTAGCAATGCAGAGACCATATAGCATAAAGAATCTGTCGCACAGCTCTTGCAAGCCAATTCAAGTAAACATTTGAAATCACGCATTTTCCCGTGGTAACTTATTGAAGTGGACAATTGACTCTTACTCAATCAGTCAAGGACATTTTGAGCTTTTGGACTGAGATGCTACAGACAGTTTTTTAGAATACCATTTATAAGTAGAAGAGCCCGGCTCGTTAGCGTAGTTGGTTAAAGCTGACTTTGCGGGGACCGGGTGAAGAACTCCTCGTGGTCTGGGTTCGCGCCTGGGGGTAAGCAGAAAAGCCACATTTCTCCCAGATTTACTGTGCCTATCGTGTAATCAGTGCCAAAGGGTTACGATATCCATAGTACAGAGCCAAAGGGTTAACAACTCATGGTTTCTGTATACTTTGTAAAAAAAAAAACAAATAATAATAATAATAAATAAGTAGAATAAAACAGTGATCTGAGCATTGAGGAAAATAGTTCATAAAAATCATCCTATCCTAAAAGCTGACATATTTAGCCAAGGTTAAACTTAATAGTGGCCTGGGATAATGGTGATGGAGAATACACTTCCTAGAAAACGAGGCAGAGGCAGACCACCGCAAACATGGATAAAGTCGAAGATGCACTGGCTATGAGAGAAGGTAACTCTGGAGAATAGGCTAGAGAAAGAGATCATTTCAGACCTGCCATAACCAGAGCAACGTTTTGTAATGGACCTGCTGATTTATCATGATGGTGGTCCTATCCAGAACATGGCTCTCATCAGGACACGCCGGCAAGCCATATGGTCCCCCACCTAGTTCCTCGAATATGGTCTCCCACCTAGTTCCTCACATATGGTCCCCCACCTAGTTCCTCACATATGGTCCCCCACCTAGTTCCTCACATAGGGTCCCCCACCTAGTTCCTCACAAATGGTCCCCCACCTAGTTCCTCACATATGGTCCTCCACCTAGTTCCTCACATATGGTCCCCCACCTAGTTCCTCATATACGGTCCCCCATCTAGTTCCTCATATAGGGTCCCCCACCTAGTTCCTCATATAGGGTCCCCCACCTAGTTCCTCACATATGGTCCCCCACCTAGTTCCTCACATATGGTCCCCCACCTAGTTCCTCATATACGGTCCCCCATCTAGTTCCTCATATAGGGTCCCCCACCTAGTTCCTCATATAGGGTCCCCCACCTAGTTCCTCACATATGGTCCCCCACCTAGTTCCACACATATGGTCCCCCACCTAGTTCCTCACATATGGTCCCCCACCTAGTTTCTCACATATGGTCCCCCACCTAGTTCCTCATATATGGTCCCCCACCTAGTTCCTCATATAGGGTCATCTTTCATGCATAACAGTAAAAATGTAAAGGACCCTTTTCCACGCCTTTAGGCGCAAGGGGAATATAGGGCTGGACCTATATTTTTATAAACCAATCAGTACTGATTGTATGATGTGGTCAGCATCAAGCCAGCAGCCTTTACTTCCCAGGACTGCACCTGGTAGCCACTCACGGCTGGGTCGACCTGGGAGTCAAGGTCATTTTTTGAAGGAAAAAAAGGCTGGCTCTGCCAGGTCGCGAATCCACGAGCTTCAGAACTTGCAGGTCTAGCCGCCACCTCCACGGCGATTCCAAACCTTTTATGTTGTGTCCTTAATATTTTGTGCCCACAGTTCTTGAATGCCTAATTTTTCCAGGAACCATACCCTCAGCTATTGTTCTTTCCAAACCATTGTGGAGTTAAACATCGCCGAATGCCATGTGCACATGTGGACTGGCACCTGAGACAACAGATAGCGTCTTCTAAGACTGCCCAAAATACGACATTTCTAGGAAAAACTTCCGAGACACTGATTGAAGCCGAACCTTACGGGCCGCTAAGTGAATTACAAAAGAGAGTGAAGTTCACACTAGAGACAGCATTGCAGATATAGATAAAAATTTTTCAAGCGAACGAAAGAAGAAGAAGAAACATCGCCGAAGTATTTCAGTTGCGGAGAAATGAAACTGTTCATGAGACAGACCACTTCAATATTCTTCTGTAAGAATGTAAGTACTTATCTCCCTCTTAGTCCATGGACCTCTAAAAATGTTCCTGTTACATTAGGTTTTAAAAAAATGTTCCTATCTAAAACTGTAAAAAAAAGGTAAAACCTGTTTACACAGAGAAGCTAAATGGTCACAGAGCATGAGGCTGACCAAGAAGACAATAGAGAGATACAATCCAGACAGACCTACAAACAATTTTTCCAAGTGGAATGAAATGGCCAACCAGAGAGATTAATGGAGGCGGGTGAATATCTGCAGCATTGAACCTCAAAGGATGGGAAATGCTGAAGAAGAAAAGAGAAAATTTTCGGTAGCAATTGCGAAAGAGTTCGCGACTAATATGAGTATCTGGTAATCCTAGTTTCAGCTTCATAGCAAACGGGTCACCCCATAGTTGCTCCGCTCCTGTGCCAACGAAAAACACACGTACCTCACAGTGTCACGCCAGGCACTCAACTCAGAAGCTGGACGACAAAATTATATCCTTCCAGTCTACAAATGGAGCAAAAATACAATGGCCACCGTCTGGCTAAAAAACAATACCCATTATGACCTGAGGGTTATTAAACGGTCACCCCAGCAGTACCCTCATTATTATCTGGGGAAGGGACTTAGGACATTACATCCACCAGCAGGCATCGCCCCTACAACGACCTGCCTGCCTTCGTTAACGACTGTTCACCCAACAGCCATGCAGTTCTTTGGCACGAAGGAGACACCTTGAACTTGGGTTTCGGACTGCCGACTCCCTACAAGATGTTATTTTATGTTTTGTTGTCACAATTGATGTCACTGCACATTGGGCATACCCATGCGTGCTCAGTTCTCCGAAGCAGCAGCCATTCCAAAGTACTTCTATTAATTGTCCCCATGAGAAGCTAGTTATATTGTCTCCTTTCTCGGCCTCAAAGACGGCAAAGACGTGCATCGCCATGCTAAACTTCCATGTCACGCAATCGTGTTAGTGTCAGGGATTCCTCATTCTCCATTAGCCCAGTCCATGCAGCGTTGACGATATCTGCTCTGTCCATGCTTTTTCCCGCAATCATTAGTGCAGTGCTTGCCAATTGGTCCGCTCGCTCATTTCCCTTCACACCCGCATGACCCGGTGTGTAGATCCAGGTTACGGAGGTTTAGTGCGATTTCCGAATGCTTTCTATCCATTCAGAGCGCATACTGCCTGTTGCTATCTTCTGAAGCATATTCATTGAGTTTGAGACAATTACTGCCTGTGAGGCAGTTTGCTCGGATACTCATGCTAAAGCTCTAGAAGCAGCGGCTATTTCCATTGTCATGCTTGCGTATACTCCCTGTGTGAACCCCGGCCACATTAGGGTTGGTGAGGGAAGGGGCATTGCCCCCTAACAAACATAAGGTAGGAGGCCACTTATTAGGTGTGTTTCTTTTGAAGTCAGAGTGCATCTAAGAGGCGAGATATCAACAATGTGGATACAAAAATGCTAGGTCTATAAATCAGATATGCACGCAAAATTCAGGTTCTGGAATAAGAACAAAGTCCAGAAGTGGGTGAGCAAACCAGAAATTTCCGCAAGAGTGTAGAGCCGGGGAACGCCAAGAAGAAAGAGATACATCCATATGTTGGCACAAGAAAAGATGTGTGTTCTCTAAATGGTAATGGTGGTGGTGGTAAGTTTAATTGTGATGACGATAATGATGCTGACAATGATGAAAAGGATGATGGCGATGACGACTAAGCAATGTATCACTCATCCACCTTTCCACTGCTCAGAATTCTGCACACGATGTTTGCATTTTTAACGTTTTATTTGTCTTACTTTCACACCTGTAAAGTAATACTTATTTTAATTTGAAATCTAAATTAACAAATAGAGTAACAGATCCTCTATAACAGATTCGGCCACTCTGATCCTTTACCCGAGGCAAACTTGCGATCTAGGAGCCGTGTCTAAAGTTACAAGACTATCTTGATAACAAAGCGGAATGAATGTAAATGATATAATTATACCCCAAAAAAGTAAGAAGTTCTGAAATACAGCGTATTTAGTTCGGAATCTTATTAAGTAAACAAAGAACCCCTAAGGCAAGTTGTGCAGGGTATATGGTGCTCGATAATGTTTTTTATATTAATCAGCACTATATAAGAGATATGATGAATATTACAACTGCTGCCCTTAGAGATATGATGCATATCACAACTGCTGTCTTTAGAGACATGATGAATATCACAACTGCTGCCTATACTTTACATTATATTTCTTCTTTATCTTCTTTTTTCTTCTTCTTTTTCTTCTTCTTTGTAAATAGTACAAATCTCTTGGAATATAACTAAGAAAAAATTTTGGTTTTATTTTGAGAGGGAAAAAAAGAACAAATAAGCAATAAAAAACAAATGCATCCTGAGTTGCATGTTGCTGAATCAATTTCAAAGAAAAAGCTGTTATCTTTATATGCATACATGTTATCAAATTGACAGTTATCATCAATTACAATAAAGAGCCCTGCTAGACACAATAGCATACCTTCGTCAAGCATAGGCGCCATAACCTGTAGGCTCAGACAATTTGAGGCGTTTAATATATTTTTAGGGGCGACTAAGCTCCCGCACTCCTTTTTTTAAATATCTTTTTTTTAAGGGAGCAGAGCTACTCCTTCGGCAAATCATCCACGCAACCCTATCTCCATGTACCTACGCCTTCTTTTTAAGCATTTATTCAATATACCAGTACATGTATTTGCCATTCAACACACTAAACTAACTAAAATATTATTTTTTAAATTATTATTGCGCAATTAAACAAGGTATAAGCTCCTTGAGTTCTTCCCTATAGAAAATTATGGAAGGAGGGGAGGGACCTGTTCTCTTCGCCCCAATGTTTTCTTCGTGTCGGCGGGCCTGACGGGAATTGGAATGCGGTTGTACAGGTCAAGTTGATTTTGGAGATTGGTTTTGTTAATAATGATGCCTCGTCCATCTACAAGTACAGGGAACATTATGGCAGGGACTTGTGGGAACACTGAATAAGAAAAGGACCTGTTTCATACCAGTGGAGCATGGGTCCTATAGTAGCGTAGAAGTAAACGACCCTATTCCAATACTTTAGGCGTCGTGGGAATTTAGGGCTAGACCTATATTTTATAGGCCAATTGGCACTCAGTGGGTGGTGTGGTTAACATTACGCCGGCCGCCTTTACCGCCTAGGACGTTTCCTGGTACTAATTAATGGCGGGGTAGACTAAAAAAGAAGTTCATTTTTTTTTTTTTTGGGGGGGGGGGGGGGGGGCGGGTTGTTGTTGATTTGTCAGGACCCGAATCCACGACTTTCCGATCCGGAGTGAAGCGTCTAACCGCTATACCACGGAGGCTCCCAGGCCGGTAGTGATATTTTAGTAGACCAGTCAGCACTCTATGGGTGAGGTAGTGAACATCTCGGGAGGCCACCTTTACTTCGGGAGTGGCCGTGGCTATGGCAGCCAAATGTCCGCCTGTGGATCAAAAGGTCGTGTAATCGCGCCCTGACAGAGCCGAACTTTTTCTTTCTCTCCAAAAATGACCTTGACTCCAAGTTTGGCCCAGCCTTGAGTAGGTACTAGGTGCAGACCTGGGACGTAAAGGCGACCGCCGAGACGCTGAGCACATCACCCATGAAGTGCCGGGTGGTCTATAAAAATACAGGTCTAGCCCTGTATTCCCACTACGCATGAAGGCGTGGGAAAGGAACCTCAAATCCTCAGAACAGTACCTGGTACCCACATACAGTCTTGCTGACATTAGAGCCGACTTCAGTGTTGGAGAAGAAAACATCCACCTCGATGGGGTAGGAGCGAAGAATATAGAAGTCATTGTAGTTGGTTCAACCATTGTAGGATATAATAATAATAATAATAATAATAATAATAATAATAATAATAATAATAATAATAATAATAATAATAATTGGCTAATGACAATCTTCTTCCTCACTAACCGTGAACTTGTCTGGACTCGTTCAAGAACTTGAGTTTTGCGTGCAGATCTGTTGTTATATTATATCCAGTTTCGTCCTTTTTAGGACGAAATTTTTTGTCATTTGAAGCCCTACTCTGGCTTTTGCCAGGGGCCGTAATATAGGCAGGCCATACATATGGCCAAATGTCTGAACGCGGTTTCTGGGACCTCTCCACGGCGATCCTCATCCGCATGGTGGCACTTTGTGTCATCGGGTGTTTATCGTGTGATGTCCTGGTGGTGTAGAAAGTCAGTCAGTCAGTGCAGATCTGTTTAAAAAAAACGTGGTTTACTTGCAAGCTGACAGATGGTTCCTTACCTCACAGGCATATGGCTTCACTCCTGAAATAAGTATTTCCTTGTCCAATGGACAATCCTGAAGGTCATGCTATGCTGTATGTTCGCATTCATTCAATCATTTTTACGTTCAATCACTCATTCGTTCACTCTTTTGTTAGTTAGTTAGTGATTTCGTTAGTTAGTTACTTACTTAGTTTCTTAATTTAGATAGTTATTTGGTTAGTTAGTTAGCTAACTAGTTGGTTGGATGGTTAGTTAATTAGTTAATTAGTTTTTTTTAGTTAGTTAGTTAGTTAGTTAGTTAGTTAGTTAGTTAGTTAGTTAGTTAGTTAGTTAGTTAGTTAGTTAGTTAGTTAGTTAGTTAGTTGGTTAGTTAGTTAGTTAGTTAGTTAATTAGTTTTTTTAGTTAGCTAGTTAGTTAGTTAGTTAGTTAGTTAGTTAGTTAGTTAGTTAGTTAGTTAGTTAGTTGGTTAGTTAGTTAGTTAGTTAGTTAATTAGTTAGTTAGTTAGTTAGTTAGTTAGTTAGTTAGTTAGTTAGTTAGTTAGTTAGTTAGTTAGTTAGTTAGTTAGTTAGTTAGTTAGTTAGTTAGTTAGTTAGTTAGTTAGTTAGTTAGTTAGTTAGTTAGTTAGTTAGTTAGTTAGTTATTTCGTTAGTTAGTTAGTTACTTACTTAGTTAATTTAGATAGTTATTTGGTTAATTAGTTAGTTAGCTAACTAGTTGGTTGGATGGTTAGTTAATTAGTTAGTTAGTTAGTTAGTTAGTTAATTAGTTTTTTTAGTTAGTTAGTTAGTTAGTTAGTTAGTTAGTTAGTTAGTTAGTTAGTTAGTTAGTTAGTTAGTTAGTTAGTTAGTTAGTTAGTTAGTTAGTTAGTTAGTTAGTTAGTTAGTTAGTTAGTTAGTTAGTTAGTTAGTTAGTTAGTTAGTTAGTTAGTTAGTTAGTTAGTTAGTTAGTTAGTTAGTTAGTTAGTTAGTTAGTTAGTTATTTCGTTAGTTAGTTAGTTACTTACTTAGTTAATTTAGATAGTTATTTGGTTAATTAGTTAGTTAGCTAACTAGTTGGTTGGATGGTTAGTTAATTAGTTAGTTAGTTAGTTAGTTAGTTAGTTAGTTAGTTAGTTAGTTAGTTAGTTAGTTAGTTAGTTAGTTAGTTAGTTAGTTAGTTAGTTAGTTAGTTAGTTAGTTAGTTAGTTAGTTAGTTAGTTAGGAAAGTTCTTTTGTTCTCTGGTCCCTACATTTCCGAGAGTAAGTAACGTCTATCTCGCTACCTCCACTAACACACGACACTTACCTTTATATCATCCTCCGACTTCACAGATGCTACATCAGTCTTGGTCCTACCTACTGGTGATGGCGATTTTGAAGCTGCACCTGCTGCTGCCACCACAGACTGCTTTCCGGACGCCATCTTTGACTCCCAGGATGGGACTTTTAGAAAGTTTGGTAGCAACGTTGAAGACGATGGGGATAACGCTGGAGGCATAGATGACACGCATTTTGTCAACACATGCGCAGTTTCAGGCCTACACTTCTCAGAGGAGCAGGCAGATGCTGTCAGTTCTCCAAAGGAAGAATCTCTGGGTACTTCTCCGTTTAGAACAGCCGACATGTCTGTAATCGCAGTCTTTGTTGGCTTCTCAAGTACATCACTGCAAGTTACGTCCTTCTCACATACGCTAGTATCATCTGCCATATCCGAATTTTACAAGAATTTCAGCATTTGTCTGGTGTACACATTTTTTAAGAGTTCTACTTACTCTTTTCCGCCTGTATCCAATGAGTTTTAATTTTCTAGTTTTATACTGGCAAAAAGATACTGTTGATTTGGTAATACACGATTGCCTACTCTTCAAATATGTTTTGAATTACTATTCTGGTTTCTACCTGTTTAAAGAGACACTGTTTTAATCGAGGAAAATCACACAAGTTAAGTGCAATAGAGCTTAAACTCAATTTTTAAATCGACAAGCTATAACATCTACCAATCGTGATATCATCAGCTGATCAGATTATTTTTCCCGGTGGCCGATAAGTTTCCTTACTTTAAAACGTTTAAAGAGGCATAGTTTTAATTGAGGGAAATGGGAAATCAAACGGGTGAGGCAGGAATAAAGCTTAAAAATAATCAAAATATCCATAAGCTATAAGACGTATGAATCCTGAAGTCACAAGTTGATTATATTACTATGTAGATTAATCTATATGGCTGTTCCGTTTTTGCGGTTAGACGTCTTCCTGAGGATCGGAAGGTGGTGAGTTCGCGTCCTGACAGAGCGGGATTTTTTTCTTTCTTTTAAAGATGACCTTAACTCATAGGTTACATGAAACTTGAGTGGGTACCAGGTGCAGTCCTGGTAAGTAAAGGCGACCGGCGTGATACTGACCACATCACCCAGTAAAGTGCCGATTTGTCAATCAAAATATAGGTCTAGACCTATATTCCCAATACACCAAAAGGCGGGGAAAAAGAGACTTTATTTGGCTGTTCTGCTTCAGCCTGTTTGAAGAGGCAAAGTTCTTGTTAGGCGAAATCAAAAAGGATAGGTAGGAATGAAGCTTATTTACAATTAATCTTCTTCTTCTTCTTCTTCTTCTTCTTCTTCTTCTTCTTCTTCTTCTTCTTCTTCTTCTTCTTCTTCTTCTTCTTCTTCTTCTTCTTCTTTTTCTTTTTCTTTTCCTTCTTCTTCTCCTACTCCTTTTCCTTCTTCTTCGTCTTCTTTGTCTTCTTCGTCTTCTTTGTCTTCTTCTTCAATTTCTTCTTCTTCTTCTTCTTCTTCTTCTTCTTCTTCTTTTTCTTCTTCTTCTTCTTCTTCTTCTTCTTCTTCTTCTTCTTCTTCTTCTTCTTCTTCTTCTTCTTCTTCTTCTTCTTCTTCTTCTTCTTCTTCTTCTTCTTCTTCTTCTTCTTCTTCTTTTTCTTTTTCTTCTTCTTCTTCTTCTTCTTCTTCTTCTTCTTCTTCTTCTTCTTCTTCTTCTTCTGCTTCTTTTTCTGCTTCTTCTTCTTCTGCTTCTTCTTCTTCTTTTTCTTCTTCTTCTTCTTCTTCTTCTTCTTCTACTACTGTTCCTTCTTCAGGTTTACCCGCTGTAAACTTCGATGGATAGTTGCGGTTGTTTGTCTACTTCTGGTCCTTAAATTTGGCATACTCACCCGTTTTACATATCTGGTTCCTCTATTCTCAGGCAAATGCACTCCGACTTCGAAGAAAACATTGATTCTATCTAAGTTGGCCAGGCCTGCGAGTGGGATCTTGTGTCTTGGATGACAATAGAGAGGTGTTGGCAGGTGTTGACGAATAGGACCCCTTGTCCTCGTGCACCTTCACGTGTGGTTCAGCACCTACGCATTTCAGTGCAGTTTAATCCCCGTGAGGGTTTCAGGGCTCCATTGTGGGTCAAAACAAGAACAGACGCACTGCCGCCTCAACAAGCTTGTCACCGGGGTTGACTCAGCGGGGCATCCTTCGCGGTTGGAGTGCATCTGCCTGAGAGGCGAGGAGCCACCAGTCTGCATGCAGATAAGCCAGGTCTGTGAAATGAATGTGCACGCAAAACTCAGGATATGGAACAAGACAACAGTCCGTTAGTAAACCAACACCCAAAACCTTCCGCCGGAGTTTACAGGTGGTGAACGCGAAGAAGAAGAAGAGTAAAATTAATAAATCGACAAGGTCAACAAATCTGTCAGTCATGAAGTCATAATCAGCTCCGGGAAACGATGCCTTTAGATATCAAATTAGCGTACCGTATGGGCTTTTGAAAAAGAGAAAAGCCCTTTATCGTTAGACAGGCAGACACACAGACAAACACTCATTAACATAAATATAGCCTGCCAAACATCACAAGCATTTAAACAACACTCACATACATACAACTCATACATACAAAACAAACATATATACAACACAGACATATATACAACACATACATATACACAACAAAGACATATATACAATACAGACATATATACAACATAAACACATTCACAACACAGACCTATATAAAAAACAGACATATATACAACACAAACACACATTTATATATATAACACAAAAATGTATACAACACAGACATATATACAATACAGAAATATATACAACACAATCATACATACAACACAGACATGTATACAACAGTCATGTATACAACACATACATATGTACAACTCAAACATGCATACAACACAAACATATATACAACACAAATATATATATATAACACAGACATAAATACAACAGAAACATATACACAACATAGACACATATTCAAGACAAACATATATAAAACATAGACATTTACACGACTGTATATATAACACAGGCATATATGCAACACAGAAATACATAGAACACGAAGATCCTCCCCTCTCGCCCATCCAGGGCCATTGACAACAATGTAACAACATTGTGGGTGTCCATCCAACATACACATGTTCTGTGTACTGCTGGAAGTAGGAGCTGAAGCTGCCTTTGCCTTGTTTAAGTGCTTAATAATAATATCTGAACAATAATGTGCCGATAGCAGAATAATAATTTATTCGAACACAGTAGATGCATTAGGAAATGTTTTAAAAAAAGAAGACTTTTTGTATATGATCGGGGGTGAGGGCTAATTGTTCCTATGTCATGTTTAAGGGCTTAATAATAATAATAGTAATAATTATGTACTAATAGAATAATGTGCTGCATGGAGAAAGGATAATCTTTTTAAAACAGTAAATGTGAAGTGAAAAAGTAAAGGAGCCTTTTCCACGCCTTTTAGGCGAGTTGGGTATATAGGGCTAAACCTATTTTTTATAGACCAATCAGCACAAGATGTCAGCATGACGCTTGCCGCCTTAACTTCCCAGGACTGCACATGGTACACACTCAAGGCTATGTCTACTTGGGAGCCAAGGTCATTTTTAGAAAGAAGTCCGTCACCTCCTGGGAGCGAACCTAAGACCTTCCAATCAACAGCTGAGCTCCTAGACGCTACGCCACGGCGACTCCCAAAATAGTAAATGTACAAACGAATAATCAAATATAGGACTCCTCTACATAATCAGGGAGGGGATGGGGGGCTGAAGATGCATATCCCTTGTTTAAGTGCACAATAATATTAATATAAAAAGGAAAAAGTTTTCCACGTCTTCATGCTGAACATGGGTTTGGAGGGAGGGGCAGGGGGGGGGGCGCTTGAAGGCGCTTTAGCTCCCAGGTTCCGGAGATGTCCCCCCTCCCATAATTGAAACAAAATAAGTTAATTTCGACTCACCGTCAAGCTCACTTTATAATAAAATTAAAACAATTAGTAATTGCACCACTCAAGAAAGACTTTTTCTCTTCCCTATAATTTTCTACTCCCTTTATAAACTCAATAAAGACTACAACTTTCCGCGTTGATTCATACCAAATAAATCACTCCCGCAGGCAATAATCTCCAAAATTGGATAACCGGTTGTAATCTTCCATAGCCTAAATCATGCCTCGATTAAGTTTAGAACTCAGTAAGTCATAATTCACAAACCAACAAGCCAATTATGCGTCCCAGTCACAAATAAACACACCGCATTCAATATGAAGTAACGCTTTCAGAACGCGAACTGAATAAGAAGGAAGCACTAGGGAAAAACCCCCACTGCATGTTCGACTGAGTCTACCTTCCACCCGATATGAGAAAAGCACGGTCATTCGGCGCGAGCGCGCAGCGCGGAGTCTGTTTGTGCGTACCTTCCCGCCGGCCCATTGCAAACTAACAGCTAGTGAAACTTGAGCTAAGGCAACATGATCTCTCCATTGATACTAATTTTTATTCTCCCGTGGAGATGGCAGTACCCTCCACTCAGGGATCCCGTGTCAGTCTGAAGTATTGTATTCAGGGCAGGGGCGGCGACACAAACACAATGTTAATAGGGGATCCTCAACCCCTTAAAATTTGTTTGTTAGAGCACGTCCGGCTGTATATTTATATCTAGAGTAGGCAGTGGTTAGAGGAAAGGAAATGTGGATGATTGGGGCCGGGTCTTCTCTTTTTAAGTGCCTAGTAATAGTAATAATAATAATAATAATCATAAATATAGTACTGATGGAATATAAATATATGTTAAACATAATACGAAATTATAAACAAATACAGTCTCTTTTCTTCTATTTCATCCCATTTTGGGGACTCCGAGATTTCGTGTGGAGTTCCCGGGAAAGACAATAGTACAGGGGTGTCAGGGTCTAAAATGAACACCGACTAACTCTAACTCCACCCCCCCCCCTTTCTCCCCCCCCCCCAAACTCACCGTAAAGTTTACAGAATAGCCGTTACATAGTACAAGCGCCCCCCCCCCACCCCACACCACCCCCCCCCAAATCTGGGGTTGGTTCTGCAACGTCCTAAAAAGAAAAATTACCTGGCTTTTTACATGTAAATTATCAGTCTAACCTCTTGTGTACTTTCATGTCTCTTTTGATCTTACTCAGATTTAAATATTTATTTATCCCATGTGGGTTCCGAGGCCCTATTATAAGGAAAACAAGAATAGACCCGCTGCCTACCCAAAATCATGTCGTAAGAGTCGACTAATTGGGAGCTTCCTTCGAAGTCGGAGTGCATCTGCCTAAGAGGCAAGAAAACAACAATCTGCACAAATGTGTCAGATCTGTCAAACGGATGCCCGCGCAACACTCAGGTTCTGGAACAGGACTGCAGTCCAGATGTGGTCGAACAACCAAAACTTTCGACAACAGTTTGCGGCTGGTGAACGCAAAGCTGAAGAAAAAGAAATATGTATTTCTTTCAAACTCAAACATTGTAAGCGTGATGCTGACCACATCACCTTGTGCCGTTGGTCTATAAAAATATAGGTCTAGCCCTATATGCCCTATACGCCTAAAGGCGTGGAACATGGTCCTTAGCTTTAGCTTAGCTTAGCAAACATTATAGTAACAGAGGTTTAAGTAATTATTGTTCGTGGCTAAACTTTTGGCCAAATTCATTGACAGCTAACGGTCTGAAAAGTAATTTGTTTTCAGCTACGTTTTCTGAGGCAGATTCTCCATTTCTGGTTCGGGAGTTCAAAGGCATCGTCGCCCAGCTACTGGGTTAATTGCTTAGTGCGACACTGTGAGCCGTTTATTTAATGTGGAATGTAGTTATTTTTTCCCTGTTGTGCCCGCGATGTGGTGTTTACTGCACTAAAATGGAGGGCGGCCAATTATGTTCAGAATGACATGTCATTTTGCGGATTCAATGTCGGCTTTCGGGACTGACCGTTTGTGCCAACAGTGAGATTTATACTCAGCACCTTCGAATATTTTCAAATAATATTTGAAATTTTTAATGATAAAAGTAATAATAATTGCATATCCCTTAAAGGACGTTTCAAAGCAGTTTTAGGATTTGTTGGCTATTTGTGGTGTCTCTAGGCAGCTTTTACGTTATGTCCTTGCTTCTGTGCGGTCCAGGGAAACCAACGCAAAGCGGATTTCTGGCAAATCACCCGTTTCATGAATCGAACATGCTATCTCGGAATTACAAACCGCGATGAAAATCCCCTAAACCACAGACGCCGACACCTTTTGATGTAAAGGCGAATAAACTGGAAGATCAGATTACCCAAACGACGAAGCCATATCAAACTAATCGTAGTATGAATTATGTAAGTGTCAAAACAACAACAGGATTGTACTGTAGGGAAAAACGAATCAAAGAAAGATCTACGTTAATTCACAGCGACATTTGGAAACAAACAGAAACTAAGTAGTAATCATGTTCAGGCTGTGGTAAGAGAATTGAAAACTGCATGCCCACCTGTATCGCAAGTTCAAAGTGGGAGATTATTTGGAATGTATATGTCAGTAGTGTAAAATATCAGTGAGGTAGGTTGTAGGGGCGCCGACACAAACGAAAATATGGGTGGAAAGGGGGGAAGCACTCATACATTTTCTAGGGGTTGGGTTCAAGGGATTACGCCTTGTCAAAATGTGCAATAATAAAGATGAGTAATTTTATTATTATAATTATAATTAATATTATTATTATTTAGCCCATGAGACTATCAGCTGATGTTTCGACTTCATAGCAAAAGGGTCACCTCACAATTGCCTCACACCTGTGCCAGTGAACAGCACAAAACTTGAGAAGTCATATAAACAGTAGTAAAAAAATCCAACAGCTCGCACACGTATCAAATGTATAAGACAGCCGACAAAGGTGCCAAGGCCTAAAATATGTCACTAGAATGCTATTCATATTTAGCCACTTGCGAATTTTCTGGGGTTGGGGTGGGGGAAAAACGCCGAATTTGTTTCCCCATATGTTAGGGCAGGGGACCCTCGAGGTATCTCAGATTTCAGTTTCCGGCGTCTCTTGTGTGAGAGTAATAAAATTCTCAGAGCATTATTCTTGTGTTTGGTTTTTTTTTCAGTTAAAGGACTACTAAACAGGTTTTCACGTTCTTCTTCTTCTTCTTCTTCTTCTTCTTCTTCTTCTTCTTCTTCTTCTTCTTCTTCTTCTTCTTCTTCTTCTACTACTACTACTACTACTACTACTACTACTACTACTACTACTACTACTACTACTACTACTACTACTACTACTATTACTAGAACTACTACTACTACTACTACTACTACTACTACTACTACTACTACTACTACTTTCTTCTTTGTCTTCTTCTTCTTCTTCTTCTTCTTCTTCTTCTTCTTCTTCTTCTTCTCTTTCTTTTTTTCTTTTCTTTTTCTTTTTCCTCCTTATTCTCTTCTTCTTCTCCCCCCTTGTTTTCTTCTTCCTCTTCCTCTTCTTCATCCTCTTCCTCTTTCTCTTTTCCTTCCCCTTATTATTCTTAAGTTCATCCAGTCAGCTAGAGAAACTAGAGCGCAAACAGAATGAAGCTATGAGGATGATGCTGGATTGTACAAGAGATACCCCGATTGTGTGCATGCGATACATTCTTGCATTGTCGACTATTGCAGATAGGCTGAAGGTGCTGCAGGCTGTCATACCTTAGAGTAGCTGCAAAGAACACCCTCTGTATGAAGCTTTGGCTGCAGGTAAGGGTCAGAGGCTGAAAAGGGGAAAATCGTGGATTGCTCAAGCAGAAGACACAATAAGACAAGTATGCATGCTGGAGAACATTAGGCGATGAGAGGAGTACGTCAGAGTACCATCGGAAAAGACTTACCTGTGAAGGGTTATGGTCACATTTGGCCAAGAGGGCGGAGAATGACCCGCGGGTGCTACGAAGGTGAAATTACAACAGTTGATTCACTACGATTCACACCTAGGTGATCTAATTATCTATACAGATTGTTTGGTGATAAGAGGAAATAAAAGTGCCTGGGGATTTGTAGCGAAAGCGAATAGAAAATTTCTAGTGTAAGACAGCCTAGCATACGACACCACAAGAACTAGCATAAGAATAGAGTTGGAGGCAGTAACTGCAGCTCTCCGGTAGCTAGAGAACAAGATGAACACACATGTGATTAAAACAGACTGAAAACATGCTGAGAAAGGTGAAGCAGAGTGGCAAGCTTCACTGGGAAGGTCACGAGTAGTGAGCATACTTTGGATCTTTTCTCCAGGCAAACCGGTGTGGTGGGTAATGAACAGGCAGGCAGATTGGTTGGATCTGCACCACTGGGTGGTGAATTCATACATGACAAGGCAGATGTAGTCTAGGCTTTTTGTGAACCAGCAACATAATCAGTAGAAAAACAAGATTATTATGGCCTGGAGAGTGAGACACCTGGGTGTAATCTGGTAATCTGGTAATCCTAGTTTCAGCTTCATAGCAAACGGGTCACCCCACAGATGCTCCGCTCCAGTGCCAACGAAAAACAAACGCAGCTCACAGTGTCACGCCATGCACTCAACTCAGAAGCTGGGCGACGAAACTACATCCTTCCAGTCTACAAATGGAGCAAAAATGCAACGGCCACCGTCTGGCCAAAAAAAAAAAAACATTTGCCACGGCTTTTAAAAAAGAAAAAAAAAAGGTGGCCGTGCCTAGCATCCATTTTGACCGGAAGAATTATATGAGGGTTAATAAACGGTCACCCCAGCAGTACCCTCATTATTGCTGGGGAAGGGACTTAGGACATTACATCCACCAGCAGGCGTCGCCCCTACAACGACCTGCTTGCCATCGTTAACGACTGTTTACCAAACAGCCATGCAGTTCTTTGGCACGAAGGAGACACCTTGAACTTGGGTTTTCTACTGCCGACTCCCTACTAAGATGTTATTTTATGTTTTTTTTATCTTAATTAATGTCACTGCACATTGGGCATACCCATGCGTGCTCAGTTCTCCGAAGCAGCAGCCACTCCAAAGTACTTCTACTAATTGTCCCCATGAGAAGCTGGTTATATTGTCTTTTTTCTCGGCCTCGAAGACGGCAAAGACGTGCATCACCATGCTTAACTCCCATGTCACGCAATCGTGTTAGTGTCAGGGATTCCTCATTCTCCACTAGCCCAGTTCGTACAGCGTTGACTATATCTGCTCTGTCCATACTTTTTTCCGCAATCAATAGTGCAGTGCTTGCCAGTTGGTCTGCTAGCTCATTTCCCTTCACGCCCGCATGACCCGGTGTGTAGATCCAGGTTACGGAGGTTAAGTGCGAATTCCGAATGCTTTCTATCCATTCAGAGCGCATACTGCCTGTTGCTATCTTCTGAAGCATATTCATTGAGTCTGAGACAATTACTGCCTGTGAGGCAGTTTGCTCGGATACCCATGCTAAAGCTCTAGAAGCAGCGGTTATTTCCATTGTCATGCTTGACGTGGTTGTCTGGTAAGCGCCGCTGTCCTCATGTATTGTTTACCCCTTTCTTTGCGCTGTGTATGCCCATGCTGACCTTGATCCGCGCTTCACGGATCCATCTGTGTAGATGATGGTATCTTCTGGGTCTGAATGCTGATCTATCAGTTCCCTTACTTCTGTGTCTACGGCCGCAGGAATTTGATCCCTGCAGTACCTTTCGAGTGTGATGACAACCTTAGAGATGCCAAGCATGTCTACTGGTGTATTCGTCCATTCTTTTCCGTGGCTGATCACGTCTAGGTCACATACCTGCTGGATTAAATCCTCAGCCTTTGCCATCCAAGAGCGGCCTCTTTTGAGACGCGTTCCTTTTGTGTCGTGAATAGCTTTGTGTAATGGGTGGTTAACGTCTGCCGATACCCTCATGTAAGCCTTGACCTGTGCCACTTTGTATCTGCAAGTCATAGTCGGCAGACCCAGGATACAACGCATGGCGTTGCAGGAGGTGTCTTTTGTGCAGCCGAGTATGAGTCTCATGGCCTCATTCTGTACTCGGTCCAGTCTTTCTAGCTGGGTTTTGCTGACAGTGAGGAGGCCGAGACCATAGTCAATGACGCTAAGCACAAGCCCTTGATAGAGAAGGAAAAGTAGACGTTCAATATCAGCTGCTGATAGCACCTTGAGTGCTGTCAAACCTTCCTTGGCTCTAAGTATGAGGTTGTGTACGTGGCATTTGTATGACAAGCATCTGTCAAATGTCATGCCCAGGTATTTCATGGTGTCCGTTCTCTCGATGTCCACACCACATATGCTTACGACTGGCGTTGGTGTACTAACGATGTGGGTATTCAGAGAGAACCATGTTAAGGAGGCTTTGGACGGGTTCACCTGAGCTCTTGATTCCTGGCACCACTCACTAAGTCTGTTTAGTTCGTGTTGTAGTGTGGTTGTAATTTCCTGCTTGTTTTTACCTCGACGCTAAACAAGGATATAATCTGCATACGACATTGTTCTGCCTAGGCCTACGCGTTGTGCACTAGTGACTCCTGCTGTGTACACATTGAAGAGCACAGGCGACAGTGGTGATCCCTGGGGCAGACCCATTAGGACGCGTTGAGGTTCGGATGCCCATTCACCACATCGAAGCGACACTGTTCTTTCAAATAGCGCTGCTGCGATCCAGTTGACAAAATTTGTTTCTATCTGCATATCCAACAGCAGTCTGATGAGCATGTTGTATGGGACGCTGATGTACGCATCTTCTAAGTCAATAGCGGCTGCAGCCATTTCTATTCCCTGCTGGAAACCCTCATATGTGTCGTAGGCAAATACTGCAGCATTGCACCATGTATCTCTTCCTGGTCGGTAACCACCTAGTGTAGCGGGGAATAGGCCACCCGACTCCAATATTTGGGTTAACGTTCTGGCAACGACCTGGGTGTATCCATAGGGTCTGGCCGGCTTACTACACGCAGAGGAAAGGCAAGACGGGCATACAACCAGATTGTGATTGGTACCATCAGTATTGGAACTCTTCGCTGGCTGCTGAAGATGAGGAGGGATCATGCATAGTAATACCCGAGTGACATGATGTCAATTCTTGACTAAACTAACTCAATTCAACTCTAGTACATCCAACAATTACCTGCATAGCTTCATTCTGTATGCGTTCAAGTTCCATCAGCTGACTCTTTCATATGGTAGGCATTAAAAGTCCATAATCTATCACCGACAGGATCACACGCTGAAACATTGTGAACAGCATTCTTTGGTCCATGTCCATTGCTGCCATTATCTTGAGAGCATCTTGAATCTTTTTTGACATTTAACTGCAACTGCCTTCACGTGATCAGTTAAGGACATACTTTTTTCTTCTATTCTGTCGTTAGTTGTGAGGCTTGGAACATTGACTCTTACAATTATATTGTCTAGAGTGCACCATAAAATAGTCGTCTTTTCTGAGTTGATGACAGCATCCATCTCTTCACCCCAGTCAATAACTTTGTCTACAGTTGTCTGTAGCTCTTACGCTGCCCGTCGAAGATTGTACTGTGAAACGATGTCCATAACTTCTACTAAACAACTGAGCCGCCAAATTTCTTTCTAAAATCGTGATCTATGAATGTTGCAAAGTTGTAAATGAGGTGTAGCCAATTTCTTTTGATGTTCAGATCTTCAAGGTTTTCAGTATTTCTTTATTTCTTTGCCCATGGTATCTTGAGATTCTTTCTGTAACATTTCAGAAAAAAAAGAAAGGGGGAAAAAACATTTTCGCATAAAAGATACCACTCTTACAAAGTAAATACCAGTAATCTATGTCACGTAATCTACAGATATAAATAAATGCGTAGGAACATTTTAAACTACAAAGTACACAGTATGAAATATCAGGCGTGTAACCTATGACATCTTTATGTGGAAGGTAGGATCGTGGTGTGAATAGTGCAAGTGTACACACTATAACAGTGTACACACTATAATAGCAGATAGAACATGCTTCTATTCCGTATACTTAGGATTTCTCATTCCTTCCTTCCTCCGTCCCTCCCCTTCTTCTAATTTTCATCTTCTTCTTCTTGTCCTCCTCCTGCTCCTCACTACAAAGTACCTAAAAATGTGCCGGTACTCGCTCCATAGTATCGCTTGAAAATGATGTCTTAAGGAATGACGGTACTGTGTACGGTTGCATATTGCAAATAATAATAATAATAATAATAATAATAATAATCATAATAATAATAATAATAATAATAAAAGCTCCAGTGAAAAAACAAAACACGATTTGTCTAAAACAAAATAGCCCCAGGTCCGGAACGCTTGAGAACCGCCGGAGAAGCTACATTCCACTTCCGGCACAACGAGATTCTGTTTAGATTTAGACATGGCTGTTGCGACCAATTCCAGTATTTTTGCTATCCCGAGTTTGTTTCAGGCGTACGTGTCTTCTTGTTGTCACCCTCTTTCTATTGATGATGTTCTCTGTGTATATATTTCACCCCTTTTTTTCTTATTTCAGTGTAACGTTTTTACTTTTCTGAAAGTGTGCTTAGGGAAAACGAAAGAATATCACTGTTAAAATTTAACTTTAATAATAATTATTGCTGAGGCTTGAGAGTACTTGAGACAGCCTCATTAATAAAATAATTGACTGAAACAGATGCACGAGTTTTGAAGTGCCTGGATTTGTTAAAATCAAACCAAAATTGTGGACATAAATAACAGAGGGATAGATTAACTAATTCGGCCACTTTAATGACACAACACTAACAATAGTTAATGGAAGAAGCGAGATAGACAGAAGACTAAGACAACAACTTAACAACATAGATGGGAACATATCTCCAAGAGATGGACAGGCAGTAATCTCAGAAAATACATAACCAAGATGAGAGACAGAGTTTTGGAGATTCACTGCAACCCCTCTCCCCACCTCTCTCAGATAAAATAATAAAAAAGTGGCTCTCCTTGCAATAACGGTCACTAGGTGGAAGGCGACGGCCGCTTAGTCGGAGTTCAGGCCCCTGGCTGCAGTGCAATTATGGGTGGAAAAGAGGGAATGACACAAATGACAAAATTAGGGTTTGGGTTAGGGTTAGGCTAATGTGAGTCGCAGCGCGTGGTCTAGACGCCATGTTTAACTCATTGTGTTTTGTGATTTGTGCCTTGACCACTCCGTAATTGCACTGCAGCCAGGGGACTGAACTCTGACTAAGTGGCCGTCGCCGTCCAAGTAGCGACTGTTATTGCAAGGAGAACCAAAAAAGTTATGCACTTCCAAAACAAGGAACCAGATAGGAAGGCAGGAGGCAAACAGTGCTGTTGTGCATCTTCCTGCTCATCTCAGATTTTTCCAGCTGATATCGGAATAAAAAAGGAAACTATTAACCTATTATGTTTTTGAGTACATAACTATTTCATCTGTGGCTTTTTCATTGCAAATAAGCTGTTAGTGCTGAAATACCTGGTTTGATTTCAGCTGCAGGTAATTTGGCCAGAGACCGCTTGAAATTATCTTCTTCTTGGCATTCACCGACTAAACTTTGGCGGAAATTGTGGTTGTTTATCCATCTGTGAACTTTAGTCTTGTTTCAGAACTTGAGATTTGCTCATTCATTTTATAGAGCTTGCTTCTTTGAAACTATGGTTCCTTGCCTCTCAGGCAGATGCACTCTGACTATAAAGGATAGTAGTAGTAATTTAAACAATGATATCCTGTTGAGCCCATGTGGGTTATAATTGGGATACATAGTTTGCCTTATTTTTTTTCTATTATGATTTTGGATATTTATACTTAACACTTGCTTTTGGTTATTAGATATTGCCTTCTTCTTCGACTTTTTCAGATTTCAGGTTCTTTTCTGGAGGTATCATTCACCTCCATTCATCTCCATGATAGGCCCTCTCTTTCCAATTGGTGACTGCTTATTACCTACATTATGTATTAAATATAACTGAATCCAGGAATATAGATTGTTTAATATATTTTAAGTGTAGTTTTAATTAATTGTTATCATCATTTTATGTAATATATTTCACCTTCAAGGTTATGTTACAATGATCTTCCACTTTTTGCTCAGCTCAACAATGGTGGTTATCTACCACTTGGACAGCTTTGAGGAGAGTCTGTGGGAGACGCCCGCAAACATCAAGCAGGCAGTACTGCGGTTAATGAGCACCAGAGGCTTAATTACAGATGACAACATTGACAAGGTAAATGTTGCTTGTTTCAGAAAAACCTGGCCACTCTTGTCACACTGGTAATTTCTTTACAGTAAAATTAAATGTAACATTCAGTGGCTGCAGTAGTTCATTATCCAGACATTGGCCTGTAAAACAGATATGCATGCACAATTTAGATATGCACACAAAACTTAGGTTCTGAAGCAAGAACAAAATTGATAAACAACCAAAACTTTCCACTGGAGTAAACTTAGGTTCTGAAGCAAGAACAAAATTGATAAACAACCAAAACTTTCCACTGGAGTTTATTGCCGGTGAACACTAAGAAGATTTGGCTCTCCTTTAAATAACGGTCGCTAGCTGGAAGGCGACGGTCGCTTAGTCGGAGCTCACTCCCTTGGCTGCAGTGCAAATACGGAGTGGTAAAGCGGGAACGAAACAAATGACACTTACCTGTCAATGCTACGGTTGTTTAGGGTTAGGATAGGCTTAGGGTTTGGGTTAGGGTAACACATGTAGCGTCGAGTACTTACCCATAATAATGGCCGCTATATGTGAACATTTTCTTGTTTTTGATTCATGACTTGTCCACTCCGTATTTGCACTGCAGCCAAGGGAGTGAACTCTGACTAAGCGACCGTCGCCTTCCAGCTAGCGACCGTTATTTGAAGGAGAGCCGAAGATTTATGTCCATGGTGTTCTCATGATTTTTCAAGAAAACCACATCATTGCAGCTTCCAAATAACTTCTCTCAAACTGTGCTAGAGGAAGCCAGTGTTACTTAGGGGTGAAAAGTGTCTAGAATCTAGAAAAGTTGAATGAATATGTCATTGATACAAAGGACATACCGCTAAAATTGAATATGTGGGGTCAATAAGTGCAGGTATTACAGCCTGGACATACAGAGACTTCCCCACCAAGCCTTCATATGGTCACCAGAGGGTAAAAGAAAACAGGGAAGACCAAAAGAAACTCTCCGTAGAACCATCACAAGGGAGAGCTCAACCATAGGTCTCAGTCGCACTCAAGACCTACATCAAGTGGCAAAGAACCGACAGACGTGGAAAGCTATGACCTCTGCCCTATGCGCCATCTTTGGCACAAGAGGAATAACTAACTAACTAACTAATTACAGCCTAACTGTAAATTACAGCACAGCCTGCCAAATGCCCTCTTAATGGAGAATGAGAATAAGCACTTGTATTTGATTATTTTGAACCCTAATTTCATCAATTCTGAATGTCCCAAACTGGCAGGTTTTGCACTCGCGCCTACAGTGCCTGGACCTCAGCATCTCAAGGGTGTCAGACCAGTGTCTTTTCAAGTTATCACAGCTCAAGCATCTCGTCAAGATTGACCTCAATTCGTTTAAAGAGCCCAATGAATCAATTACATCAGCAGGTAGTTACTTCAGCTGCTGGTATGTTGTGTGGGGGTATGGGTTGTCTGGGATATATGTGCCTAGTGGGTTGTCTCGGATATATGTGCCTAGTGGGTTGTCTGGGGTATATGTGCCTAGTGTGTTATTTGGGATATATGTGCCTAGTGGGTTGTCTGGGGTATATGTGCCTAGTGTGTTGTCTGGGATATATGTGCCTTGTGTGTTGTCTGAGATCTATGTGCCTAGTGGGTTGTCTGGGATATATGTGCCTAGTGGGTTGTCTGGGATATATTTGCCTAGTCTGTTGTCTGGGATATATGTGCCTAGTGGGTTGTCTGGGATATATGTGCCTAGTGGGTTGTCTGGGATATATGTGCCTAGTGGGTTGTCTGAGATATATGTGCCTAGTGGGTTGTCTGGGATATATGTGCCTAGTGGGTTGTCTGGGATATATGTGCGTAGTGGGTTGTCTGGGATATATTTGCCTAGTGGGTTGTCTGGGATATATGTACCTAGTGGGTTGTCTGGGATATATGTACCTAGTGGGTTGTCTGGGATATATGTGCCTAGTGGGTTGTCTGGGATATATGTGCCTAGTGGGTTGTCTGGGATATATGTGCCTAGTGGGTTGTCTGGGATATATGTGCCTAGTGGGTTGTCTGGGATATATGTGCCTAGGGGGTTGTCTGGGATATATGTGCCTAGGGGGTTGTCTGGGATATATGTGCCTAGGGGGTTGTCTGGGATATATGTGCCTAGGGGGTTGTTTGGGATATATGTGCCTAGGGGGTTGTCTGAGATATATGTGCCTAGTGGGTTGTCTGGGATATATGTGCCTAGTGGGTTGTCTGGGATATATGTGCGTAGTGGGTTGTCTGGGATATATGTGCCTAGTGGGTTGTCTGGGATATATGTGCCTAGTGGGTTGTCTGGGATATATGTGCCTAGTGGGTTGTCTGGGATATATGTGCCTAGTGGGTTGTCTGGGATATATGTGCCTAGTGTGTTGTCTGGGATATATGTGCCTAGTGGGTTGTCTGGGATATATGTGCCTAGTGGGTTGTCTGGGATATATGTGCCTAGTGGGTTGTCTGGGATATATGTGCCTAGGGAGTTGTCTGGGATATATGTGCCTAGGGGGTTGTCTGGGATATATGTGCCTAGGGGGTTGTTTGGGATATATGTGCCTAGGGGGTTGTCTGAGATATATGTGCCTAGTGGGTTGTCTGGGATATATGTGCCTAGTGGGTTGTCTGGGATATATGTGCGTAGTGGGTTGTCTGGGATATATTTGCCTAGTGGGTTGTCTGGGATATATGTGCCTAGTGGGTTGTCTGGGATATATGTGCATAGTGGGTTGTCTGGGATATATGTACCTAGTGGGTTGTCTGGGATATATGTGCCTAGTGGGTTGTCTGGGATATATGTGCCTAGTGTGTTGTCTGGGATATATGTGCCTAGTGGGTTGTCTGGGATATATGTGCCTAGTGGGTTGTCTGGGATATATGTGCCTAGGGAGTTGTCTGGGATATATGTGCCTAGGGGGTTGTCTGGGATATATGTGCCTAGGGGGTTGTCTGGGATATATGTGCCTAGGGGGTTGTCTGGGATATATGTGCCTAGTGAGTTGTCTGGGATATATGTGCCTAGTGGGTTGTCTGGGATATATGTGCCTAGTGGGTTGTCTGGGATATATGTGCCTAGTGGGTTGTCTGGGATATATTTGCCTAGTGGGTTGTCTGGGATATATGTGCCTAGTGGGTTGTCTGGGATATGTGCCTAGTGTGTTGTCTGGGATATATGTGCCTAGTGGGTTGTCTGGGAAATATGTGCCTAGTGTGTTGTCTGGGATATATGTGCCTAGTGTGTTGTCTGAGGTATTTGTGCATTGTGTGTGGTATAAGTTCCTTGTGTGTTGTGGATATATGTGCCTAGTGGGTTGTCTGGGGTATATGTGCATTGTGTGAGGTATATATTCCTAATGTGTTGTGTGTGATATGATTACCTAGTGTACTTTATGTGATATAAGTACCCAGTGTGTTATGTGAGATATAAATACCTAATGTGCTGTATAATTACCTTGTGTACTCTGTGAGATATAAGTACCTTGTTTCTCTTCTTCCATCACTTCTTTTTTTCTTCTTCTTCTTCATCTTCCTCTTCTTTATTTTTCGTCTTCCTCCTGTTCTTCTTCTTCTTTTTCTTTCTGTTCTTTCTTCTTTTTTTCTTCTTCTTCTTCTGTTTGCTGTTAAAAGAGCATTTGGACAATTCCATAGTGGTTTGCTGTATCTGTGCCTTTCGACCCGACATGTATAATGTCAACTCTTAAATAGTTACTTTCTTTACCACATGCTTGTTAATTAGGCAGGGAGTCTGTTCTGTTTTCCCCTCAAAAGGCAGCCCTGCAGCCCACAAGGGGAATACATAACATTTATCAACCAATTATGTATTTACCCATTATGTATTTCTTGGTCTCATGTTGACTTCAGTTGTTTAGATGCTCTGTTGTTCAGTTTGTGACACCGTTGATAAAGAAGACTTTAGCGAAACATTTGCTTGTATTTGTTCATGCCTTTTTCCTCCACTGGGCTGTCTTATCATGTCTTATCTTGTATTTTTCACAGTTCTTGACCCCCCCCCCCCCTTCCCCACTCCACCCCCCCCCCCCCAAATCCCCAACCAATAAGCATACCATGAAAGCTGATTTTGTAGTAGTTTACTCAAACCAGATGTGTTGGGTCAAAAGGCTTAAATATCACAGCCTAGGTGCAAACCACAACACAGTGTGCTAATTACCCTTCTTAAAGCCGAACGCAAAAAAAGACAGAAAAGATTATTTACAAAAATATCTGGAGTCACCTTAAACCTTTTTGTGTCACTTGTATTTCAGGTATCGTTAGTTTATCCAAGTCATGTCCCCACTTGCAAATTGTCTACCTGCGACGGAATGTTAATGTGACAGATGAGGGGATCATTGCCATCTCCAAGGGGTGCCCAATGCTGCGAGAGCTTAATGTTGGTGGGTGTGTCCTGCTGACTGATGCCACGCTGATTGCTCTGGGGTGCCACTCAAAGTACCTGAAGTCTTTAAATATTAGTGCTACACAGGTGAGGGCAGTATCTGTTGTCTGCTGTTTCTTTATGTAGTCTGCTGTTTTGTGTGTGTATTGGTTGCTGTTTCTTTTGTTAGTGTGCTTTTGGTGTTTGTTAGTGTTGGTTACTGATTTCTTTCTCTGAGTCTTGGATCTCTCTGTCTCTCTTTCTTATTGTTGGTTCTCTCTCTCTCTCTCTCTCTCTCTCTCTCTCTCTCTCTCTCTCTCTCTCTCTCTCTCTCTGTGTGTCTCAATGTTTTTTCTCCATCTGTCTTAGTGTTGGTTCTGTCTCTCTCTCTCTTGATGTTGCTTCTCTCTCTCTCAAAGTGTTAGTAGCTTTCTCTTTGTGTTGGTTCTTTCTCACCTAGTGTTGGTTGTCGGCCAGTTCTGTACCACTTGGTGATGAACTGATGTATGACAAGTTAGACATTATGAGAGGTCTTTAAGAGCAAGTGAACAGTGCGGAGGCACGTAAAGGTCATTAAAGTTTGAGGATAATGACGCTGCAAGGAGTTACCAGGGGATCTGGTTGACGCTGAACACTCAAGGAAAAGTTGAGACGGATATACATCAGACAGTTACTAGTGCCATTAGAATTGGAACTCTTCGCTTTAGGAGTGTCCTGAGTGCTATGATGTTGAATCTTATTTCAACATTCACCTAGTGTTGGTTGCTTTTTCTTAGCTTTGGTTGTGTAATTTTTGTGTTGATTTCCATTGGTAATAGGTTCCGGACCATGTATGTTAATTTACAGCAGTCAGCATTCAGTGAGTGATGTGGTCATCATGATGCTAGTTCCATTTACTTTCATAGATATTTTCTGGTACCTGTTTGAGGCTGGTTCAATTTAGGAGCTCTACATAAGTTATAAAAATCTGTCTCGATGTGGGTTTCAAACTCAGAATCTTCAGGGTGCCGGGCAAATGACTAGCCACTGCTCCACCACAGCTTCCAGTTATCCTTTGACTAACATCTTTGTTTTCATTTTAACATGTTTGTCCACAACTTTCAACATTACCAATTTCACATCTACTAGGTTACAGATAATGGGATAGACAGCTTCTGCCATGGTCTCTGCTCTCAGGTGTTGACAGTAAGTACTTACTCTTTATAGTAACAAAAAGATGTATAAATGACTTGAAGAAGAAAGGCAAGATGGACATTACAATAGACTGTTACTTTCACTATTAGAACTGGAACTCTGCAGTGGCTGATGAAGATAGGGATGGAGTGCTTGTGGGAATGTCCAACATTTTTTAATGCTGTTCTTGGCTAAACTCCTCCTCCTTCGCATTCACCAGCTGCAAGCTCCGATCAGAAGTTTGTGTTGTTTGTCCACTTCTGGGCTTTAGTCTTGTTTCAGAACCTGAGTTTTGCCTGCACCTCTTTTTTACAGATCTGGCTTATTTGTATGCAGACTATTGGTTTCTCACTTCTCAGGCATATGCACACTGACTTCGAAGAAAACATCCCTAATTAAACAACTTTTATTACTTGCTTTCCCCGTGTGGGTTCCAGCATCCCATTGTAGGGAAAACAAGAATAGACTAACTACCTCCCCGACAAGCATGTTGACTAATTTGTAGCTTCCTTCGAAGTCAGAGTACATCTGCCTGAGAAACAATGAATCAGCAGTCTGCATGTGGATGAGTCAGACCTGTAAAACAGATGTGCAGTTTATGGAACAGGGCTAGACTCCAGAAGTGGACGAAGAGCCAAGGGTTTACAGCTGGTGAATGTGAAGAAGAAGAAAACTTGCTTGTTGTTGGAAAGCAGTGGGTTCAGTAGGACCCAGAAGCCATGTGTAGATTAGCTCAACTCAACTCATTAACTATTCATTATAACAACAAGTCCATGTTCATTGTTTTCACAGTACATCCTTTTCATTTGTTTCCACTGGGTAGAATATTTGGACCATACAAGGTGTACACTAAGATACAAGAGGAATGTAGAACATGAGGTTGACCAAGAACAATATGGAATGATAACATCATGGAAACTCTTCAGCAGTATAGTGTGTCTAGTTGAGGCAGCCAGAAAAGTAAGAAGCAGAACCCCTAAAGAGGTAAAGATGAAGTAAAAAAAAAAAAAGGAATAGTTATCTTATGTGCAGAACTGAGAAAGAAAATGTGACCACAGAATTTGCTGAGAATATGAAAAAAGCTCAGGAACAAAATTCTGCACTAGACTATGGACTGATGGATAATTTAATTTTTTTTTTTTTTTTGCTGCCAGGTTGTAGCACAAAGTTGCGTTTGCAAAAAAATTAAAATTTAAAACATTAGTTGAAAATCGTATAGAGAACATTGAAAACCAGTGTCGCGTTTGTTGGCTGTCTGTGGTTTTACTGGGCAGTATTATTTTCAGTAATTTGCCATTACTTTCTAAATGATTACTGCTCATACCATTGTCAAAATGAAAGTGGAACATTCTGCTGCCAAATCATTATTATCATGTGCCATGTCATTAAGCATAGGCTGCCATATTTCCCCAACGTCGCACCATCAGCATAATCACAGATCAGGTCAGTGTTCTTGTCTTGACCCATCCATGTGGCTGAGCCATTTAATTATTTATCTGTTTGCCTTTCTCTTGCTTTGCACAATCACCTTCAGCTGAATTGAACCCCATATAGCAAGTGCAGGTTCTGGGGTCTTATTGTGAGGGGGGGGGGGAGGGGGAATAAGTACAGCTCTGCTGTGCCCTACACGCATGTAGTAGATGATGACTATGTTGGGTTGATTCCTTTGAAGTTAGAGTCCTTCTACCTTTTGGCAAGGAACCAACAGTCTGCACACAAATAAGCCAGATCAGGAAAAGGGATGTGCATACAAAACTCAAGTTCTGGAACAAGACCAAAGTCCAGAATTGGATGAACAAACAGAACTTGCCAACTGGAGTTCACACTCAGTTAACGCTAACAAGAAAGTATCCCATGTCATAATTAGGAAACTGCTATTATCTTGGGCTGGTCCGTTACACAGCTGTCTATTTTGTATCACTCTCTTAAGTTCCACCATATCTGCCTTGATAAATCAGGGCAACAGCATTGCGGGCTAGGCCAATAAGTATAGGTAGTCACAGTCTCACATGAACACCAGAATTGCGGTCTATGGTCTCTTTGTATCCAGTTCATATGGTTAGGAAATTCAGCCATACATGAATTTATATCACACACACCCACACACATACGCACACAAATATATCTATTATCAGACATGCCCACACATATAATCACATACACCCGCACATGCACATACTCTCACACAAGACACCTAATCAGCTATCCAGCACCTAAATTCCAGTTTTCAACTGATAAACATTTTTTAAACAGGAAGTAGATATAAGCGGTTGTAGAAAACATACGCGCATGCACACACCCACATAAGCGGTTGTAGAAAATGTACGCGCATGCACACACCCACACACATATTAATGCAAATATACCTATTATCAGACATGCCCACACATATAATCATATTCACCCATATATGCACGTACTATCCAGCACCTAAATTCCAGTTTTAAACTGATTAACATTTTTTGAACAGGAAGTAGATATAAGCGGATGTAGAAAACTGACAGATGATGCTGTTGAAATTCTGATCTCTACATGTCCACTGATGAAAATACTTCTATTTGCTGGATGCCCAAGTATTACAGGTAATTGTAACACTCTTCTCACTTGTCTTTTCTTTAGTGGTACAGAAATAAAGTAAGAACAGTTTTAAAGTTTGTAAAATGAAGTTTTGAATTGTGGTCTTAGATTTTGCTATGTGCTGAATTTTGGTTTCTTCTTTTAAGTTCTGTGAAGTTTAGGTTTCTTCTTTAAAGTTAAGGTGTCTTCTATGAAGTTTAGGTTTATTCTTTAAAGCTAAGGTGTCTTCTGTGAAGTTTAGGTTTCTTCTTTGAAGTTTAGATGTCTTCTACGAAGTTTAGGTCTCTTCTTTGAAGTTTAAAGTTTCAGTTTTTCTGTGAAGTTTAGGTCTTTTTTTAATGAAATGTAGGTCTGTTTTTTTTTAAGGGTTTCATTGTGCTATATAGTTTAGGTCTCTTGTGTGAATCTATCTCATCTGTAAAGTTTTGGTCTTTTCTCTGGAGTTTTGGTCCCTTCTTTGAAATCTGTGTCTCTTTGGTGGAGCTTATCTCTCTTCTGAGAAGTTAAGATTTTTTATGTGAAGTTCTAGTCTCTTCTACAAAATATTAATAATCTTGTCCCTGAAGGTTTGGTCTCTTCTGTTTAATGTTGGTCTTGTCTGTGGAATTTTAGTCTCTTCTTTGAATGTTTAATCCTGTCTTTGATGTTTAGGTCTCTTCTGTTTAGTGTTGGTCTCTTCTTTAATATTTAGGTCTTGTCTGTCAAGTTTAGGCCTGTCCTCTGAAGTATAGGTATTTTCTATAAAGTTCAGGTCTCTTTCATAAAGTGTAGATCAAGTTTAGGTCTTTGACGTTTAGGTCGCTTCTGTGAAGTTTTGGCCTCTTCTGTGCAGTTTTGGACTGTGCTGTAAGAGTTCAGTCAGTTCTGGGAAGATATGATGGGGTTTTTTTTTAAAGTTTTTTTTGGTAAATGTAGTGCCCTTAAGGTTTTTATTCAGTGCTCTGAAATTTTAGTTCTGTGCTCTGAAGTTGTGCTTTGTGCTCTGAAACTTTAAAATTAATCTGTGTTCTGAAGTTTTTGTCTCTGTTCTGAAGTTTTTTTCCCTGTTCTGAAGTTTAGCTTTGCCTGAACTTTTCCCTTCTTTTCTCTCTCTATTCTGTTCATTGTCATTATTGTTCTTCTCTGCTTCATATATAAAATGGTCTTCTCTTTCATCCTGAACATTACTTATGCCGGTCTTCTTGAATGCTTTAACTCTTTCAGTCCTAGGGGGTTTAGCATCAGAGGCTCATGCGGTAGTAAAGAGAAACATACAATCTGACATTTAGTGTTTACTGGGCTTCTGTGTAGGAACCTATGAACTTATGATTCATTTCTTGTGACCAAAAGAGTTAACAATAGTGTCATTAACTTTAGGTCATTTTTTTTTTCCAGTCCTGGGACAGACTTGTTAGATCGTAGTTGTTTAAATCTCTCTTTGCCTTTAATTTGCATTTGTAACTTATTATTCCATTCCTGTTTTTTGTACACTTTGAAAGGTTTATTCATTGAGACATCAGGAGGTTGCAGTTGTGAAGTTACTCCAGAATATAAGCAAGCTCCATATTCCTCTGCCTCCGTTTCTGGTTTTCAAGTGTGGGATTTTTTGGGCCAATTTTGGGAAGAAAAAAGAATAGACCCCCTAGCCCCTAAAAAGCGTGACATAAAAGGTGACTGATTGGGGTTTTGCTATAGACCCCCTAGCCCCTAACAAGCGTGACATAAAAGGTGACTGATTGGGATTTTGCTGTAGACCCCCTAGCCCCTAACAAGCGTGACATAAAAGGTGACTGATTGGGATTTTGCTGTAGACCCCCTAGCCCCTAACAAGCGTGACATAAAAAGGGGACTGATTGGGGTTTTGCTGTAGACCCCATAGCCCCTAACAAGCGTGACATAAAAGGTGACTGATTGGGATTTTGCTGTAGACCCCCTAGCCCCTAACAACCGTGACATAAAAGGGGACTGATTGGGGTTTTGCTGTAGACCCCCTAGCCCCTAACAAGCGTGACATAAAAGGTGACTGATTGGGGTTTTGCAGTAGACCCCCTAGCCCCTAACAAGCGTGACATAAAAGGTGACTGATTGGGGTTTTGCTGTAGACCCCCTAGCCCCTAACAAGCGTGACATAAAAGGTGTTTGATTGGGGTTTTGCTGTAGACCCCCTAGCCTCTAACAAGTGTGACATAGAAGGTGACTAATTTGGGGTTTTGCTGTAGACCCCCTAGCCCCTAACAAGCATGACATAAAAGGTGACTTATTGGGGTTTTGCTGTAGACCCCCTAGCCCCTAACAAGCGTGACATAAAAGGTGACTGATTGGGGTTTTGCTGTAGACCCCCTAGCCCCTAACAAGCGTGACATAAAAGGTGACTGATTGGGGTTTCGCTGTAGACCCCCGACCCCCTTACAAGCGTGACATAAAAAGGTGACTGATTGGGGTTTTCCTGTATTTGATCATTATTCAGGTAATTGATCATAGTTCGGGTAACTGATCATTGTTCTGCTCTTTATTCTTCAACAGAACATAGACCCTCAACCAGTTCACACACCAGGTCATCCTATCTTTTACTGCTGCATGCAGCTTTCCCTGTGTCCTCTCCATCTTTTTACCTTCACTCTCTAGTTCTTTTCTCTGTCTGTTATGACTATGACTGTGCGTTCCAGTGTAAAGGCATTCTATAGTTCGTTGAACAACTCATGAACACACTTGCAAGCCATTTTTTCAAAAAACTGTGAAAACTATCAGTGATGTTAAAAAAAAATTTTTTCACTAAAGAAGAATATCATATGTAGTTTTTTTTTCCTCTTTATGGTATATATGTTTATCAAAAAGCTGTCTTGGTTATCTTTTGGAAGGTTTACTTTCATTAGTTTCAGGAAGTAATGCACACTATGACTGGTTTAACAGTGGGTCACACACACAAAAACTATGCGATTTCATGATTTTCTCGTGCCAGGTCGCCCTCTTAGTGACCTGTCGCCCAAACAAGATGTTGATCATGGTTGTTTATCAAAGGTGGATGAAAAAATGCAGGAAATTGGGTCCGCCTCACATAATGGATAATGCCACCTGTCAAAGACCTTGTATCTATACTACCTAACTACGGCTCGCTGTACGGCCCCCTGACAGACACACTATACCAGAACACACTTAAAACACACACCTACTGAGTACACATAATCTTTAATGCACAAAGAGACTTTAAACCTAAAGCAACCTCAACAGTTATGGACAGTCCCTATCCGAAACTTTAGCAGTGGCAGCATTTATATTTACTTATCCACCCCGAGCCGTTCCCATGGATGTACCAGAGGACTCGATTCCACTTCGTGTCGTACAGCGCTAACTAGGCTGCGGACCTCGCCATGCGAGATTCAGTGGCACACGCAGGGTGAGTGGTTCAAGTATTATCGGGCAGGGTCAACGCCAGCACAAAACGCAGCTGAACTCTAACAACCCATAGACAAGAACAACTACTTATGCACGACACAACACCAACACAACTTTCTTAGCATACTATAAGCACACGAGAATACCAACAGCTAAACAACACATATGACGACAACGCAAACAGTCCCTATCTTTCAACTCCTAACACAATACAATCTATCACGTCTCTATATGTCTTCAGCCCCACACGTCCATCTCCAACACTCCACCCCCCCCCCCCCCCCACCCCACCCCCCACCCCTCCACCCTCCTGTTCAACTTCGGGTAAAACTTGTTAGTACCGGTGTTCAAGTTATAATGGATTTTCCCCATATCATCAATTCAGCTGGCTGACCACTGGTGCTCTTTTTGGTCAGTCAAACACAAACATGAAGTTACAAGTCCTATCGTTTTTACTCTGTCCCACACCCTTCTTACAGGGTTATGACACCACCTATTACAATGCCATATCAGAGGAAGATGAAGTACCAGTGACATCAAATACAAAAGATCAAATTTGAACATGGCTTGCTAAGGAAAAAGTCAACTTTGATGACACCTATTTTAAAACAAAAAAGAAAAAGATGTATCACATTAACAAAATCAATAATGAATACGGCCACACTTCTGTGTGACTCCCTGCATATCATTCACACCTCAACCTGATAAAGCTTATTTGTGTTAAAGTCAAAGATAAGTTGCCGAAAAGAACAGTACATTTAAAATGTGTGTTGTTGAAGTTCTGACACGTGAGTCCTTCTCAAAAATAGACATTCATTTCTAGAAAAAGTGTGTTGAACATGATCTCCAAGAGGAAGATGAGTACTGGCACAGAGATGAATTACAATTTGTTCAGTCAATAACAATTATCAACCTTTGGGTTCGTCAGAATTATAATGATTAAAACCATTTTTTTCGATGAGTGGTTCAGTATCATCAGCTCCTTAGGTACATCTACAACTGCAACAAATACATCTTCATATTTAAATGTGTCAACCATAATACAATTTGCTGTGCAGCAGTTAAGATACACAGTGGAGTCTAATGGTGACTATAGGAAATAACTTGCATATTGAGGACATGTTTACAGTTGAACAAGGCAGAGAGATTGGCTGGATCTTCACCACTGGGTGATGAGTTGATACATGATGAAGCAGATGTGGTCAAGGCCCTTTAGGAACACGTAATGAAGTCAGAAGAAAAAAAATTATCCTGGCCTGGAGAGAATGATACTCCTGGGTATGACCAAAGGACCTGGCTGGCACACTACACTCACAGGAATGGCAAGATTCAAATATAATCAGACTGCACCTGGTACCATTAGTATTGGAACTCTGCGCTGGCTGCTGAAGACGGGGACGGAGCGCATTTGGAAATGCCCCAAGGGCTGTGATGTCTTTCTTGACTCAACTCAGCTGAACAAAAATGACAACAAATAAATTGACTTTACCTATCAATGTATTATGAAGACACACCTCTGACAAAAAATACAACAGGAAATTCAGATTGTTACTGTAATCTAAAAGTTCACTTGTTTACAATGGTTCGAAAATATCAAAGGAATTGGCTGGTATTCAGCATCCTGAGCATTATGGACTAAAGAATACCACTTTTTTTGCATCATGGATATTCTAAGGCTGCATACAAAGGCTGTTTTTGAGAAAATGGCTTGCAAGTGTGTTCATGAGATGTTGAACAAACTATAGTTATGTTGTTCTCATGTGTCTTATCCTGCACCAGTGTCATTTCCTCTCCAGTTGATTCACTTTGATTTGTTTAGTTGTATCCCATAGCTCTACATTAGTGATGATATATCCATGTAATTCACTCTATTCTGAGCAGGCCGCAGTTAATAAGTATATTTAGACTTGATCATTTCTTAAATGAAAAAGGTATCAGAGTACATATTAACTTGGTTAATGTTTTCTGATTGAGTTTCTTTGTTTGGTTTACAGAAAATGCCAGGATTTCCTTGGAAAGCAAACTACTATCTGCTGGTGGCTTGAAGATGAAACAGGTGTCCTGGACAATTTACTGAATGCAACAAACTCTGAGAAAGTGACTGTCTGAAAGATCAACTCATTTTTTGCCAGCATTCTAAAATCCTTGATGTACCAGAGTTTGATATGTAGTTCAGGAACAGATACTTGTTATGTCTTTCAGACCAAAGTAAGAGAGTAGCACTGGGGAAGATTGCTTGCTGCCTCATCATAAAAACATTCCCAAGAACAGAGTTGGATGTACAAATGTACATATGTGTCTGTACCACAGTCAGCCTTTATTCTGGAGACAGGACACATTTGTTTCCTTCATATTAGACAAGATTGGTGTCATTTGTTTTTTCAGCAAGAGAAAATATTGCAATGAACCTGATAGTTAAGTTCAGTTTCTTCTTCTGTCTGTGGAGAAGAACTAAACAAACTATAAACATTTATTACCTGGTGCCTGTGCAGAATAGAGGGCATTAAATAGTTTAATAAAATCACCAATGTGGAGCTTTGGGCAAGAACTAAACACATGCTAGTGAAGAAAAGACAGTTTGACATGAACACATCCCCCCCCCCCCCCCCCATTTATTTTTATAATTTAACACATCTGTCTGACAACACAGTTAATGAACCAACATACACAGACCTGTTTGCCTGTCTGCCTACCGACCAACCTATATTCAAAGGGCCACATATTAAGTGGACCAAATACTAAATCAACCAAATATTAGATCAACCTGAAGACCTAATTCTTAGTCCTTTAAAATAAAGTTTGTTCAGTTGTACCTATCTATCTACTTACATATCTACCTTCATTTTTTGTCAAAAGTTATACTTTCTAATGATGTTCCTTCTCTCTGGTTTTGGTTTATGTCTAAATATCTACAGTGGAGTTCAGAATCACTTGCGCTCGAGAATAATAAAAGTCAGGCCATAGGATAACTGCCTTGGCTAAAAATTTGCAATTAGAAAATGCACTATACATATATACACCATATATATGTCTGTACACTGTAAAACAATATACAAAAAACACTTTATATATATATATATATATATATATATATATATATATATATATATATATATATATATATATATATATATATATATATATATATATACATACATACATACATACATACACACATACATATATACATATTATAAAGTGTTTATTGAATATTGTATTACTGTGTACAGAGATTTGAGCGTCTTCTGCAGATGTGGTCTCTGTGTAAAGTTTTGAGAACCTTTGACATGTTGTAAGGAGGATGGTAGGAGTGCATGTATATATATATTTCTGAACAAGTAATATGGCAAAAATAAAGACACTTTTTTGTATATAGACACCAAGAGACAAAAAATGAGTGCCTCTAAGTGTTTGCATATAAACAAGTTAGTAGGTACCTAAATGTTTGTATTTAAACATCTGGGTACACAAGTAACTGTATATAAATGAATAGATACAGACATTTTTGTATAAAAATAGAAACGTGTGCATATTGGAAAAAAAAAAATATATATTTGTATATAGACAAGAAGGTACACACATTTTTGTATATAGACAGACATGTTTGTATATAGACAACTAGATATAGAAGTTTTTGTATATAGATGGGAAGATACGGAAATGTTTGTATATAGACAAGAAGATGCAGAAATGTTTGTATACGGCCAGCTAAGCACATGAATGATTGTAAATAGACAAGAAGATGCAGGGACGTTCATATAGAAGCTGAGTACATAAATGTTTGTATATAGACAACTTAGTACATAAATGTTTGTAAATAGACAACGGTAAAGGTAAAATATGGTAAGATGTTGAACAAAAGAAGGACATTGTGACTAGGGAGTCTGACAAAAGAAGGACGTTGTGACTAGGTAATCTGAAAAAAAAGAAGGACATTGTGACTAGGGAATCTGACAAAAGAAAGACATTGTGACTAGGTAATCTGAAAAAAGGACTTTGTGACTAGGGAGTCTGACATAAAAAGGACATTGTGACTAGGTAATCTGAAAAAAGAAGGACATTGTGACTAGGTAATCTGAAAAAAAGAAGGACATTGTGACTAGGATATCTGAAAAAAGAAGGACATTGTGACTAGAGAGTTTGACAAAAGAAGGACATTGTGACTAGGTTATCTGACAAAAGAAAGACATTGTGACTAGAGAGTTTGACAAAAGAAGGACATTGTGACTAGGTAATCTGAAAAAAGAAGGACATTGTGACTAGAGAGTTTGACAAAAGAAGGACATTGTGACTAGGTTATCTGACAAAAGAAAGACATTGTGACTAGAGAGTTTGACAAAATAAGGACATTGTGACTAGGGAGTTGGACAAAAGAAGGACATTGTGGCTAGGGAATTGTACAAAAGAATGACAATGTGGCTTGGGAGTCTGACAAAGGAAGGACATACTAAACACTGCTGGAAGACTATGAAAATTGAAGGGCTCTTGTCAATGTCTTGAAGAACATTTGCTCCTGTTTGATTGGTATCCGATCCAAAAAGAGGCAGGTTTGTATCACTGCAGTCAGTCTTTCAGTGTACAGTCTTAGAGAGCAAAAATGTGAAACATTTACTTGACTTTATTTTCTTCGATTACATTTTATATTTGTAAAAATAAAATGTCAAAATCAAGAAATTTTTCTTTTCACTTCTGAAGTCTGTATTACTAAACAGATATTTTGCAAAGTCTGGTCCATTTCAGACTTGGTTGTCTTTCATGGCCTTAAATATTACCTAAATTCACATTTTTTTTAAGGGAAGGGGGAGGTGATGGAATAAAACCACCGGCCCTTTACAAGCATATCATAAAAGATGACTAATCTAGGGTTTGCTGTAAACCACAATACTGTGTCATCTGCCATTTTGAGGTTGCAAGCAGAAGTATAAGGCACTGGGCTGAAAGCTTAGACCAGGTGATACAGGAAAGACAGAAGAAAAAGAAACATGACAGTTCTTGCATTTGGATTCATTCGTATTCATTGCTGAATGTCTCCTTAAAATCATATTCATTGCTGAATGCTTTTTTGTAACTTATGTATCAACCGAAACATAACAGAAAGAGTAAACAGACAGAATCAGAAGAAGAAACACTTATGCATGATGTACCTTGTTGTGTTTGAGTTCAAGGTTGCAACAGTTCCATTTGTCAGTTTATGCATTTCCCAACACTGAAGTAAACATATGTCATCTTCTAATCACAGAATATCTTTCTGCACATCATTTTGTCTGTTTTCATCTCCTAAACATTTCATGATCACTTATCTGTTTAACTATCAATATTTTACTCATACCTTCAGAAATGATTATTTTTACAATCTTTTTATTTACTAGAAGTATTTCACATTAATTTTAAAATTAAACATGTCACATCTTACTCTGTTAGTTAATAATTTTACTCATAATTCTGCTGTCTAAACTATAAACTATAATTCTAAACTATAAACATTTCTGATATTACCCTGTCAACTAGAAGTATTTCACATTAGTTTACACACTGAATATGTCACATCTTACACTGTTAGTTAATAGTTTTTCTCATAATTCAGCTGTCCAAACTAAAAACATTTATGATGTTACTCTGTTAACTAGAAGTATTTCACAAATATTTACTTTGTTGGTTACCAGCATTTTTGTATTACCATGTCAGCTAGGAGTATTTTACCATTGTAGTTTGCCATATGTTAAGATTTTCCATATTACACTGTCAACTAGAAGTATTTCACATATGTTTACTCTGCCATCTGTCAACAAATCTCATATTGCCCAACCACCTAGAAGTATTTCACATATGTTTGCTTTTTAACTCAACATTTCATACCATCTTAAAAAAAGTATTAAACAATTTAGACTAGCTTACATTTCTAGACATGTATATTTTGATGACCTTATTGCTATTATCATTCATACTTGACCATGTATACAATTTATCTGTCTAAACTCTTTCAGCACTGGGCAGTTGCCACTGCTGACCCACTTCTGATGTACTGTTGAGTAACATATTGGTGTCCTGGTGATTTAAAATGATTAAGCAGTGGGACAGTGGGAATTAATAACAGAACAGTAGATACAATGAATTGATATATAAAATAATATAATGTAGCATAATATAATACATACACACATAATATAACATTCTACAGGATGTCCCATAAGTTTTCATAGAAAAATAGGAAAATTAAACATTCACCAAAGCTGTGACAAGCATAACTCCAGCTGTGCTTGTCAGTGTATTCTTCTGAGTGGAGGTCATGCATCAGAATGTGTTTTCCAATAATGGTATTTGTCCTATGTATGTAATCTGTCTTTCAATTTATAACATAAGGAAATATGAAATGTAACCTATGTATGGAGTAATCATTAAATTTAAGGGCAAGTTGCCTGGTAATGGAAGAGTTATAGATATTCCAGAAAATCTGTGGGTGCTAGCTGACTTACAATAGCAATGAATGGTTGAAGTTTATAAATGTTACACTAAAGAATTGTCTTTATACCCGTGTAGGATACTTGCATATGAAGAAACATTGCCTGATGTGTTGATAAGCAGTTGTTTTTTTGAGATGATTTATTTGTATTTTGGCATTGATAATTTGTTTTGAAATAAATATACCTAATGATGGTCAAATCATATGAAACTGTGTTTCTTTCTTTTCTTTTGCTGCTGCTTCTTCTTGTTCTGCTGCTACTGCTTTTGTTGCATCTACTTTGTCATTTTATTCCTTAAAAACAATGTGAGAAATATTATTTTTTAAAAGAAGTATGTGAATAACTTTTTGTTTTTGTGAATTAGAAACAGAAAAAAAAGAGAAGAAGCAGCAGCAGCATTTGTTTCAAATAATTTAATAGCAAATAAGATTATTAAATAAAAATTATGTTTGTAGGCCAAACACTAATTGCTCAAGAACAAGAACTTACCCATGTCAGTTCCGTGGCCTCATTTGTAGGGGGGAAAATAAGAACAGACCCACTGGCCCCTAACAGGCATGCTAATTATATTTTGCTGAAATCATATGTTGGACCTAAAGACACAGATATCACAGCCTGGCTGTAAACCTTAACATAATCCACCAACCATCGGTTCAGAGCAAATGCAAAAGAACAATAGATACAATGAAAAAAAAAACATTATTGAAGAACTGGCACAGTACTGAGTGGAAAAAAAAAACCTTTATCAGTAAATACTAAAAAAAAAAAGATACAGTGCAGTAATTGTATCAAGTATTCTACAAATGTCAGATCTAAATAATGACAAGAGAAAGTGAAAATTACCACAACAGAGGAGAAGAGCAATCAATATATTGAGGAAAGGTAGGTAAGAAATTATGAATTAGAAAAAAAAAAAATCATAAATCACCCTCTCCATTACAGGTCTGCTTGGCACTAAGAGAATTCCAGTAACCCACTCTAATATGCTTTAATCCCAGATGCCCTGCTTGTCTGACAACAGACATTATACCAGAAAAATGTATGAGGGTAGAAACCACACTGGTAGTGGTTGTAACAACAGTAGCAGTATTAGTAGTTGCTGTAGCAGCAGAGTCAGCAAAAGAAGGAGAAGAAAATTTTTGACAATTGTAAATGGTATCTTACAACATGTAGGGGAGCCAGCGTTTTATTCTTTGCTTCCATTACAAGTCACTGTAACATGCTGGCATGTTGAACTAATTTATGTTACATCTGTGAGAATCAACATTGTTATTCTAATTTTTTCCAAGTACATTGACCATGAGATCAAATCAGGAATAGGTTGAAATATTCTGTGCCACTGTGCAACAACACTAGGCATCTTATCACAGTTGAGTGCAGTAGTTATATCCCTAAGGAAAAAGATTTCTTTTTTTCGATGCATTTTTTAAATATTTTGATTTTGTTGTAATTTGTTGTTTTCATTATATTTGTTGTAAAAGACTGCAGCAGAAGTAGTAGTAATAGCAGTAGTAGTAGCTGTAAAAGCAGTAGCTATAGTAGCAGTTTTAGTAGTAAACATTGCAGTACTAGTAGTAGTGGTAGTAGCAGTAGTTGTTGTATAAAGAGAAGCAGTAGTTGTAGTAGTAGTTAGACTGAACTGTCTATGACCCAATATGGGACACAATTTTTGTTTTGTTTTTTTTGTTATTTGAAAGTCCCACCCCGGCTGTCATCTAGGCCCTAATATTACCTTACGATTGAAAAGGGTTTCTGGCACTTGTGCCCGGGTGATTCTCATCCAAATGGTGGCTCCTTGTGTCAATAGGTGTTTATCGCTCGCTGTATAGTCCTAGTGGGGTTGAACTTCACCCACACAGTAGATAAACAAAATCATTGGTACCAGAAATAGGGTGCTCAGGTCCCTTCAGCTTCCACCAACTACCCGACCACGATTTCCCCCCCCCCCCCCCCCCCCTCTTTAAAGTCTGTTCAAGCAGCTGAGCTCTGATAATAATGTGGTAATGACAAATAAATATAATAATATATTAGGAAAATAGGTGCCAGAACATGGGAGTTTGGGAGCTCTCAACCATCCCCCTTTCCCCATTAATTGTGAGGAAGAAGCCCCACTCCACTACAGTATATATATATATATATATATATATATATATATATATATATATATATATATATATATATTTATATTTATATTTTATATATATATATATATATATATATATATATATATATATATATATATATATATATATATATACATACATACATACACACACATTTTCTTTTTAAGCATTTGTTTACACCTTTCATATTATTTCATATATTGTTTTGTTTTTCCTCTCTGCACATGATAATATCAATAATAATACTCATACGCCCCAATAATTTTCTAAGGTGAGTGACCTCGGAGGGTTTAATTGTGCAATAATAATAAAAATAAATTATAAATGCGATTGTTATTTTAAGACATATTGGGAGATTATCAAGTGGGTTTTCGACAGAACATCAACATTATATCAGATATTCATTTTTACGGTAAATAGCAGAGCAAAACCGGGAATATGGAAGAGATGTACTCAATGTTATTGTGGATTTTAAAAAGGTATTTGATAGTGTACACATAAATAGTTTATGGAATGCTATGAAGGACTGTGGAATACCAAAGAAGTTAATTACCATGACCAAACTGTATGGAAGACACTTATATTAACATATAAAGGCAGAACGTCAGATCCTTTTCAACGAACCTGTTAATGAGAATAAATAGACTGAAGTGTGTACACTCATCAACACACATCATCTACCAGAACATAATAAGAACGTAACGGACAGGTCACATACCAGGAACGGGACATAACTTAAAAAGTTATAGGACCAGATGGTATTACAGACAAAGCGACACAATAGATAATACACAAGACATGGAAGTGTGAGTGTCCTTACAGATGGATGTACACGTTTTTCATAAACGTAAGTGCATATATGTAGGCATTGGTAGACACTATGAAAAAGTATGCAGGTGTACGGAATGTCAAATAGGTATGCATACACGGATAAGTATGAAAGGAAATGCAAACATGTAGTATTGTCTGAGTGTATTAATTCTCGAGCGCATGTACGCATACACCTAGTTGTGTGCGTCCATAAATTTTGGGAATTTATACTCAAAACCATCTCACTCCACATCATGCATACAACATAAACATGACTGGTGGGGCTCACAACAGGATATGACTGACAGCAAATAGGGCAAACAAGTGGTTTGATGCTGACAGGACTAGAATACTTAACCACCAATCCCACCTCATCCCTTACCCTTTCCTACCTCTTCTGGATGCACTATGAGTTCAATTCCCCACCCTATTCTCACAGAGAGCACTTGAGTTCGGTACCCAACATGCCACAGCAATTCCCATCGCCGAACATTTGTATCTCAAAGCGTGAGCTTGGTGTTCCGGTGATATGGTAACTACATACACTGGAGCCTAGCTGCCAACCCGGACCAACACAACCAGACCAACCAATAACAAATGACGAATAGAACAGCTTTGAGGCTCAACCTAACATTTCACACACATATCCACGACATGACTAACCCGTTCTTATTGCAGGAAGACAACTATAAGACCACTATGGTCACACGCAAAATATTTTCACATTTCGGAACTATCCAAAATCAAAAACTGCTTTCCGTACTTTTTGGCATGGTAAAAATAACGAAAATTTTAAAACTGTAAATGGTGGTCCAAAGGACGTTGTGTAGAAAAGCTAGCTCTCCTACTATGCCCTTCTGCTAAAGTCAAAGTCTCTATCTCGTAACACCAAGATCAAAATATATAAAACGTTGATAAGACCAGTTGTTTTATATGGCTCTGAAACTTGAAGCTCAGCTAAAAGAGATGAAGCCTTATTGCAAATTTTCGAAAACAGTCTTATGACGAATCTTTGGACCGATCATAGATGTCAACAGCAGGCAATGGAGAGTGAGAAGCAAGAATGAAATTCATAATCTGATTAAATCACGCACTGATCACTGGCATCATGAGATCTAATAGACTGAAATGGCTGGGGCATATTGAAAGAATGTCAGGTGACAGAGGTAAAAACTCTTTACACAAGAGAGCTGAATGGTCATTGACCATGAGGCAGACCAAGAAGATTATAGAGAGATAATGTCCTGAAAGACCTGCAAACACTTAGTGTCACCAACTGGAAAGAGAAGGCCAACCAGAGAGATGAGTGGGGGCCGGGGGATATCTGCAGCAATGGACCTGAAGGGCTTGGAATGCTGAAGGAGAAAAAGGAGATTGCTGTTATGACATTGCTTTGCTGTGTGCATTTTTATTATATGTTATTTATCTAACACACAGGTGATGCATGTAATAAGAGGCCATGAGGTGGACTGGCTACAAAATCTGTCCATCCGTAAACTTTTTCTTTATGTTCTTCACATTCACCAACTACAAACTTTGGCGGATAATTATGGTTGTTCATCCACTTCTAGACTTTTTTTAAAATTTTTAAATTTTATTTTATAACTTTAAATTTTTATGTACATCCATTTTACAGATTTGATTTATTTGTATGCAGATTGTTGGTTCTCCACTCTCAGGCAGATGCACTCCAGTTTCGAAAGAAACGCCTCTAATTAATCACTTTTCGCTATATGCTTGTTGGGGTCAGTGTGTCTACCAAACAACCTCTTCCCCCCTTTCCCCCCAAATAGGCCTCTGGAACCGACATGGGAACAACATTGAACTAAGAACCATGTAGACTGGTAGCGAAAGACTGGACGGATTACAAAACTATACCAAAATATGCACACATGTACATTCAGTCATGCTCACTCATGTGTGAACTTGCACATGCGCTCGCACTCACACAGAAAAAAAACATTCAATTTTACAATGAAATATTTAATACTGTAATGGTGTTTCCTTTAAAAAAAAAAATGCAGATCACAGGCAATTTATTAGCATTTTTCAAATCGAATAAACGAGACTAAAGTAGGGCTTGTCCCTCAGGAAGGTATGCATGATAACCAATAAGAGGATGTGAGAAAGTGAGTCTTGAAAGCGCTTACAGAATCTGTGTTGTTAACTGTATGTGAGCCATTGACAACAAGCTGAAAAACATTTACTAGTGGTTGCCCAGACATTTTGCCTCTTTTAGATTCATCCCATGTTCATCATTTTCCTCCAGCATTTTGTTTTCTCTTTTTCTCCTTCGCGTTCACCCCGGCGGAAGATTCAGGTTGTTTGTCCACCTCTGGACTTTCAAGTCTTGTTCCAGAACCTGAGTGTTGCGTGCTTATCCGTTTAATAGATCTGACTAAATTATCTGCAGATTGATGGTTCCTTGCCCTTGAGGCAGCTGCACCCCGACTTCGAAGGAAGCACCTAGTTAAGTCAACTCTTACAACATGCTTGTGGGGGGGGGGGGGGGGGGGGGGGGGGGACTGTGGGTCTATTCTTGTTTTCACCACAATGGGTACCCGAAATCCACACGAGGAATTTGTTTTAAATGCACCTAACTCATTCCATGTCTCAAATGGTTCTTCAACTTTTACTTGCATATGTTGAAACCAAAATAACATTAGAATTGAAAATAACTTGCTTATCAGAACCTCAGTGGTGCATACACATCTGTTTTACATATCTAATTTATTTATATGCAGACTTTAGTTCCTTGCCTCTCAGGCAGGTGCATCCAGCTTCAAGAAAAGCGTCCAATCAGTTGATTCTTACAACATGCTTTAGGTAGGCAGTGGGTCTATTCTTGCTTTTCCCACAGTGGTGCCCCCAGAATCCAGACGGGAGAACAAAAATATGAATCTAAAATCATATGCTGAACACGTCATTGGGGGTAGGGGGGGGGTCCTTTACTTTATCTTAATGAAATCGATTTTTTTAAATGAAGAAGGGATTAGAACACTGTGCTCTGATTCGAGAGACCAGGTTTTTTTTTTCGGGGGCAAAAATAAATATCTATCCCGCACAGATCGTGGCAACTAGGCATGCGGCCCTAAATCCTCAAATTTAAGCCACCAACCCGTTCACCCCCCAACCCCCTCTTCCCTGTTCAATACCAACCTTAAATTTGGCACTCACCGGCAGTAAAGATTTATTTATATCTTTTCTTTAGGGAAAGTGATCTTTTCAACAGTAAACATGTAAAAATTTAATTAACTTTCCTGAGATTTGATCTTATCTTATTTATTTCTTCAGAGCTACCTATATTAAGACTACTTCCCAATTTAACATCTCTTACAGGAGACCTGGTTAGACGGGCAGGAATCTGTGATTCCTGAGAGGAAGTCATCTTCTTCAGATCCCTCTTTCCTGGAGGGTCAAGCGAGGCTTTTGTTATTTCAAAATCAGCTGTAGTGTCCAACTTCCTTGTTGCTCTACTATGAATGTCTTGAGTGTAACCAGGAGTTGGACTCGATGGCAATTGTAAAAGTGTGGATTCTGAGGACGAAATGGCCGTGAAGTTTTGATAAAGCCCGACATCGTCTTGGAAGCTGAGACTTCTTTGCCTATGGTTCAGTTTACCCTGTGCATTCTTGCGGTGGTTTTTCGTTTGTAGCTTACCTGTTGTAAGAAATTTTGTTAAGGTGGTGTCGGTTGTGGTTTCTGTGCCTGGCAAACTTATTTTTCTGGAAGGGCTAGTATTTGCTTCATCTTTCGTTTCTGTAGGTGAACTTAATTTCCGATGTCTATGATGAAGTTGATCTTCCATGTTTGTATCGTTGTTATCTTGTCTGCTTTTATCCATGTTGTCTTGCCTGTTTTTGTCTATATTGAAAAGATCAGCATTGATTTGATAAGTATCCTCACCGTCTACTTCTGCAATCTGATGCTGCTGGGTAGGTTTTGGCTTGGGAATAGGAGACGATGGTTTCTGTGTGACAGAAGATACTTTTGGTGAAAGAGAAGATGACTTTGGTGTAAGAGAAGTTGGTTTTGTACCGGTCTTGGGTTTACTTTCAAGCAATGATTTGTTGTTAACTAGTTCTGGAAATATAGACTTGGAGGGGTCGATTGTCACCAATTCTTTAACACGTGATCGTTTTTTAAACTGATCCACATTAACGTAGGACGATGGATATCCATCATCATTTGAGGAAGCACCTGTCTCACTATCACAGGAAGAATCATCGTCTTGATGGCCTGCCGTCTTATTCAGTGAATCCTGAACTAAATTAGCTCTAGTACAGTTTTTATTAGGGAAGCTACTTGTTAACAAATCAGGTAATCTCTTTTCTAAGGGCTCACCTCTTAACATGCTAATATTTACTGGCGTTTCTTTGAGTATAATCTGATTATGACCATTATTTTTCTCTGAAAATATAACATCTTCAACATTTTCATAATTGTCTGGGTAATGTCCATCTCCATTTGCAGATAGCTCCTCCATGGATATATCGTTTGTGTCGAAGTTTGTGAGATTTCTAGGCGGGTTCGTGCTTGGAGATGACTGACCAGCTGCCTTGCCGGCAATATTAATGTATCCTGATGGACTTTTACATGCAACTGGTAGTGCCCTTGTGGCTTGCTTGCGTCCTCGAGCCACTTGTTCTGGGGAAGGAGGGCTTATAGAAATTGGGCGTGTTGGTTCGCCCATAATTATATATGAAATCCTCTCCGATTCTGTAAGTTCTGTTGGGGAGTGAATAACTGGTTCTTGAACCTCCCAGGTGTGTTGAAATGATCCCATGTGTTTAGAGGGCTCTCTGCTGATGTTTTCTACTTCCGACTGATGGTCTGAGATGGTCGGTTCAGTGAATTCAAAACGGGGCAAGGCATACGGATGTGGTAACGTTGGTGGGGGATTCATATTTGAGCGTTTGAATCTGTCAGAGGTAATAAATGAAATGTTAATAAGATTAAAAGATAAAATAAAAACATGTGAAGAAGAATACACCTACAGTGAAAAAAAAAGTAAATGTCCCTTTTTTAAAAGCCAGCAGCGCATCGGATGCTTGCAGTTTACAGACCAACCGTTACTAGATGGATACGTGGGCATGATAAGTACCGCCCAGAGGATATCATTTTCTATACGTATAGCTCCATGCATAGAAGCAGAAGAAGTGCATGGAGCTCATGGTTATAACTCTTAGTGCAACAAAGCCTGCCATATGATGCAATAACATCTAGTTTGAGATTGGAGGTGGAGGCAGTCTATGTAGATTTCCACTGCTTAGAATCGGCTGCACATGCATGTTGTGCTTGTGACTGACTCAAAAAGCTCGATAAGGAAGATGGAGATATGTGTGCAGTGTGGCAAGCATAGTTTCAGATGCTGGTCTTACTTTCTACCTTTTTAGTCTCACTTGTATAGGTATATTCTAACTCTTCGCTTACTGCTGAAGATGGGGACTGAACACTTATGGGAGTATCCCGAGTGCTGTGATGTTGATTCTTAATTCAACTTACAGTTTAACATACATAGGTATATTTTGGGTTTTGGGATATGCTGTATGTGCATGTGTTTGCTACATCCTCCATTTTAATACCAGTATACATCATGGTTTTCCACTGGGAAAAGTAGGGAGGAAAGGAGGTGGGGGGGGGGGGGGTTTAGAAGGGGCCTTAAGCAACTTTGAAATTGAGTGCCCTTGTCATTGTACTATCAACCCCGGGAGTCGCCGGGGCAGAGCGGCTAGACACTCGTGTGAGGATCGGAAGATCGTGGGTTCGCTCTCTGGCAGAACCGGACTTTTCTCAAAAATGCCCTTGGCTGCTGGGTCGACTCAGCTCTGAGTGGGTACCAGGTGCAGTCCTGGGAAGGGAAGGCGGCCGGCATGATGCTGACCACATCACCCATTTTGTGCCGATTGGTCTATGAAATATATGTCTAGCCCTATATGCCCATGCGCCCACAAGCGTGGAAAAAGGGTCCTTAACTTACTTTTACAAAGAACTGGCTAAAGACAAGCACTCAGTGAATATCAAATAAACTACTGGTCCCAGATATTGACCTCCGAACCTGAGGGCTCAGATGCCTTAAGGACCGTGCCACCCCCACCACCTCCCAACCCAATGTTTGTGCTGCCTGACGCGGTCTGAGTTTTAAAAAAAATTTGGTAGTTGAATAAGAATCACCCCCCCCCCCCCCCCATCCCCCTTTTCCCCCTCTCCTGTACCCATGTTAAAATTTCTCTTTAAAAGTTCTTGTTTATTTCATATTTATTTGTTTATTTCATATTTTTTTGTTTTTTTTTTCATATTTATTTGTTTATTTCATATTTATTTGTTTATTTCATATTTATTGTTTATTTAATATTTAGTTGATCATTTCATTTTTTTTCTATTTTTATTTCATATTTATTTGTTTATTTAATATTTATTTGTTTATTTTGTTTATTTAATATTTATTTGTTTCTTTTATATTTATTTGTTTATATCATATTTATTTGTTTCTTTTATATTTATTTGTTTATTTCATATTTATTTTTTTAATTTTATTTTTATTTGTAAATTTCAAAGTTATTTGTTTCTTTTATATTTATTTGTTTATTTCATATTTATTTGCTTCTTTTATATTTATTTGTTTATTTCATATTTATTTGCTTCTTTTATATTTATTTGTTTATTTGAAGTATAGTGCTATGTTTATTTGTCATTCTTAATAATAATATTTTAAATTAAAAAAAAATAATAATATATATTAGGGCTGTACGGAATAGTGATTTTCACAATTCGGCCGAATACGAATAGCGAATCATCATCATCAGGTGCTTTGCCGACTGGTATGGGCGATTATGCCTCGCCACAATCTGCGATCTCCTGCAGCATGTATTAGCTCGTGTGCTGACACATCTCCATGCCATGCAACAAGACTGTCAAGAATATTCTCTTCCTTTATCCCTCCTTCCACAGATCTTTCCAGTGGTCACCACATGTTCCATTTTCCCTCATCTTATAACATGGCTGACAAATGATGACTGTCTCCTTCTGATGTCTGTGAGGAGTTGTCTTCGGGCTCCCGCCTCTATCAAAACTTCTTGGTTGCTTTTGTGTGTGTGTGTTGTCCAAGGCATTCTTCTGTAATATCACATCTCTGAGCACTACTTGCCTTGGTTTGATGTTCGTTCACTAGTCTTCTTGAAGTGAGCACTGCCCGACCCAGCTCATTGCTGGTTTACCAGCCTTCTTGCAGTAAGCACTGCTCGCCCCAGTTCGATGTTCGTTCACTGGTCTTCCTGTAGCAAGCACCGCTCGCCCCAGTTCGATGTTCGTTCACCAGTCTTCTTGTAGTAAGCACAGCTCGCCCCAGTTTGATGTTCGTTCACCAGTCTTCTTGTAGTAAGCACTGCTCGCCTCTGTTCATTGCTGGTTTACCAGTCTTCTTGTATTAAGCACTGCTCGCCTCTGTTCATTGCTGGTTTACCAGCCTTCTTGTAGTAAGCACTGCTCACCGCGGTTCGATGTTCATTCACTATGCAAGATATTTTAAGCATTGTTCTGTAATACCACATCTCTGAGGTTTCAAGAAATTGTTTGGCCTGCCTACCGATTGTCCATGACTTACAGCCATACGTTAACACTGGATGTATGTAGCAAGCAAGAATTCTTTTTCTAACCTTCAATGACAAAGATATTTTGCATAAGATGTTCTTCATTTTATAAAATGCAGTTTTTGCCTGTCCTATTCTGTTTCTTATTTTAGTAATGCATCTTCCATCTGATGTTATCCAGATGTGCCCAGATACTTAGATTTCCGTACTTGTCCCAAAATAAAACCATTTACTTTTATTACACATTTAGGAGTAATTATTTTCTTTGATGCCACCATTACTTCTGTCTTCCCACTATTCAAACTGAGGCCCATTCTTCCACTTTCGTGTATAGAATAGTTCTAAAGAGAAAACACCCATAATGTCAAATGTACATTTTACTTCACAAAATGTAGTACAGAAAAGTAAACATTTAAATACATTTCATGTTTTGCATTTTTTATTCAGTCAGTCTGTGGTAACTAATACATAGGAGTGAAAGTATTCTTAGTTTTATAACAAGTAACTAAACTTGTAAATTGTCACTGACAGCTTAATTAATCCATGAAAGCCGCATTAGCTTTCCACACACACACAAATCGTTCCATGTTGTCAGCACTGAAGCAGCTTCTTGTCTCACTGAAGGTATTTCCAAATTTACTAAACAGACGTTCACTTGGTACGCTCGTAGGTGGCGCACAGAGATAACGCTGGACAGTTTGAACCAAGGTGGGAAATCTTGATATGTTTAATTTCTACCAGTCCATGAATGGGTGTAAGGTAACCACTATTCGTATTTGGCCTGACCACAACTATTCGGCCGAATACCGAATAGTTATTAGGTCCACTATTCGGCCCCTTAGCGAATACGAAGCGAATATTCGGTAAAGCCCTTATATATATATTATAACACTGGCGCTCAGGCACCTTGAACACATCCTCAATTTTGTATCAATGCTAAGGTCGCCACCCCACCAGGGCTACAATAACTGTAGGGGGTAGCCCCCCCCCCCCCTTTTTCAATCCCCTTCCTGTCTCAACAAAAAAATCTGTATTAACGAAGCCTTTCATTATAAACAAACTGTGCTTACTTGATCCAGAATACCAGCAACAGGATGATGATGATGAAAGCACACGCTCCTCCGACTGCTGCGCCAATAATGATTCCTGCGAAAAGATGAAAGGAATGAGATGGGATAAGTGACATCAATTAGAAGTAACAAATATATTTCCCTGTTGACCATATTCTTACTACACTTGTTTCCATAGCGAGACGCACACGCCGTCTGGAGGTGACAGGTTCGATTCCCGGCACAGTAACTTTAGCTTTTGATTTTTATGTTGTCTAGTGTGTTCTTCTATCTTTCTACTTCCTTCTATGAGTGCCGATCAATACATTGTCTGTTACTTTTTTAATATATAATATTTAACGCCCTCAAGCTTCCCCCCCCCCCCCCCCATTTTTCTGTTTATTTATGTGAATGAAATAAAGCACAATGCAACCTTTGTCACTGTGATTGATTCGATCTGATTTACTCTGTCCTCCTGTGGGTTCTGGGGTCCCATTTAAAAGTGGGGGTGGGGTCAATGTGGCTTCGAAGGCAACGAAATAACGGACAGACTGGCCAGAAATGGCTGCGACATGGTACAGTCAAAAAGTGACTTTAACCCGCCATGAGACTTAAGACATAAATATAATTTAGTATCTAAGAAAGGTAGTTGGATTCACACACCAAATTTTCTCTTCAAGACTCGCTTCATCGCCTCTCTAGTGCGGGACAATGGGTTAGATTCATATTAAGGACACGAAGCAACAAACAGTGATACGATGTGTTTAAACTTGTCGGTGTAGAAAACACGGAGACGTGTCCCTGCAGATTGATACTAGAGAACGCTGAACATGTGCTCCAACACTGTCAACTGTATGCTGCCTGTTCCGACCACAATAAAGACAAAGCTGTATGGTACACGTAGATAAATGGTCAGCCCGATAGCCTTTATCATAAAGGCTACTAACCTCCTGATGTAAGTTTTCTGAAAGAAGGAATAAAGTAGTAGAAGAAAAATACTGCCTCACAACACGCCTGCCGTAAAAACGACTAATTTCGAGTCTGATAAATTTTGACATGTTGGGTCGTAGGGCGCAGATGTCGCAGCCTAGCCGTAAATCGCAATACAAGCAGGAACACAATAGATTTACCCTTGCAGTCTTGCTTATAATTTTTGGCGCTGCTGTGTGAAGGTACAACTCAGGCAGCACAATAAAGAATACTACAGTGTACCCTGAAGGGGTAGAGTCTACGCGAAGAAAGCGCCGGGAAAAAAGAAAGGGAGTGGGGTGGTTGGTGACATAACCCCTACACATTTGTTCAGGATGAGGGGCGGAGGGCCTGGTGGTGAAGGGACGTTATAATAATAATAATAATAATAATAATAATAATAATAATAATAATAATAATAATAACAATAATAATATATCACTGATGGTGTGTTAGAAAATATAGAATATTTTAAACAATATAATTTTTTTCTTTAAAAAAAAAAGGTACTTCTATGCGTGGTGTGGGTGACAAGGGGCGGGGGAGAGGGGGAGCCTAACCATACACATTTTCTTAGGGCGTGAGATACGGCTCAGCCCTGAGTTTAATTATACTGGGGCTTGGGTGGAGTGTGACTCTAAAGGCCGAGGTTCTGTCACTCCTGCCTGGCAGCCCTGTGTGGGTGCCAGTAGGGGTATTCATTTGATTGAAACAAATTTGATAATGTTGATGATGGTATGATGATGATGTCAGTCGCTTATGGTGGATTTTCCCAGTACGATGCCAGTTTTCGAAACTTCGTTCCTGGTAGTTTCGTGCTGCAAATCGTGCTAGCTCATGTTCTGGAACAGGACTGCAGTCTAAAAGTGGACGAACAACCACAACTTTTCACCAGAGTTTTTAGCTGGTGAACGCCAAGAAGAAGAACAAGTATTTTGATTCCTCTGTCTATGCTCACCCCTCCCCTTTAAGTTGCCGCCTGAAGCACAACACGGCCCTTACGCTATATCCAGTTTCGTCCTTTTTAGGATGAAATGTTTTGTTTTTTGAAGCCCCACCCTGGCTTTTGCCAGGTGCCGCAATATAGGCAGGCTATAAATATGGCCAGTTGTCTGAACACAATTTCTGGGACCTCTCCACGGTGATCCTCATCCACGTGGTGGCACTTTGTGTCATCCGGTGTTTATCGCTTGCGTGATGTCTTAGTGGGGTAGAAAGTCAGAGAGTCAGTCGACAACACGGCCCGAACCTGGATGATGTTTCTGATGAACGCATTGATCGGCGACGGGTTTCGAAAAATGCGGTATCATATACCTAGAAAACCCAACAGCATGAATATAATTGTTTACTGCTTACTTACAACAATCATCATGTGATTAGCTTCTGCGCGTACATTCTGAAACAGACCTGGAGAACCCCCCCCCCCCCCCCCCCCAAAAAAAAAAATTAAACTAACAGGAAGCGGCGAACACTTGAGAATTGCAAACGGAGAACAAGACAGTTCGAAACAGAGGGTCATGGATGACGAGGGTGTGCATGTCACCTTCTGGATCATAGCGAAGGCGATTGGACGTCACTTGGTGCGGGCACACACTCACACAAAAAGGCCGGCATATGATACCACAAAGTCTAGTTTGAGAATGGAGGTAGAGGCAGTCACTGCTACCTTCCGCTGGCTTGAGAATCGGCTGTACGCACATGCCGCCATTGTAACCGACAGGAGCTTGTGTATCTAAGTCTATTTGAAAGTTGGAGTCTTAAAGAAAACCCCACTTAACCAGTGGAGCTGACATAAAGACAGCCTGTGATGGGGACTAGGAAGCTGTTCAGCGGCTTTATTATTATTAATTTATTATTGTTATTATTGCACTATTACTGCTGCTGCTTCTTCTGCTGCTTCTGCTCCTTCAGCTTCTTCTTCTTTTCTTCTTATTTTCTTCTTTTTCTTCGTTTGCTGTCCTCGCTGCTGCTGCTGCTGCGGCTGCTGCTGCTGCTGCTGCGGCTGCTGCTGCTGCGGCGGCGGCAGCGGCGGCGGCGGCTGCTGCTGCTGCTTCTTCTTCTTCTTCTTCTTCTTCTTCTTCTTCTTCTTCTTCTTCTTCTTCTTCTTCTTCTTCTTCTTCTTCCTTTATTATGATCATCATCACCGTCGACGTCATAATCATCATCATAATCATTACGATTATATCCACATCATCGTGTTTATCTTCTTCTTTTTCTTTATAACTATCATCATGATCGACAACTTCACCATGATCCTTTCTTCTTCTTTACCTTCTATTTCTTCTGTCCTTTTCGCTTTGTTTCCGATAGCAAAATAACCTCTCAGCAAACTTAAATCGAAGCATCTTATCTATCTCCTTTTCCTGATTCTCACTCCGCGTCTTCCCCACATCTATCACGCCTTCTCTAAGCCTCATCTCCCTTCAATTTCCTAACTTTTTACACTGTGAGTTCAATTTCTAATACATTGCAGTTACAGCTTAACAATTATTACTTTTTTTTTTTCCAGTGTTATTCATGTCTGGATTTGAACCCCGTTTCAAACAACACTGCTAATTACTTGTTTGCTGAAACTGTAGGTGCTGGACCACAAGAACATATTGTATTCTTGCTGTACCCAAAACCACGTCGGACTTTAGCGAGAAGGCGGTGACCGAAACCTATCCTGCCAACTGCCTTTGACATGACAAATGCATAATAAGAGACAAGTCCGCAAGCATTTCCTGCCACACACAGTGTTTGTCACTGAGTCAGCATCTCGACAAGTAGCTGTTGCAGTAACTTTGAAAATAAAACCCCTTTCTGTGAAATGTGTATGTTAATTGTGTTAATTACAATGCAAATATTAACTGAATCATACATAAATTAATGTTACTGAACATACGTGCTGAAGGAGTAGTCTATGTGGTGACGCAGACCGGGTGTTTCAGATA
>CAJHNH020001742.1:82500-142500 GCA_905116865.2 Candidula unifasciata
TAATCTCTCCGTTAACAACAAGTCCCCCTTCGCCCCTTTCCCAAACACACACACACTCACACACACAACGAGTGTCCAGCCTACCTGGTTCGATCCTGTCGTCGGCAGGATCTGGTATTGCGACGGCTTGTGTTGTTTCGTAGTTACCGACCGTTGTTGACTCAGGCGAGAAAGTTTCATTCATTCTGAAACCGAAACAGACTGTGATACATTATTCTTTTGGATAATCAGTGCATTTTCTTTCGCCGCTCTTTTCTATGTCCTAGTAATGTTTACTTCTCCTTTTCATCCTTCGTCTCCTCCTCATCTCCTCCTTCTCCTCCACCATCGTTATCCTTTCTTGTTCTTGTTCTTCTTTACTTCTCGTTCTCCTCCTTACGCCCTTCCGCTCCTCAAATTTCTCTTTCTTCTAATTTTCCTACTCCTCATTCTTCTTCTTCTTCTTCTTCTTCTTCTTCTTCTTCTTCTTCTTCTTCTTCTTCTTCTTCTTCTTCTTCTTCTTCTTCTTCTTTTTCTTCTTCTTCTTCTTCTTCTTCTTCTTCTTCTTCTTCTTCTTCTTCTTCTTCTTCTTCTTCTTCTTCTTTCTTCTTCTTCTTTCTTCTTCTTCTTCTTCTTCTTCTTCTTCTTTTTAATTTTTTTCTTCTTCTTCTTCTTCTTCTTCTTCTTCTTCTTCTTCTTCTTTCTTCTTCTTCTTCTTCTTCTTCTTCTTCTTCTTTTTCTTCTTTCTTCTTCTTCTTCTTCTTCTTCTTCTTCTTCTTCTTCTTCTTCTTCTTCTTCTTTTTTCATTTTCCTCTTCTTCTTCTTCTTCTTCTTCTTCTTCTTCTTCTTCTTCTTCTTCTTCTTCTTCTTCTCTCATCTTCTTCTTCTGTTTTTCTTCTTCTTCTTCTTCTTCTTCTTTCTTCTTTTCTTCTTCTTCTTCTTCTTCTTCTTTCTTCTTCTTCTTCTTCTTCTTCTTCTTCTTCATCTTCTTCTTTCTTCTTCTTCTTCTTCTTCTTCTTCTTCTTCTTCTTCTTCTTCTCTTCTTCTTCTTCTTTCTTCTTCTTCTTCTTCTTCTTCTTCTTCTTCTTCTTCTTCTTCTTCGTCTCTTCTTCTTCTTCTTCTTCTTCTTCTTCAGTTCTTCTTCTTCTTCTTCGTTCTTCTTTCTTCTTCTTCTTCTTCTTCTTCTTCTTCTTCTTCTTCTTCTTCTTCTTCTTCTTCTTCTTCTTCTTCTTCTTCTTCTTCTTCTTCTTCTTCTTCTTCTTCTTCTTCTTCTTCTTCTTCTTCTTCTTCTTCTTCTTCTTCTTCTTCTTCTTCTTCTTCTTCTTCTTCTTCTCCTACTTCTTTTTCTCCTCCTCCTCCTCCTACTGCTATTACTACCAGACCTGCGTCTACTACTACTAATGCTGCTGCTACTACTACTACTACTGCTGCTTCTGCTGCTGCTGACGCTGCTGCTGCTACTACTACTACTTCTTATCCTTCTCCTACTTCGCCACTACTGCTACCAATACTACTACTAGTGCTTATACTACTGCTGCTACTACTACTACTACTAATACTACCACTGTCAATACTACTGCTGCTGCTTCTGTTACTGCCGCTGCTGCTACTACTTCTCATCCTCCTTCTTCGCCACTTCCTTGTCGGTTTCTTGTTCGTATCTGCCTATTTCTTGACGACTTAAGCAAGTGTGATAGCCACTGGACACATAAGTGTATTGAACCTCTAGATAGGCTAAACCACCTGTACATGATGTCAGTCACTATTTCGGAGTGTATTTGAAGTCACGCAGGTTGCTTTGTGACAGATATACCTGTGACAAATTATGTAAAATCAAATGTACGGTATTTTCCCTGGCTATACTAGGATTCGTTACTTCCTGGTCGAAATACCTTTGACATTCACAAAGACTGCTAACAGACATAATTCTAAGTTATCAATTTTTGTATTTATAGGCAGACTTTGGTCCACAAACTTTGGATTTGTCTGTACATATCATTAGAGAAATTGCAGATAAATCTAAGGAGAAGGGGAAGATCTAAATAAAGAAGAAGAAGAAGAAGAAAAAGAAGAAGAAGAAGAAGAAGAAGAAAAAGAAGAAGTAGTAGAAGAAGAAGAAGAAGAAGAAGAAGAAGAAGAAGAAGAAGAAGAAGAAGAAGAAGAAGAAGAAGAAGAAGAAGAAGAAGAAGAAGAAGAAGAAGAAGAGGAAGAAGAAGAAGAAGAGTAAGAAGAAGAGAAGAAGAAGAAGAAGAAGAAGAAGAAGAAGAAGAAGAAGAAGAAGAAAGAAGAAGAAGAAGAAGAAGAAGAAGAAGAAGAAGAAGAAGAAGAAGAAGAAGAAGAAGAAGAAGAAGAAGAAGAAGAAGAAGAAGAAGAAGAAGAAGAAGAAGAAGAAGAAGAAGAAGAAGAAGAAGAAGAAGAAAGAAGAAGAAGAAGAAGAAGAAGAAGAAGAAAAAGAAGAAGAAGAAGAAGAAGAAGAAGAAGAAAGAAGAAGAAGAAGAAGAAGAAGAAGAAGAAGAAGAAGAAGAAGAAGAAGAAGAAGAAGAAGAAGAAGAAGAAGAAGAAGAAGAAGAAGAAGAAGAAGAAGAAGAAGAAAGAAGAAAGAAGAAGAAGAAGAAGAAGAAGAAGAAGAAAGAAGAAGAAGAAGAAGAAGAAGAAAGAAAGAAGAAGAGAAGAAAAGAAGAAGAAGAAGAGAAGAAGAAGAAGAAAAGAAGAAGAAGAAGAAGAAGAAGAAAGAAGAAGAAGAAGAAAAAAAAGAAGAAGAAGAAGAAGAAGAGAAGAAGAAGAAGAAGAAGAAGAAGAAGAAGAAGAAGAAGAAGAAGAAAAGAAGAAGAAGAAGAAGAAGAAGAAGAAGAAGAAGAAGAAAGAAGAAGAAGAAGAAGAAGAAGAAGAAGAAGAAGAAGAAAAAGAAAAAGAAGAAGAATGATGAGAAGGAGGAGGAGGAAGAAGAAGGAGGAAGAGGAGGGGGAGAAAAAACAGATGAAGAAGGAGAAGTAGGGAAGGAGAAGGATGAAGATAGAGAGAGGAGAAGTAGAGGAATAATAATACTGATTATGACAATAACAGTGGCAGTACACGAGACAGAAGGCTGTGGAGAAAGCATAATTTGTAGCCCCATACGACATAGTTTATAAGAAGGCGTAGAAATCCAAGAAGTCAACACTGTGTTTTTTTTTTTTCTTTTTTATACAGAATCAAAGGACCTGTTTTTATATTATGCTCGTGTTTACAACAAATTCAAATGCTGTTTTCCGAGTGTTTGATCCCATGTGTACCCGATGTTCCAAAGAGTGATTCTAGATACCCGACGGCTGCAATCAAGGAGCTGGATCAGTGTTGTGGGTGTTTGTTATAGGATCCAGGACATGCAGCTCGTGTACATACGTCATGACTTGATGCGTGTCTGATTCGGCTGTAGAAGTGGGGGAACTGATGGAAAGAGAGCAAGGGGAAGACAAAAAGAACGATAACTACCAGGATGGTTCGGTTATATAAATGGAGCGAGACAATAACACTGTCCTAATCCCTGATTGTGGTGATCGCGTGAGCAATGACAGTCTAGGTGTTCCGGAACTACAGATAGTGACACCGATAATAGAGACACAGCGTGAGACCAACGGAGCGATGTTTATAGAGACACTCTGCAGAGATGTGTCTGTGTGAATCGGAAAATAGTAGATATGTAGATGGGTAGTGCAGAGAGAGAGAGAGAGAGAGAGAGAGAGAGAGAGAGAGAGAGAGAGAGAGAGAGAGAGAGAGGTGTGGGTGTTCAGAATACAGATGTGTGTGGGGGAATATAGCAGAGATGTCTGTGGATGTATACTAGATCGATCGATCAGTCTCTACCTTCTGGGCTGCTACCCAAAGGTTTAGCATACCATCTTGAGATTAAAGTTCTTAATCTGGATGACAGACACACATGGCAGACCTCAGATACCCTGTTCCGCATCCAGTAAAGTTATAATTAGGGCCCCGGAACGGTTACACCAGGCATGTGTAACTGGCCTTTCTATGCAGACTATATATACTAGAGATATAAGTGAGTATATAAAGTAGAGATTGTAGAGGTATTAGTAGAGATGTGTGAGGGATATATACTAGAGATGTTAGTGAGTAGCGATTGTGGGGGTATTAGTAGAGATGTGTGAGGGATATATACTAGAGATGTGAGTGAGTATATATAGTCGAGATTGTGGGGCTATTAGTGGAGATATGTGTGGGATATATACTAGAGTTGTGGGTGAGTATATATAGTAGAGTGTGTGGGTATTAGTGAAGATGTGTGAGGGATATATACTAGAGATGTAAGTGAATATATATAGTCGAGATTTTGGGGATATTAGTGGAGATGTGTGTGAGATATATACTAGAGATGTGTGTGAGTATATAGTCGAGATTTTGGTAATATTAGTGGAGATATGTGTGGGATATATACTAGAGATGTGCGTGAGTATATATAGTAAAGATTGTGGGGATATTAGTGGAGATGTGTGTGAGGTATATAGTAGAGATGGGTGTAGGGATATATAGTGGACATTTGTCGGTGGGGCAATGTCGTGGAGCTGTGTGCGGGGATATATATAGTAGCGATGTGTTTATGGATATATAACAGAGAAATGTGTAGGGATATTTAATACAAATGTAGGGGCGGAGTAATAAAAGAGTTAATGAAAGATCTTACCTGAAATAGTGGCGGTCAAATCACGACTGTGATATTGGTAAATCAGATCAGCTTGTTAATCGACAGGTTATCTTCATTCTGTATCGGGCGGTTCCGCGCATACGCACTCAAATCCCAACTCCAATAAATTCCTTAGTGGGTGGCAGTAAGACACCACTTCTGTAATCTTGATTTCCGTGTAATCAGTCAATTCTTTTGTTAGATCATCCTAGCTCGCTACACACAGAACTATCCAGTCCATAAGTAGTCAGATTCTCTTCTCATTATATACCCCCATTTAACGATATCGGGGACAACACTTCTGTGTTAGCTTATATTCTTTATTGGCCCAATGCATATTTTTATATTTCTCTTGATTCATCATTTTTTTCTGAGAATTAACTAAGACAAGATGAAACGTAATTCCAACAAAATCACACACAAAAAGCAGTGAAGGGTAATTCTTTTCGTCATCACAAAGGACTGACTCACCAAGACCATCCAAAGAATGAAAACTACATTCGACTGTCTCTCTCGGTAAAACAAAAGTCAAGTCAACAGCTTTTCAACACCACTCCAATTTACATGTCAAGTGAATTCTGACGTTGAAAAAAATCCACGGAAATAACCACATATTTTATATTAACTTTCGAGTATACATAGTTTAAAAATCTAACATAAAAAAAAAAAAAAATGATTAAAATGTCCACCCAGCATGACTATAGGCGTGTACGTAAATCGCGAAAGTGGCTAAGTACCGCCGGCACAGTTAAGTGTATATCCGTTGTTGATCAGTGTGACCCGACACACAACCTGCCAGGGCACATCCAAGCACAACACGGTCTTTGGAGTCAAGTGGTTGTAAAAACCTGTCTCTCTACATACATAATTCTGTTACGTCTATAAATAAACTAGAAATGAAGAATAACGTTATCTGTTGGTGTCTCACTTTGAATGTGAAGGAATTACCTTCTCGTTTGACTTCCAGCTCGCCCGTGTGTCACCGGGGCTCTCACGGGAAGCAAAGAATGGTAATACTGCACCCTACCTTGCATGTCGTAAAAGGGACCAAGGACAGGGTTGGCCTTTGGGTTAGCTATATCAACCTATAAAAAGTCATTGCCACAAAAACCAAAGCCATGTAAAGGTCGAAAAGAAAGAACAACTTGTCGTGAGCTGGTTGACAGCCTATGCTCCATTGAGGGAATAGAAGGCAGAAGAATGTGAAGAAGTTTCTACATATGGTGACACAGTAGTGCGATGACTAGATCCTAGATTCCTAAACGTATTTCTTCTTCTTCTTCTTCTTCTTCTTCTTCTCCTTCTTCTTCTTCTTCTTCTTCTTCTTCTTCTTCTTCTTCTTCTTCTTCTTCTTCTTCTTCTTCTTCTTCTTCTTCTTCTTCTTCTTCTTCTTCTTCTTCTTCTTCTTCTCCCTTTTCTTCTTATCGCTAACCGGCTTTAAACTACGGCGGAAAGTTCTAGTAGCTCATCCACTTTTAGACTTGCGTCTTGTCCCAGAACTTGAATTGTGCGTACACATCTGTTTAACAGATTGGTTTACGTGTATGCAGACTGCTGCCTCCTTGCCTCTCAGGCAGATACTCTCCGACTAATTAGTCTAATTTATGGAGGCAGTGGGTCTATTCTATCCATTCTCTCTTCAAAATGGTCTTCCGGAACCCACAATGGAAAACACACTTCTGGATACTAAAACAAACATATATATATATATATATATATATATATATATATATATATATATATATATGTATATATATATATATATATATATATATATATATATATATATATATATATATATATATATATATATAATTCGTCCAATGCGTCTCATTTTTAATGCAAAACTTTTTATTTCCAATTTTACCTAACGATGCTAAAGCCCATTTCCTCATCTCTCATCATCAGTTCTCGTTATGCCTAGTCGCAAATGAGGCTTCAGAGATGACTTTCCATGCTTTCTTGTCCTGTGCAATCTTCAGTGCAGTTTTCTATGTCAAAGATACCGCATTCAGGTCACTTTCCATCGTTCGTCTTCATGTTGTTTTTCGGCGCCCCTGTTTTCTCTTTCCCTCTGGTGTCCATGTGAGAGCTGTATTGGCAGGTATATCAGAAGTCATTCTCATAACGTGGCCAAGCCATTTTCATCTTCTTTTCGTAATCATACTGTCTAAAGTTTCTTGGTTTGTGGCTTGAAGTAGTTTAGTGTTTGAGATTGTATCTGGGCAGAAAATTTTGACAATTCTACGTAGACATGTGTGGTGGAAGGTGGACAGCTTGTGTGCATCCTTTTTGGTAATTCGAATTCGTATTTCTTCATGTGTACTCGTGGTGATCTAGAACTTTTTTTTTTTCTTTCTCGTCTCTTTTTCTCTTCTTATTCTATCTCTTTTTTTTCTTCTTCTTCTTCCTTTCTCTCTTCTTCTTCTTCTTCTTCTTCTTCTCTTCTTTCTTCTTCTTCTTTCTTCTTTTTCTTTTTTCTTCTTCCTTCTTCTTCTTTCTTCTTTGCATCTTTCTTATTTTTCCTTCTTCCTTTCTTCTTCTTCTTCTTCCCGTTTACTCTTTTTTCTTCTTTTAGTCTTCTTCTTCTTCTTCTTCTTCTCTTCTTTCTTTCTTCTTCTTCTCTTTTTCTTCTTCCTTCTTCCAAAACCTTTTCACTTTCTTTCTTCGAGTTCACCGGCTGTAAACTCTAGTGGGAATTGCTATTTGTTTATCCATGTCTTGATTTGTGTGTGTATCTTATCAGTATGCAAACTATTGGTTCTCACCTCTCAGGCAGATGATCTACGACTCCGAAGGCAACAAGCCTAATTAGTCACCTTTTATGACATTTTCATAAGGAGGTAGTGGGTCTATTCTATGGGTGGACAACCTGCCTTGGTCCGCAGGAAAAGTTAAGAAAAACCGACCTGGTCGTGGGCGATTTAGAAAGAATTCCCACGATCCCGTCTTCTGGTGATCTAAAACATCACAACTAGAGAAAACGATTGGTGGTCGTCTCGTAATGCATTATAAAATTCCGCCGACAGACACTGTCTCAAAGTTTGTCCGCAACACGTGTTTCACTAGCAGGTTCAAAGAAGATTAGTTTCTAGTGATTCATGTTTCGGTCAGATATTTCTAACCTATCCCCCCCCCCCCAACCCCCCTCCCGCCCCCAGCAGAGTGTGAGAAAGTTGGTTAAGGGGCGGGGGGGGGGGTGGGGGGGGGCTGGCTTAGCAAGCTTGAAATTCAGTTTTTCTGTACTTTAATCATCCGGATTTTCATCTTTGGTAGTTACAGAAACGACACAGCGCTGCCAACTTGAGAGTGATCTACTTGTGCCTAGTCCATCGTCAAACCGCATATCACGACAAAACTGTGTCAGCAATCACATTGATAGCTGAACACCTCATTACTAGTTGTGTGTGTGTGTGTGTGTTATTTGTCACTGTGATTAATGTGCATGTTTTCTCCAAGATCTTGTTATAGTGCTTGAGAATGTTCTTTAAAAAAAAAATAAACACATTTGTTATGTTCGGGAAAATGGGGGAAGGGGGTGTTGGGGGAGGAGAGGGTGAAGCATAGGGTATTTTGGCTCTGCTTGCAATAACGCTTGCTAGTTGGATGGCGACGGCCGCTTCGTCGTTCAGTCCCCTGGCTGCAGTGCAATTACGGAGTGGAAAAGAGGGAACGAAACAAATGACATAATTAGGGCTAGGGGTAGGGTTTGGGTTAGGGTTAGGGTTAGGGTTTAGGTTAGGGTTAGGGTTAGGGTTTGGGTTTAGGGTTAGGGTTCGGGTTAGGACCCGCTGCTAACGCTACACCGAGTATGACAACGATGACAACGCCACGAGTATCTGTTGCAGCAGTACTGCCGAGGTGCCAACGACATAGCTAGCCACCGCAACCACGCAAGCTTATCGCTCATTAAGGCATACAGATCCGCAGGAGTCACATCCGTGACCACTAAGTCTTGCGTCGCGAAAACGCGGTCGCTTATGTGAGTCGCAGCACGTGGTCTAGAAGCCATGTTGAACTCACTTCGTTTTGTGATTCGTGCCTTGTCCACTCCGTAATTGCACTGGAGCCAGGGGACTGAACTCCGACTAAGCGGCCGTCGCCGTCCAAGTAGCGACCGTTATTGCAAGGAGAACAGGTATTTTTATACACTCATGGTCGCGTTACCTGAAACAGGTTGGCGACCACTGGCTAAGGTGGTATTTTTTAAATGCTGATTTCTCGATACCCCCCCCCCCACCCCCTCCAATTTGCACATGAACGTATGGTTTTGTGTTGTTCTGTTGTGTGAGCTCAAGGGCCAAATTATATGGTAATTTTACACCAGCCACACTCGGCGGGCTAGTTTGGCTCGAGGGCCATGGTTTGCCCGCCCCTGGTCTATTCTCTTTTGCCAGGGGGGCCTAGAACCCACACTGGAAGATAGCGGCACAAGCAGCAGCACCATATGCAACTGTAAAACAGTCTTTAAAGTTTAACCGGATAGACATACCTGCCTGTCCACACACGTAAGCTGTCTATATCTCTATAAATAAACAAGACTTGGAGAATAACCGTTTGTGGTGCCTAACTGTCAGGGGAACATTCTCTCACTACACCTAATCGGAGGAGGGGGGCGTTAGTGCAGTCGATAGGAGACTCGCTTTTAAATCCAGCTGCGACTTGCTGAAGCCCATGGCCGGTGTTCAAAACCAACCAGGTTTTACCCAGCCTATTAGAAATTGGTACCAGAGTTAAAAATCTGGGGTAAATGAAGGAACGCTTTCAGTGTGAGTTCCGGAGCCCTATTATAGGGAAAACAAGGATAGACTCACTGCCTACACAAAAAGCATGTCGTAAGAGTCAACTAACTGGCAGCTTCCTTCAAAGTCGAAGTGCATCTGCCTGAGAGGGAAAGAACCAACAACTGTATTCAAATTAGTCAGAAATGTCAAATGTATGCACACGCAACACTCAGGTTCTGGACCAGGGCTGCAGTCCAGAAGTGGACGAACAACCATAACTTTCCGCAGGAGTTTACAGCTGGTGAACGCGAAGCAGAAGCATGGAGGACCGTGTGCAATGATGCTGGTTCATATCTCCCGACATTACCTTTTTTTTTTTTTTTTACTATACCTAATCAAAATACATGCAGAAAACATAATGAGCAATGTCAAAAATGACAACACCTGTGGCAGTTATGAACTGCTCTTAATTGATGGCAACCCTATTCCAGGACTTCGCTATGCAGATGACAAAGCCCTCCCTTTGAACAATGTAAAGAGAATAGAAAATGTCATCACATCACAAACGTTGAATATCTAGGATCTTTAATTAATAGAAATGGAGACTGTTTGACAGAAATCAAAAGGAGGATGGTCATTGCAATGCAAAGATTAAATACCATTAAGCATTACAAGTCTATGGTTGAGCATTAGCAAGGAAATCCAAATTAAAATTTTGAGAGCATGCATCTTTCCTGTAGCAACATATGGATGTGAGTCGTGAACTATCTCCCAGTTCTTAGGACAAAAATAGGGGGTTTGAGCTAAAATGCTATAGAAAGATTATCAGAATACCATGGAGAAAGGAGAGAAGAAATACCGACATTTTTAAAGAGCTAAACATTAAGGAAGATTAACTTATAAACAGCAACTTGTCGTGGAAGCCGAAATATTTTGGTTATATCAACGCCATGGCGGATTTGAAAAAAGAATATTAACAAAAGGAACAGGCCGACCAACACAAAGATGGGCACATGATATTAGAGACTCCGTGGATTTGAAAGTGCATGAGGCGGGAGAGCTGGCGAGAGACCGAGTTTATTTAGGCCGACAGTGATGAGAGCGAGGTTCTGCAAATAAATTACACTTATGACTCCGGGGTGCAGAAACAACGGAGAAGAGATTCATAAACTTATTTAAACTACCGTCCCTTTTGTAATTAAATTAAATTACACAACGCCACCACCCTACACCCATTTCTTTCTAAAATCTACCTACTGAAATAGAACAAACAGAAAGATGTTGAAATAAATGTGTAAAATTAGACAAACACTGCAAGTTTACCTTCGTTAAACATCAGATGAAACAGACAAGAAAGGATTTTATTTTCCTAAAATTGTCTTATCCTGTCCTAATGTTGCTTTGAAATTCCTCTTCCGATCCACAATTTTAATTTTTCGATGTCCTATTCCAATTGCATTCAAGGCTGCTACTTCCCCCTTGGATCGTTCCAAAACTCTTTAGTTAGTGCTCCACTGCACCCTCTTCGCTTCCTACTCTGGAGATGACTGAAACATATCTAGCATGCACTTGCATTAAAGCCTACAGTAGCCATCCGAAGTGCTAACACAAACAGTCCGACATTAGAAATGCAGTTCATCATTGATGGTAGCAGAAGTCACCAACAGATCAGCAGTTGCCAACGCGATCAATTTTAATCACATACGGGCACCACCAACATTGCACGACAGGCATAGCGCCATTTTTCTGAATCTACAATTCATACCACCACGTTGGCCACAGTCGAAAAAACATTTCAAATGAAATCCACAGCTCACAGTGTCACGTCATGCATTCAACTCAGAAGCTGGGCGACGAAACTTTATCCTGTCTACAATTGGAGCAATAATGCATCGGCCACAGTCCGGCAGAAGCAAAAAAAATTGCCTTTGCTTCGAACAGTGCCACTGTCTAGCGTCCATTTTGACCGGAAGACAATTCATGATTTTGTGTGTCCTTTTATCTTTTTGCTTGGACAGTATAGCGATGAATGAATCTATGGGTAAATTAGACAGTGGGAGCCAGGGTGGCTCAATGGTAACGCTTGTCTGTGCGGGAAAAAAAGGTCTCTTATAGACTCCTTAGAATTCCCTTGTTGACCTAGTCTAAAACGGAAACCTGAAAATGTCATGGGAAGTAAATGGTGGAATGCAGTAAGAAGCAAAAAAAAAAAAAAAACCCGCTGATGTGATGATGATCTGGTCACCCGTCGAGTGTTGATTGATTCATAAAAATATTCTTTCTAGCACCTAATGCCCTATACACTACTTTATAGTGCGGGGGCCTGTTTTCTCTGACGGTTTGAAGTTTTGAGGTTTTGAACAACAGATCAACATCATGGCACACGGGTGAAACCCATAAGTGCTCCGTTCTTCTCCTTACTAAAGTCTAAGTCCAAAGAAGCTCAGCACAGTGCACAGGCTCTGTAGCACCGGCGAAGATCCTGAAATACTTTGGATATATTTTTTAACTCCAAATTTTGCCCGGGCATCGCCGTTTGGCTACTCTTTTCGATTTCCATGGAATTTTTTTTTTACGTGCGCAAAAATGCACACGGGCGTCCGTTTTCACAACCAGAGACCAGGGAAATAACTAGAAGTCTAAGTCCACGTGAAAAAAATCCCAGCTTTTACCAGGGATTGAACCCGAACCTCTAGCACTCGAGGCGGATACCATGCGTCGAGACCCCACAGCAGCCTGATGGGAAGACAATGCAGCATAGCCCAGACGCCTAGACCTAACTTGGTATCGTCTTCAAGATTGTTGTGCCCTACATTACAGGGCTATCCTCCGTATACGGGCCTAAATTATTGAGGCTGAAAATATACCCTAACAGGGCCTCAGTCACATGTAAATATCGGACTTCCGGTAACTTAAATTGCTGACTTTCGGCGACTATAGCCACCGCCGAGATTATCTCGCGCGATACGGTGCTAAACTAGAAGGTGGGACTCACGAGCAGCAGCTACCGCATCTCCTGCAGCTTCCTTTTTTTAATTTGCTCGTGAGTCCCAGTCATCTAGTTTATAGTCGCCAGAATTTCGAAATTTACATGTGACTGAGGCCCTGTTGGGGTATATTATCGGCCTCGATGATTTAGGACCGTAATTCGGAGGATAACCCATTACAGTCGATTATTTCTTGTCAGCGTGCTGCCACACATTGTATAATTAGGTTTCATTTTGCTTGTTCGTTCTGTTTTTCAAGATTTTGCTGTGTTTTTTAGGAAAACTAGTTATTTCTTGATAACTGGCATCAAGAGAGCTAATAGACTGAAATGGTTGGAGCAAATTAAAAGAATGTCAGATGACAGAGAAGCGAAAACTGTATACACGAGGGAGAGGAATGGTCGTCGAACAGGCAGACCTAGAAGACGATGGAGAGAAAATATCCAGACAGACCTACAAACACTTTGTGTTACCAACTAGAAAGAGAAGGCCAACCAGATATATGAATTTAGATGGGTGATATCTGTAGCATTGAACCTCAAGGGCTCAAAATGCTAAGAAGAAGACAAAAACAGTTATTTGTTTTGCTAAATTAAAATGTATGCGTTCAAAAAGAAGTTGGCTTTCTATGATAATCGCACACAAGAGGAAGATATACAAATCTGTCTATTCTAAGAGTTTTTATTTCTGCTGATTTCACCCAAAAGGCGAAATTCAACATAATAAATAAGTTAGCATTTAAAGGCATTAGCTTAAAACTTTGATAATTATTCCCCGAAAATTAGCATATCCTTAAAGGCGACAGTTGGAATAATAATCCCTTCTTGGAAGATAAACGATCGTGCGCACTAGATCATCATGACAAAGAAAAGCTGACAGTTGTCTTCTGATCTCGCTGCTGTGTCCATTCATTAAATGTCATCGTCTGATTTTGTTTCTAATATTATCTAGGGCATGGCTATTCAACTAAGTTTGCTGGCGGGCTAAAATGTTGAACACGGAGACCGTCGCGGACCAGTGGCCAGAGCCGACACTACAATTGACATTTTGAATCTGTAGATTTATTACACTCCAAAACTATTTTGCCTAGGACGTAGCCTATATAAATGAAGCAGTGTTGTAAATCATTATAATGTAAAGTGTACAACAATCTTCTCTTATGAATAATTAATACTCACTTTTAATTCTTCTTTTTCTTCGTATTCTACTTAATACTTACTTTATTTTACTTAGCCGCTCCTCTTCTACCTTGGGGTGTAGAGGTTTGCCAGATAGATCGCCGGACGTCTCTATCGGCAGTTTTCTTTCTGGCTTTGTTCCATTCCAGTCCTCTGTCAGTTAGGGACTGTCAGATGTTGTCTTCCCAGAGGACCCTGGGCCGCCCTGGAGGTCTGGTTCCCTGGTTCTTAGCCTCCCATGCCTGCCATGGTGGCTGATTTTCTCCCATTCTGCATACATGACCAAACTATCGTAACTGTGACTGATCCATTCGGGTTTGTAAGGTTTGGGTATCAAGATCTTGACGTCGTATTCACCGCCTATAAACTCTCGCGGAAAGTTCTGGTTGTATGGCTACTTCTGGACTCTAGTCCTGTTCCAGAAACTGAGTGTTGCGTACACATCCGTTTTACACGTCTTACTCATTTGCATGCAGTCTAGGTTCCTTGGCTCTCAGGCAGATATACTCCGACTTCGAAGGAAGCTCCCAATAAGTCGACTCTTGCGACATGCTTTTGGGTAGACAGTGGGTTTATTCTCATTTTCCCACAATAGGCCCCAGGACCCCACACGGGGATCAATTTTAATTGAAATACACGCATTTCCAACTTGTCGTTGGGATCATAAATAAACGTTACCTTTGTCATTTCCATTACATTGTCACAATAATAATAATAACTGTCCACAGTTGGTTTCATGTTCTGGAGAATAAACCAAAAGTATAACGATGCAAAATGTAACTAATGGGAAATGCTGCATTTTCGTTTTTGAGCTAATTTTACTAAATTCGGTTGACGAAAAGTTAGAGCAATTCTCATGCAATCCTGCAGCGTGTCATTGCTGAGTGAGCTCCGACTGTTTGTCTTGATGACATTCATGTGTGATAAGCTTGATTCACATGTGATAGGTGAGCCAGACATGGTGTGTATGAATTCAGCAACTTTTCTAGCATCGGGGAACTGCTCCTGTTGAACCCTCTGGTACCAAAATGTTGCCGTACTACTTTCTTGAAAATCTTTATTTATTGCGCTGGAACTTTAGATATCCACAAGTTCTAACTGCAGAGAACCTTCATCAACAGAGGACTTCAACTTCTTAGCATTGGAAGAAAAATCACACGCAGGAGGGATTTTAAAAGGATCTCGAAAGAATAACATTACATTGTTTGGAATATGGAAGTCGTCAAATCTGTTGTTGAAATTATTCTGAAGAATTTTTAAATATTTTTTTTAAACGTATCCAGAAACCATGAGTTGTAAACCCGTTGGCTCGGTACTATGGGTATCGCAACCCTTCGGCCTTGACTCCATTGTAAATACCGTAAATCTGGGAGAAATGTGGCTTTTCTGCCTACCCCTGGGAGTGAACCTGGACCACAAGGAGTTCGTCACCCGGCCGCCGCGAAAGTCAGGTTTAACCAATTTCGCAAGAGAGCCGGGCTAAATATATATATATATATATATATATATATATATATATATATATATATATATATATATATATATATATATATATATATATATATATAATTCGATCGGTTAAGGTTGTTGCGTCCAGTGTTGAAGAAATAAAATCACTAGCATACTGGTTTCGAATTAGGTAGAGTTTGTGATATAAATAAATATTTCAGTCAAGTCACTTTTGAATGCACGATTTTCACATTCCCACGTTGCTCGCTTACTAGTGCTAACCATGGCATCAAGTATTTAACTAAATTATTAAAAGTAGATTATTTAAAACACTGTTCCTGATTCAGTTTGTTACTGTAAAATCGTGTCCGGCAATCTACGTCTGATTGTGACTTGTATGTGAATAAACTTTCTTCCGGACGTTACAATCTGATAACAAGATCAGACCTTTTTTTTTCTTTCGTTTCCGTGTGTGTGTGTTATTGTTGTGTTGTTTGTGAGTGCATTAAAATGTTATTCAATGTACAAAAAGAAATTGGAAGATAACAAAACAAAGGAAGGAAGGTAAAAGTTTTGGGGGAGGGGGAAGTAAAGAGAAGAGGGACTCCATTCATTTAATTTTAAAGGGCCAGCTTCTCCTGGGTCTTTTAGATGGGAAATTTCTCCGCGAGGGGGGCGTGTCTGTATTCTGCAGTGTCCAGTGTCTGATGTTCTGCCGCATCTAATGTCATTAGTTTGTGGCGCCCATTAAGTTGAGATTCTCTGTAATCTAAGCTCTAACTGTCAGGACCGTGCTGTTATTTCCGTGCGCCTCCTGTCCAATAAATATCTCCCCTTCATTGAATGTCCAACACAGCAGTAGTCTTCCTACTTGTTACTTGATTCTTTCCAGCCTATCTTATTACCTTTGGCTTCAAACAAGCAATTTTTGCTATTTAAACGAACTGGGAACAAAGTTTTACCCTAAACTTATAACATTTATTGTTCCCATGTCGGTTCCCTTGTATCTCCTCATTTACATATTCCCGACAAATACTTCCTATTTACATATTCGACCCGACTGGTTTTTGAAGAATATTCAGAAACATTGACTGATTTAATTTTCTGTTTAATAACTACATTTCGCTATTTTGGCAACGATAGGCCTCGGCGGGCCAGATTTGGCCCGCGGGCCGCCAGTCGAATAGCCCTGACCAAGGGTGTATCTGGTGTATTGGCACACTTGGCAAAACAAGAAGAGCGAGGAGGTTTTTCCTCAGCCATTGCTAAACTTTAGGACTTTGAAGTGCATCATTTGGAAGCCTTTGCATGTATTAAATCTGGCGTATGAATCTCCATAGAACCCGTCTTAGGCAAGCAGTTCGATGAAAGGCATAAAGAATCTGGCTGATTGTGTGGCTTTCTCTGCCTCCATCTTCCATATCCTTCGCCTTTGGCTCCATTCTTTTCTTCTTTGTGTCAAATAGTTTCATGGTGTTATTTATGTGTAAAAAATAATCGAGCGTAGCCAAAAGTCTATTCTAAACAATAACAGCTACTATAGTTACTTATTTACTCGACATTTCGTCGTATTAAGAAGCAAGTACTAGGTACTTTAGGCCCTCGTCACCATCGCCACTACTATACTCGTCATCATGTGCCCTGCAAATAAACGTAGGCGATCATGTTTGATCACCAGAATCAGTGGTCAGATCAGGGCAGTTGACTCGTCCCATCCATACAGTTGCTCTCCTTCCATCAGCCTTGCCAGCTGTAACTACGTTCTTGAGCCATTTATTGTAAGAAAAATACAGCCTGTCTAATTGTAGTTTATAGGATCATTATACGGGATTCATTTGTCCAGATGTGGACGGCCTCTTTTGTTTTTATCTTATTTCATGATATTCGGTGCATTTTTCTTAATATAATACGCGTTTTTTTTTTTAAAGAAGAAGTATGAGGAGAGGGAGGGAGAGGAGGAGAAAAAGAAGAAGAAGAAGAAGAAGCAGAAGAAGAAGAAGAAGAAGAAGAAGAAGAAGAAGAAGAAGAAGAAGAAGAAGAAGAAGAAGAAGAAGAAGAAGAAGAAGAAGAAGAAGAAGAAGAAGAAGAAGAAGAAGAAGAAGAAGAAGAAGAAGAAGAAGAAGAAGAAGAAGAAGAAGAAGAAGAAGAAGAAGAAGAAGAAGAAGAAGAAGAAAGAGAAGAAGAAGAAGAAGAAGAAAGAGAAGAAGAAGAAGAAGAAGTTACAAAAGAGGTAGAGTAATAGAAGCAGTAGCAGCAAGAGCAATATTAGTGGTGGTTATACCAGTAGTAGTGATGAAGCATAGAAATACGCAAAACAATAACGACTGTTTATTTGTTTTAGTATCCAGAAGCCATGAGTTGTTAACCCTTAGGCTCGGTATTATGGATATCGCAACCTTTCGGCCTTTATTCTATTGTAAATACCGTAAATCTAGGAGAAATATGGCTTTCCTGTCTACCCCCGGGATTGAACCCGGACCACAAGGAGTTCGTCACCCGGTCTCCGCGCAATCCGGTTTAGCCAACTACGCCAGAGAGCCGGGCAACAATAACGATAACAACTAAGTTCGTTGTTAAGTGGCCAGAACTCGCCGTGCTGTTATTAAATCTTGTAAAAATCATGGGAAAATCTGGGTTAATGCCCTTGCTTTGTGTGGGAAGCTAGTGACGCAGTAAAAAAAGAAGCTTTATTTTTAATCTGGAAAAATCCTACAATGTGGCCAGTTTTTAAATGTATAGAATGTTCCGTCACTTGTTTCTAAAACTGTCTCCTCTTGAGATTACCATTAATGGTTGTTGGGCATTTATAAATTAAATAAATATAACACAAATCAGGAGTCTTGTGTGAGCTGCCTCAGAAACAAAAAGAGACAACAACAAAAAACAAAAAAACTATAAGAAAAAGAAGACTGATACAAGTTATGCAGTTTAATAAAGATTAGGGCCCAGCTCGCTAGCGTAGTTGGCTAAACCGGATTGCGCGGAGACGGGGTGACGAACTTCTTGTGGTCCGGGTTCAATCCCGGGGGTAGGCAGGAAAGCCACATTTATCCCAGATTTACAGTATTTAACATGGAATCAAGACCGAAAGGTTGCGATATCCATAATACAGAGCCTAAGGGTTAACAACTCATGGCTTCTGGATACTAAAACAAACAAACAAACAAAGATTAGGAGATGAGACTATTTAGCCATTTTAGGACACACAATGAAAACCGAGCAAGGGGAAGACATGGCAGCAAATGTAAGGATGACTAAAAAAAAAAACGTCTTCTGAGAAATGACTAATTTACACAACACAATGAATTAGAGAGCGCGCACAAAAAATCATTACATCTTCCCAAACACTTTGATAGGGTAATTAAAGGGGAACAAAAATAATAGCCCGGAAATTTAACCAAAAAAAAAAAAAACATTTCCAGTCGGTAAATTTGATTTTGATATTTGAAATCAGCATATCAAAATTAATCAGAAATGTTGTATTAAAATGATGCTACAAAAATGTTGACCAGTGTTATCTGTGGTAGTTGGTTAAAAGATGGCTTCTCTTACTGGAAACTCGGGTTCGAATGCTTGGTAGCCTTACTGACACTTTTGTGTGTAAACGCTGTGCAGCCTTAAATATTCATGTTCAATAAATAGTCTATCTGTTGCACCACACTAGAATTTGAAAACAGTCAAAAGTGACTATGGGAGAAAAATGGGGTGGGGGGTACGGGGGTATGGGTGGGGGGGGGGGGGAGGTTAATTCATTTTAACGCATGTTTGTGTTTTTCTTTCGCATCCCCACAACGTTCTCCTGTTACTCTAATCCCCTATGTGTTCTTTTTAAATTTTTTTTATTTTTTTATTTTCAGTATTGTTACTGTCACATATCGCTTTTGTCACGTGCCTGATTTAAGGATTTCTCCTTAAGAACCAACAGCACTCTGAAATAATTATGTTGAGTCGTTGGCTCGTATTGGTCTAAGGGATATCCCGTGGCCAATATACGCTCAACTTATTTCAGGAGTAGGGCAACTCAAGCTTTGGCACTACAAAATATATAATTTTCCTTGGCACACTTGGCTGGACACGCCCACTACTACACAAAGGTAGCCCCCAGGTTATGATAGTATACTATCATAACCATGTTAACACAGTTGACGCTTATTAATTGCAAATACATGTATTTTAGACAGCTAAGAACCCTGAATGAGTGACACTCCAGTCAATAGTGAAACTTTAGAAATAACTGTAATAAGTGTAACACATACATTATATAAGAATCAGCAAAGAACTTCAAGAACCCAGAGTGATATGAAGGACCAAAACTTCAAACTCGATCTGACTGAACGTTTATGAATGTTCCAGAGTCTGTCTAGATCATCCTTATGATGAGTGTGGACATTTAATAGTGAAGCCTGGCCATAAACCCATGATTGCCCACACTTATCTGAATCCCTGGTTTCTTGAACTGGCTGGATGTTCAGTCACTCAGTTGTTACGGTCAAGACAGTCCCACAATAATCTAGCAGTGTCTGTGATTAACGTTATTGGGCCAGTAGTACGCAGTGATTCATACAGGACCCTACCTCGTGAGGCTCTTAACTGTACTATGCATGTCGACACAAAAAGTTTTAATTCAATTGTTCATAATGTATGGTGATTCGCAACAATAAAGACAATACAGTTAGTATACATTGTAATGCAGAAGAAACATATTGTAAGCCGGAGACGTACATGGTTTTAAAATGCTGTAAAATGGACTTGGATTTGTGTATTTCATTTGAAAGAACTCAAATTTGGATCCTTCGTTACATGCTGTTTTACGATTCTGGCTTATTGGTAGAAAAATACAGTGGTAAAACGGCCACTTATGGGATACAATTTTTTTGTTATTTTGAAGCCCCATTCTGGGTTTTGGCGGCTCCCTGAATATAGCCTTGCCTTAGATATGGCATAACGGCTAAAAGAGGTTTCTGGAACCTCTCCACGAGTGATCCTCATCTGCGTGGTGGCACTTTGTGTCACCATGTGTGTATAGCTTGAGTGATGTCCTCGTGGGGTACAATTATCTACCTACCATTGGTAGAAAAATCGTTTTACAATCTAGTCGTTGAAGTATCAGGGTTTGAATACGCAGCCGGCGCTTTAGTAAAAATTTTATTTTCATAGCTTTCAGAAAGTGTTACGAGACTTAAAGCGCAAAGATATTGAGGCCTCAGAATGTAGTATTTCTAAATACAGTGGTGGATACACTACCGCGTCGATAGGGACATAGTTTATCGTTATATCGCAACAGGGTTTTGTTTTTTACTTCTAATATGGCAGAAAGGCAGGAGGAGCACGATAGATTTGGAGTATTATTTGCTTGTAGCCACATTTTTTGGAGACGCATTTCCCTCATAGTTAGACTACAGGAAGATAGATCGGTCAAATTCGATGCTTTGGGTGTGACTTTGAGCTACTGAATTATTGTGGTATGCTTTTCATCTGAGTTTAAGTAGGTTTATATTGTGAACTGCTCGTGCCTTGTACAGTAACATATGTTGTCAGTGTTGATTTTTTATGACTTTTGTTTCTATTGACTACAAAGTTTAACTAATTTAGCAGATTGTTGGCGTTGGCGCCTCTAACGACTGCTTTATGCATTTAATCGGTATCTAAGCTGCTGTCTTTGCCGCTACTGAAAAAATATATTCTTATTCTTATTGTTTTTATTATATTAGTATTATAAGTTAAATAAAATATATGTATGCCCAATACGATCAAGGGCTTTGAAAGGAGTCTTCTGCCTTTCAATGGAGCATAGGCCCTCAACCAACTCACGCCAAGTCGTTATATCCTTTGCTATTGCATGCAGCTCTCCCCATTGAAAAGAGTACTTCAATGTAAAATTTATGTCGTTCGTAGTTAGTCAAGGTTCCATCTTCATTGCAGACGGGTAGCTTCGTATCTGCTTTGTTCCTGTGCTGGCGAAAATAATCCAAAATGAACTTTTTTTTCTCCTATATAAGGCAGCTGTCGGATGTTTCAACCTTACCAGCCATACAACAGCTGATGCAGGCAGATAATTACAAAAAGCCGGTATTTTACACACAATACAGCATAAGTACACACAATTGCGCACTTGAATGGCTATGCGCTAATTTTAGCGCAGTTTAAAATACAAAGCCCTCGAGGGATCGGCAGGAAAAAAACATTTTGCAGGAAATCTACGACTCACAGCGTCGAACCAAGCACTTAGCTCAGTAGATAGACGACTGAACGTTTAAACTCCCATTCCTGGCTAGAAACAAACTACTTTTGAGAAAGTCAGCGGTACGCAAGCTATCTGTCATACTGGACCAGAGGTCACCTTATGTTGAATGGTAAATAAATATGGTAAAAATTAAATGAATTGTTTAGATACAGTAAAAAGAGAACGTCTATTCGTGATGGATGCGGTGGCAGCAGGAGGTGCACTATATAAAATTATATGGGGATGGACACACAAAAATTACACGAGCAAAGAAACGAAGGTAAAAAAAAAAAAAAAACATACTAGAAGAAGATTGACTCACAATTTCCATCTCTAGACTAGATGACAATCCAATGATTTCTTGTAAATGTCAATTATATCAGAACGAGGCGTGACTAAGACGACGCCTGACAGGTTTATTAAAACTTCGACATTTTGTTGGTTAGCAGGTTTAGAGAAGAAAATGGTCCGCCGGCCAAATGGGCATAGAAACTTAAATTGCACTGCATTTATTTTTTGAAATTTTTCCTTAAAACTCGAGAGAGATGGACATTTCTTTAGGAGATTTGGTTTCTCCGTTTCGTCTTATTTGTAGCCATTGTCACCGTCATGTGGTAATTATTGTCTTAATGAGAGGGCGTTTTATTTTCGACTGCTTCTTCTTTTTTCTTATACTTTCGTCACTATCATCCGTTTTCTAACCCTACTAATTCCCCTCTTCCTGGTCTTCTTAATCTTCCTCCACTACTAAGACCATCACACCACTACAGTAACTGTTACTACTACTATTAGCTACTACTACTACTAATACTACTTTTTCTACTACTACTACTGTAATTATTACTGCTGCTGCTACAGTTATTCTCACCTCTTTTCGGAACTTCTTTTGCCCTTTCCTTTTCCTTCCCCTCGATTTTCCTCCTTTTTACACTTCCTATTGATCTTCAATACGGAGACGTGTCCCTGCAGCGTGGCACCCGAAAATGCTGAGCATGTGCTCCAACACTGTCAACTGTATGCTGACAACAGAGACGCAATCTGGCCTGTTCCAAGACAAAACTGTTTGGTACACGAGAGGGTATGAATTGCACGATAGCTTTCATAAAGGCTACCGGCCTCCTGATATAAGTTTTCTGACAGAAGAATCAAAGAAGAAGAAAAAGAAGTTATCACACCGAATGCCTCTGCATTTCCTCTCACCGTAGTGTATTTCCTTTTCCGCCACCGGACTTTCGACCACAGTTCACTTTCTTCGTGAAACTCCCTTTGCACTTTGAAGCACTCTTTCTCGTGGAGCAGTCTCTCCTTGTGATTAATCTTTTCCTTACTGCCCTTTGACCTCTTAACCTTTTTTTTGGGGGGAGGGGGGGGGGAGAGAGACCCTTTCTGACGTCATGAGCGTCTAGACGCTCGCCGCGCTGGCGGAGCCGGACATTTTTTCAAAAATGACCTTTGCTCCCAGGTCGACCCAGCCTTAAGTGTGTACCTGGTGCAGTCCCGGGCAGTAGAGGCGGCCGGCGTGACGCTGACCACATCACCCATCTTGTGCCGATTGGTCTATAAAAATATAGGTCTAGCCCTATATGCCTAAATCTTGGAAAAGGGTCCTTTACTTTTTTGTTTCTGACGTCGTGGTGATACCGACTCATTACACGTCACCACTGCCATCAACACCATCACCATCCTGTTGTGCCGTTAAAAGTCGCACATGTTTGCCGTTGTTTTCTTCAGTTTTGTTCTATCCTATGCACTTCTTTCAATAAAATCGATGGAATCGTCTCTTCGTCTTCGTGTTCATCGGCTTTAAATGTGGGAGAACAAATTCTGGTCGTTTGTCTACTTCTAGAATTTTGTCTTGCTGTAAAACGTGAGTTCTGCTTGCAGATCAGTTTTATAGACTTGAATTATTTGTGTGCAGTCTGTTAGTTCATCCCATTTCATGCAGGTGAACTCCTACTTCGAAAGATACACAGGTGGATAATACGTCGCTAAACCGCTAATTTTTTTAGTAGCGAGTGGTATTTAACCAAATTCTTCTTCTCTTAGTAGTGAGTAATATGTAACTAAATTAATCTTCTCTTAGTAGTGAGTGATATGTAACTAAATTAATCTTCTCTTAGTAGTGAGTGATATGTAACTAAATTAATCTTCTCTTAGTAGTGAGTGATATGTAACTAAATTATTCTTCTCTTAGTAGTGAGTGGTATGTAACAAAATTAATCTTTTCTTAGTAGCGAGTGATATGTAACCAAATTAATCTGCTGTTAGTAGCGAGTGATATGTAATCAAATTAATATTCTCTTAGTAGTGAGTGATATGTAGCTAAATTAATCTTCTCTTAGTAGTGAGCGATATGTAACCAAATTGATCTTTTCTTAGTAGCGAGTGATATCTTGCTAGATTATTCTTCTCTTAGTAGCCAATTATATGTAACCAAAATTATCTTCTCTTAGTAGCGAATGACATGTAACCAAATTAATCTTCTCATAGTAGCGAATAATATGTAACCAAATTAATCTTCTCTTAACAGCGAGTGGTATGTAACAAAATTAATCTTTTCTTAGTAGCGAGTGATATGTAACCAAATTAATCATCTGTTAGTAGCGAGTGATGTGCAACCAAATTAACCATCCCTTGGTAGCCAGTGATTTGTAACAAAATTAATCACCTCTTATTAGCGAATGATATATTGCCAGAGTTACTTTACTGATTTGTGTGTGATGAAGTCCAGTGCATTAAGTCAGCTGCTTTTCTTCTAGGTAATGTCGTGTCGTTAAGTAAGTTAAGTATAGATCCTTTTTCATGCCTTAGGCGCAGCAGGCATGTTGGAAGAGCACCCATATCGGCACTAGGTGGGTAATGTGGTCAGCATATGTCGGCCGTCTTTACTTCCACAGGACATACATCCTGGTACTTATTTTAGGCTGGGTCGACCTGCGACGCCCAATACCATGATAAAAATCTAATTGTCGTTAGTAATCGTGGGTTTCCACAGCCGCATGTAACACAACCCCACAAACCGGACTGTAGAGACACTGTGTTGCCCATGCAGCATAACCCCGGACTCGGTCTATTTGTTAACTCCAAAGCAAAGGTAGCACTAATCCGTTGGGAACAAAGCAGGCTGCAAAAGCTCCCAGATAAGAAAAGCGGTGCTTTGTCTTGTCAGTTAGAGCTTTCCTCCCAGACCAGCTGCCAACAATGGTTAAGGGTCTGGTCTGCACTGAAATTACATTAAAGTTTTCAGTTACCAATCATTTATGACATATAGTCTTCCTTTCCAAACGTAAAACTCCCCAACATATTGTCTTTTGCTGAGATTTTCTGTCTATTCTCTTATTTGCCGGTTTTTCTGCTCCCACCTTCACCGTGGTGCCGATGTCAGTTTTCACGTTCCCAACGTAAACGTAACAAAACCAAACAACAGTAATACAGAAGCCATAGCCGTCAGCCCGAAAAAAAACCTTTTTATATTTCTGGGCAGGAGAAAGGGGGCGGGGGGCTCCTATGCCTTCTTTAGGTGGTTAATAATAATAACAATGTGACAAATTGCAAAAAATATAACAATAATTTTTACAAATAAAATCATATGTATCTTCGTAAACTGTATGAGACTGACGCGTTACCTACTGCGCTACTGGGGATGCGTGGTCTCTAGGCATGGTGTCCGCCTCGAGTTCCAGAGGCCCCGGGTACAAGCCCCGGTGAGGGCTGGGATTTTTTTTACGTGGACCTCTAGTAATTTCCCCGGGTCTCTGGGTAGTAAGACTGGATGCCCCTGTGTATTGTTTCGCACGTAAAAAAAAATCGCCTGGCAGTTGGAAATCGAAAAGTGTAGCCTAACGGCGCTGCCCGGGCAAAATCTGGAGTGACAAATCTACCCAAAGTATTTCTGGATCCTTGCCGGAGCATCGGAGTTCGTGCACTGCGTTGGGATTCTTCAGATTCAGGCCTGACTTAGAAAAAGAAGGGAGCACTTATGGGTTACACCCGTGTGCCAAGATCTTGATCCGTCGAAAAAAACATAAACATAAAAAAAAAAAAAAAGTAATGGAAGACGAGGAGGGCAAAGAGGCAAGCAGAAGACAGAAAGATGCCGAGTTTTATGTGCTAATGCTTCCAAAAATACAGCTCCACAACCTTAAAGGGTAGATTATAAGAAAGCTTTTAAAATAAGAGAGAAAAAAAAACAAAAAAACACAATAACCCATAGATAAATACAGACAACATGTTAGAACAATATGAATTCTTTTCTTCTTCCACTCAATCATCCTCTTCTTCTTTGAATACGTTTTTTTTTTGGGCGGGGGGGGGGGGGGTTAAGGAGTGGGGGTGGAAGTTGGGAGGGGGAGGGAGCTCATGTGCTTCCAAATCGAGCTTAGGCCCTCACTAAACACATGGTAATTAGTACTTTCCTGTGCTATCGCCTGCAGCACAGTTTATATCTTCCTTATCTTGTTAAACCTATTTTCTAAACCTTATTGGTACTTATTATTTGACATCCCTTCTAGTGCAAGGAACCTCAATCTATATTAATAAAAATCTTAATTTTCCGATGTTGTAATCTCTAAACTCGGAAACTACTGAACCGATTGCTTTCAAATTTATTCTTCTTTGTTTGACTGACTGACTGACTTTCTACCCCAGAGAGAGAGAGAGGAGAGAGGAGAGAGGGGGGGGGTGTATGACAGACCTGTTTAGCTGAATAGCTCTATTTTCTTTCCTTTCCATTTCAGCATTCTGGGCCACAGCAACGCGTGGCCGGGTACAGCTAGTTATATTATAATTATGCTTTTTCTGTGTGTCGCTGCTGCTTCTGCTGCTTCTTGCTGTTGCTGCTTCTTGCTGTTGCGTCCTGGTACTCATCTACTGCTGGCTACATTTGGTAGTCTGGTTTACTTTCGAAAAATCCTCGACAAGATGGTTTAGACCTGCAGGGCCAGCGCTATTTTCTAAATAGGAACTGACTTTCTACCCCACCAGGACATCACACAAGCGATAAACACCCAATGACACAATGTGCTACCACGTGGATGAGGATCACCGTGGAGAGGTCCCAGAAACCGCGTTTAGCCAATAGGCCATTCTTATGGCCTGGCTATATTGCGGCCCCTGGCAAGAGCCAGGGTGAGGCTTCAAATAAGGAAAAATTTCGTCCTGAAAAGGACGGTAATTGTCAAGGTATGGCAACCCTCTTCTTTGTTTCACCCCAAAACCCAGAAAACACTTAGGCATTATTCAGTTATACGTCAAACTCAACATGCACATGAATGTCGAAAAGAAAATCACTGAGCAAAGAATAAGGCATAAAGAAGAGGAAAGATCACATGTGTTTAAACAAAGACCAGCAATAACTGTAAAACACACACAACATAAACCTCCAGTAAGATATTTCTTTAAAAATACAATAAGTGTTTATCCCTATCTTGAGCATGGAATGACAAAGAGTAATCGATTGGCAGCAGTTTGCAACTCTGCACACAATGATGATGATGATTTCCTCGATCTCTTCAAAGTTGGGAAACATCATGATATTTAAACAAACATTACGACTTTCACAGTAAAGACAGGTGTAAGACAGGGATATGTTATATCATCTCTCCTCTTCAACCTTGTGATTGATTGGATACTGAAGAACACAGTAGACAGAGCATTGAGAGGCATACGATAGACTCCATTCACCATGATTGAGGACCTTGATTTTGCAGATAATATAGCACTCCTATCATATAAACATGAACATATACAAGACAGACAAGTAACAGACTACACAGCACAGCAGAAATGGTGGGACTGGGCATAAATACATAGAAAACTAAGATCATGACAAGCAGTCCAAACCAACAACCAGTGACCGTAAATAACCAAACTCTTGAAAATGTAGAACATTTCACATATCTTGGCAGTGTGGTGTCCCTACCGGGAGGGACCGAAAAGGACATACAGTCACATCTGAACAAAGCTAGAGCTGATTTTGGAAGGATGAGGCAAATCTGGAAATCCAACAATTACTGCAGAGGAACGAAACTCCGACTCTACCAGAGTATCATTTTGCCAGTTCTTCTTTATGGAGCGGAATGCCAAAGAATGACCAAAAAGGATGCACGCAAGCGGTCCACCTTCCACCACACATGTCTAAGTAGAATAATCAAAATTTTCTGGCCAGATACAATCTCAAAAACTAAACTACTTCAAGTCACAAACCAAGAAACTTTAGACAGTATGATTACCAAGAGAAGATGGAAATGGCTTGGCCACGTTATGAGAATGACTTCTGATATACCTGCCAAAACAGCTGTCACATGGACACCAGAGGGAAAGAGAAAACAGGGGCGCCCAAAATCAACATGGAGACGAACGATGGAGAGTGACCTGAGTGCGGCATCTTTGACATGGAAAACTGCACTAAAGATTGCACAGGACAGGAAAGAATGGAAAGTCCTCTGAAGATTCATATACCACTAGGCACAACGAGAACTGATGATGATGCTGATGATGATGATTAGCCACAGAGCCGCGAGCACCAACAACATGCATACGTTTGTAAGTCCTCTGTACCATGGCAAAAGTTCCTAAAGTATCTGCTATTCTCATCTTCACCTATTTCTCAATTCATAATTGTTTCTAGTTGTATTATATTTTAGTTGATTAGTCAAGGTTCCATAATCACTACAGACAGGTGGCCCTATAACTGACTGCCCCGTCTCTGTGCCCGTGAGCCCTTTGCTGTCCCATTTGAATACTAGTAAAACACTTGACAATCCCGGCAGAATATTGAAGTCTGCAGACGCAAAAAAAAAAAAAAGAAGTGCAATATGCCAACACCAATGGCTCCACACTAGAATTGCAGCTTACTGATATATTATCACAATCGACGTCAATGCACACTGGGCATTTAATCGAGTGCTCAGTCCTCTGATGCCACTACAAGATACATCTCCTGACTGCACCCCCCCCCCCCCCCCAAAAAAAAAATGTTGGCTATAGTGTCTACTGTTTGTGCTTCGAAGATGGCACAGACGTGCTTCACCAAACTTTACTCTTAGGTCACACAATCCTGTTAGCATCAGAGATCTTTCATTCTCTACCAGCCTCGTCCGTACAGCATTGATATAAGCTTGGTCCACTTTCTTCCCGTATGTGTCGGTGCATTACTCGCCATACTTGCATGCCCAGTGATGTAGTTCCAGGTCATGGAGGTTAATTGCGATTCCGAATACCTTTTCACTCATTCAGAGCCTAACTGCGTGTTGCCAATTCTGACTCATGTTCATAGAGTCGACAACTATTACTGCATGCGTGGCTGCTTGTTCTGTTGTCTGTGTGAATGTTATGAAAGCAATGTTTATCACCATGGTCATTCAGGGTTTTCATCCTCTCAGGGTGTAAGGAATAAAGTCCGTCCATTTATGAAGCCTACAATCAGTACCTTCTGAGTTAATTTCTCCATGATATTTCCCGTTATAACCAGAAGATCAATCCCATTCTGCTTATAGATTGTCACGAGACACCATTCCTTCACCATTACGCCGGCACCCGGTGACATAGCTCATACCATGTGGTTGCAGTGATCAAGATTCATTGAGACTTATGCGAAAGATTTATGCGGGAGAATAATGCGAGAGACTTATGCGAGAGACTAATGCGAGAGACTTATGCGGTTGAGAAGATGCACTTATAAGGAAAACAAACCTCAGATCAAGGCAGCTGTTAGAACCTATAGGAACTATTTTCACCCAGAATACGGTCCTGAAGACCTACTTAACCCCTTCACACCAAAGAAACAGATCATGATATTTAGACTGCACACTGAAGATTCAGAACTCTGCCTGTATGGGCCGGCACCCCAGAATATGGAACATGGGCTGCTAGTATGCTCTCTACATGCGGTAGAGAGATCTTAAGTTTGGCCAGCTGGCATTGCAAAAGATACTCAGCTGCCTGGAACAGTAGAAAACATGCGTAACACCACGATCTTCACAGCCGCCTTCGGCCTTCTCATCTGAAAAAAAAAAATGGCATGCAGAAAACAAGAAGAACATGTTTTCAGGGCGTAACTGACAGATTTAGTTTGCCCCTTTCTGAGGCAGGTAACTAGTTATCTTGATGAAGACTTTTATCTACCATCTCATTATTTGTCTAAAAAACTTCACCAGAAAAAGAAAAGAAAAAACATAATGTTTCACTTAATCGGCGGTGTCCATGATTTACCTCTGTACATCAGAATGTGTCACTTAATTGGTTGTGTCCATGATTTACCTCTGTACATCAGAATGTGTCACTTAATTGGTTGTGTCCATGATTTACCTCTGTACATCAGAATTTGTCACCTAATCGGTTGTGTCCATGATTTACCTCTGTACATCAGAATGTGTCACTTAATTGGTCGTGTCCATGATTTGCCTAGAAAAACCACAACAGCCAATGCTGGGGTTGGTTCTGTAACATCCTCTAAAGGATAGGCAACTAACTTTAACGTGACAGCTATATCATTCAGGCGTAAGCTAGCCCTATGTGCGAAGGACCGATTCACAACATCCCGATTGGCTCTATTTATACAGAAAAATGGATAGGAATACAGTTTTGAAACATTCAAACATAAAACATTAAATCATTGCATGAAATAATTCTTTTTAACGCTTGGGGCAAATACGTTAACACAATTTCAGCCCAGCAAATGCCAAAGTGGTACAAAAACGACAATGAGAGGAATACAAGCATGTACATATGACTTTAAAATAAACATCGCATTTAGCCATACGTTTCAGGTCCTTAGACACGTTCAGGTGCACAAAAACTAGACTTAAAAGTAATAAGATAGACGCAAAAAAACACAAGGAGTTATGGTTTTACAAAACAAATGTTGAAAATATGATGAACAGTCAAAATAAGTTTTTACTATATATATTATATATATATATATATTATATATATATATATAGAAGACGAAGAAGAGAGAAGAAGAAGGGAGGAAGACCAAGAAGAAGAAGAGAAGAAGAGAAAGAAGAGGAAGAAGAGAAAGAAGAGGAAGAAGAGGAAAAGGAAGAAGAAGAGGAAGAAGAGGAGAGAAGGAGGAAGAAGAAGACGAAGAGGAAGAAGAGGAAGAAGATAGAGAAAAGAAGAAGAGAAGAGGAAGAAGAGGAAGAAGAGGAAGAAAGAAGAGGAAGAAGAGGAAGAAGAGGAAGAAGAAGAGGAAGAGGAGCAAGGGAGGAAGAGGAGGAAGAGGAGAAAGGAGGAAGAGGAGGAAAGAGAAGAGAAGAAGAGGAAGAGAAGAAGGAAGAAGAGGACGAAGAAGAGAGAAGAACAAGAAGAAGAAGAAGAAGAGAAGAAGGAAGAGGAAGAGGAAGAAGAGAGGAGAAGAGGAAGAAGACTGAGGAATAGGAGGAGGAAGAAGAAGGAAAGAAGAGAAGAAGACTAGGAAGAAAAGAAGAAGAAGAAGATAGAAGACACGAAGAAGAAGAGGAAGATCAGAAGAGGAAGAGACTTCTTAAGAAGAAGAAGAAGAAAGAGAGAAGAAGAAGAAGAAGAAGAAGAAGAAGAAGAAGAGAAGAAGAAAAGAAGATAGAAGAAGACAGAAGAAGAAGAAAGAAGAAGAAGACGAAAGAAAAAGAAGATCAGAAGAAGAAGAAGAAGAAGAAGAAGAGATTCCCAGAAGAATAGAAAAGAAGAAGAAGAAGAAGAAGAAGAAGAAGAAGAAGAAGAGAAGAATAAGCCTCCGAAGAAGAAGAGAAGATCCTCGACTCCTCCTCCGCCCCTCCTCCGAAAGAAGAAGAAAGAAGAAAAAGAGAAGAAGAAAAAGAAGAATAAGAAGAGGAATAGGAGGAGGAAGAAGATGGAGCTTCAGAAGACTCTCCTCCGAAAAAGAGGCTAAGAGGAGGAAGAAGAAGAAGAAGAAGAAGAAGACGAAGAAGAAGAAGAAGAAGAGAGAAGAAGAGGAAGAGGAAGAGGAAGAGGAAGAGGCACAGAAAGTGAAGAAGAAGAAGAAGAAGAAGAAGAAGACTCGGAAGAAGAAGAAGACTACGCAAGAAGAAAACGAAGAAGAAGCTGAGAAGTAAGAATAAGAAGAAGAAGAAGAAGAAGAAGAAGAAGAAGAAGAAGAAGAAGAAGAAGAAGAAGAAGAAAAAGAAGAAGGAAGAAGAAGAAGAGAGAAGAAGAAGAGAAAGAAGAGAAAGAAGTCCTTCGAAGAAAAGAAGACTCCTCCTTGAAGAAGAAGAATCCTAAGAAAGAAGAAGAAGAAGCCTCAAGAAGAAGAAGAAGAAGAATGTGAAGAAGAAGAAGAACGAAAAAGAAGAAGAAGAAGGAAGAAGAAGAAGAAGAAGAAGGAAGAAGAAGAAGGAAGAAGAAGAAGAGAGAAGAAGAAGAAGAAGAAGAAGAAAAGAAGAAGAAGAAGAAGAAGAGAGAACTAAGAAGAAAAGAAGGTCCTGAAGCCTCCTCCTCTCCCCTCCTCCTGAAGAAGAAGAAAGAAGAAGAAGAAGAAGAAGAAGAAGAAGAAGAAGAAAGAAGAAGAAGAGAAGAAGAAGAAGAAGAAGAGAGAATGAAGAAGAAGAAAGAAGAAGAGAAGAAGAAGAAGAAGAAAGAAGAAGAAGAAGAGAAGAAAAAAGAAGAAGAAGAAGAAGAAGATCGAAGAAGAAGAAGAAAAGAAGAAGAAGAAGCTCCGAAGAAGAAGAAGAAGAAGAATAAAATCCTCCTCCAAGACGAAGAAAAAGAAGAAGAAGCTAAGAAGAAGAAGGAAGAAGAAGAAGAAGAAGAAGAAGAAGAAGAAGGAAGAGAAGAAGAGAAGAAGAAGAAGAAGAAGGAAGAAAGAAGAAGAAGAATCGAAGAAGACGAAGAAGAGAAAAGAAGACTAAGAAGAAGAAGAAGAAGAAGAAGAAGAAGAAGAAAAGCATCCGAAGAAGAAGAAGAAGAATAAGAAGAAGAAGAAGAAGAAGAAGAAGAAGAAGACGAAGACGCAGAAGAGAAGAGAAGAAGAAGAAGAAGCCTCCTGGAGAAGAAGAAGAAGAAGAAGCCTCTAAAGAAGAAGAAGAAACTACAAGAAGAAGAAGGAAGAAGAAACGAAAAAGAATAAGAAGAAGAAAGAAGGAAGAAGAAGAGAAGAAGAAGAAGAAAGAAGAAGAAGAAAATAGAAGAAGAAGAGAAGAAGAAGAAGAAGAAGAAGGGAAGCAGACGAAGAAGAAGAAGAAGAAGAAGAAGAAGAAGCCGCGAAAGAAGAAGAAGAAGAAGAAGAGGAAGACGAAGAAGAAGAAGAAGAAGAAGAGAGAAGAAGCAGAAGCCCCCAAGAAGAAGAAGAAGAAGAATAAGAAGAAGAAGAAGAAGAAGAAGAAGAAAGAATCACAAGAAGAAGAACAGAGAAAGAAGAGAAGAAGAAGATCAGAGCAAAAGAAGGAAGAACGAAGAGAAGTTGCAGAAGAAGAGTCTCTGAGGTTAGTCTCTAGGGTTAGCCTCTGGGGTTAGCCTCTAGGGTTAGTCTATAGGGTTCTTCGCTGAAGTCAATCTATGGGGTTAGTTTCTGGGGTTAGTCCCCGGGGTTAGTCCCCGGGGTTAGTCTCTAGGGTTAATTTATGGGGTTAGTCTCTGTAGTTAGTCTTTAGGGTTATTCTCTAGGGTTAGTCTATAGGGATCGTCGCTGGGTTAGTCTTTGGTGTTATTCTCTGAGTTAGTCTCTGTGGTTCATTTCTAGGGTTAGTCGCTGGAGTTAGTCTCTAGGGTTGGTCGCTGGGGTTAGTATCTAGGGTTCATCTCTAGGGTTAGTTTCTGGAGTTAGTCTCTAGCTAGGGTTTCACTCTAAGGTTAGTCTATGCCGTTAGTTTCTAGGGTTAGGGTCTTTGGATAGTCTCTGGGGATAGTCTATCTCTGGGTATAGTTTCTGGGGATAGTCTCCAGGATCAATCGCTGGGGTTAGTCTCTGGGGGGTTAGTATCTGGGGTTAGTCTCTGGGGTTAGTCTCTGCGGTCAGTCTGGAGTTAGTCTCTGGGGTTAATCTCTGGGGTTAGTTTTTCGGGGTTAGTATCTGGGTTTAGTATCTGGGGTCAGTCTCTGGGGTCAGTCTCTAGTGTAGTCTCTAGGTTTAGTCTTTAGAGTTAGTCTCAATGTTTAGTTTCAAGGTTTAATCTCTAGGGTTTTAGTCGCTAGGATAGTCTCCCTGGTCGCCGAAGTTACTGAGTTTTTGTTTCTATATATTCGTGTCCCTAGAAACTTATATGGGTAATCTGACTGACAAAACAGTTGACCGGCAATAAAAACAGAATCAAAACAAAGAATACAACACTATAAAGAAACAAAGATAACATCACAAACTACGGATTGCCATCACTGAGGGTAGAATCGTCAGTGGACTGGCGCTGAGGTAGGCAGCAATTTCCGGAACTGTTGACTGGAAGCGGCACCTGCTCTTGGAGGGTATACCACTGCGCCACAGGCTTGCGAGGACTCTCCAGCATTTCGTACCAGTGCTCGCGACCTTGACCGCTCACCTTGGCACCCAAGGTGACGCAGCCCATGAACTCGTCGCTTCCAATTCTGAGAAGGTAAAGTTCAATTGTTAATTGAGTTCCTAACAGCAGCGGGCTTAGGCATCTTCAGCCAAATCCCTTCCCTCAAACCACAATCAAAATGTTTCTGTACCAGGGGCTTCCCTGACAATTTGCAAGAGGAAATAAGTGCCCCCCCCCCCCCCCCCCGGTTTCCCAACGACCACATGGTTTTCTTCCTTCTGTTTTAACCTGGTGTAGATATTCCATAGTTTAGTAATTTGTTTGAGCATTGTATATTATTTCGTATGAGTTGTAATGTTTATTTGCCCTATTAGTAAAGTAAAGGTCGGCTTTGTGGCTAAATCGACGCAAACGCTTCGTAATGCCGGTATGCCGGGTTCGATCCCAGCTGCGGGCCATGCGTTGGTTTCGACAGTGGTATCAAGAAAGCCGACCGTCCAGGAAGCAATGGCAAACTACTGGACGTAAATTTGCCTAGAAAAACCACACACCAGCCAGGGACTGTTGGGATTGGTTCTGCAACGTCCTGTAAAGGATATGCAACTAACCAGTAAAGTAAAGATCCCTTTTTACGCCTTTAGGCTTATCGGGTATATGGGAAAAACGCCCATATTTTTACAGACTGTCGGCACTAGGTGGGTAATGTGGTCAGCATTACGCCAGCCATCTTTACTTCCCCAAGACAGCCATCCTGGTACTCATTTTAGGCTGAGTCGACCTGCGACGTCCCATACCATGATAAAAATCCACGCAGCCAGCAGTGGGTTTCTATCGCAGAGCGTTGGAAGTACGAGTCGGACTCGCAACGCCTAAGCCACGGACGCAGCTATTTTCCCTCCAAAACATAACAATAAAAACATTTTTTTATAATTACAATAATAATAATAATAATTATTATTATTATTATTATTATTATTATTATTATTATTATTATTATTATTATTATTATTATTATTATTATTATTATTATTATTATTATTATTATTATTATTATTCCGCATTTAACAAAGCTTAAGCTCGCGGAGACCTCAGTCGTTCCAAAAATTATAAAGCAGCTGCAGGGCCTAGGGATTTCTTTGTGGCGAAACCTTTCGCTTTAAAAGCTATATAGAGCCAATCCTGAGATGCGGAAGTCAGTCATGGACAGTCGAAAGAATAGTGAGTAACTCTGTGGAAGCATCAGGTATATGGTGCTAGAGGAGCAGGAGGAGAACACCTGCACAGGACGTTTGACTCTTAGGAGCGGCTGGTCGAAGGATTAAGACTGCATGGCTCTCATCTTGAAGACCAAGGTTTGAACAATCGTTAAGATCATAAATTTTATCTTTCTGTCGGGAGAAAAAAATAATACCCTAGCATGCACAGTCTGTGGCGACAGCACTAGACATGCGGCATTAAATCCCTAGGCACAAAGACACCCTCCCGCCCCCCCCCCTTCCGCGCCTACATTACAAAAGTGGTAAATCATCATCACCATCACTATCATCATCAATTTCCACTTCTGTCGTTAAGCGTAGTGGCAGAAACAGTTTACGATCCATATCTTGATGGGCAAAAATAGCTAATATCACTTTGTGTGATGCAGAGGTTCTTTAATGCTATCAATCCATATTCTCCTAGGGCGAATCCTTAGTTTCACTTCAGATCTTTTCATGTGTAGCGCCAGTGTTGCTAATCGTTAAAACTGGTCACTACGGGTAGTAACTGACACTTGTGGCAACGAATATGTCTATAAAAATAAAAACCTACAAAAAGAACTAATTTTCTACATCCCCGAGGTGGATCACCAACATAAGTTGTGCGTGGTTTAGGAAAGTTGGAAACAAATGTGCCGGTCCCTAAACATGTAGAAAAATTTTATTATTAAGTATTTGTTAAAAAATATCATTTTATTTTATATATTCGGTTACATTCAATTGCTATTCAGCACATTATTATTATTATCATTATTATTATTATTATTATTATTATTATTATTATTATTATTATTAATTTATTATCATTATAAGCATAATCATCGTTACTGAGTGTACTTTTGTTATTATGCTCAAGGTTTAGACCAACTGAGAGGCCCCGATAGACATTGTGTATGGTGATCAGATGCGCTATATGGTCCTTTACTTTCGCTAATTTATTTTACTTGAAACAACTAAGTTACTTCCATTACCGCGCCAATAGTACGTAAGGCATATGACATATCTTCACAGACCAGTTTGCTTCTGGCCGCTTTCACCTTCCAGGTCTTAACCTGATACCAATATTGGGCTGTGTCGACGTGGGAGGCAAATTAAACCTTGAAGTAAACAGTGTTATCGAATTTTTGTCTGCAGAAAGTGAGGCCAATCTCCCTTTTTCAATGTGTCCCGGATGACACAACTCTACTCCCATTTCTACTTATCCACCCATCCATCCACAAATTCATCCATCCATCTATCCCACCATCCATCCATCCGTCTGTCCATCCATCCGTCTGTCCATCCATCTGTCTGCCTTTCTATCCATCTGTCTATCTCTCCTCTCCGTCTGTCTGTTTGCCTGCCTGTCTGTCTACATATCTATCTTTCCCTCAGTTTTTGTTTCTCTCTCTCACACACACTTTCTTTCTCACCCCAAAAATGCAGTAACAAAGAACCATCTCTCTCTCTCTCTCTTTCTCTCTCTCTCTTCTCTCTCTCTCTCTCTCTCTCTCTCTCTCTCTCTCTCTCTCTCTGTGTGTGTGTGTGTGTTTGTGTGTGAGTGTGTGCATGTGTATAAATAAGAAAGGTAATACGCTGGTGTATGTGTGCATTGGTATGTATGAGTGTCTATGTATGTATCAGTTTGTATGCATGTGTATTAATAAATGTGTGTATATGTGAATGTCTGAATGCGTGTAGGTATGTGTGTGCACGCATGTCTGGGTGTGTGTATGTAGTGTGTGCATGAAATGCTGTGTGTGTATAAGTGTATGTGTGCATTCGTGTATATGGTAATGTGCATGTGTGTTTTGATTTTTTTATGTAAATATTTACACGAAGGTGTATGTATGAGTGTGTATGTGTGTATTTATTAGCTGCATGTGCATGCATATTGGAGAGTGCGTGAGTACGTAAATATAAACATGTGATATACATTTGTGTGAATAAGTGGGTTATGTCTTTGTGTGTGTTTTTGTATAAAAGTGTGTATGTATGTATGCGTCTGTGAATGTGTGTATTAGAGTGGGCGCAAATGTGAGTATGTCCTAGTGCGTGTGCTTATAAGAGTATGAATGTGCATGTATGAGTCTGTGTTTATTCAAATGTTTGTACATGTTTATGTCTGAATGAGTAAGCGTGTATGTGTATATTTAATTGTTTTTAAATTTATCAGTGTCAATGTATGTGTAGACGTGTTTTTATAAGTGACTGTGTGCTAGTATGAGCGTCTGGGTATGCGTTTGTGTGTGTGTGTTTGAATGTATATCTTTCACAGCCACGCCTTTGTGTTTTACATGATGCTCAGGTTATGCATTTCGTTACATTATTAAGACGTTTTTTTAACCCTCCCCCCCCCCCTTTCCACATCCTTTTCCCTCCTCTAAAAAACAACACTAGGATTGTGAAAGGTAAGTATCTCAAAGGGCCGAATGTAAGAGAGACATTGCATAATTTGTAAAAAAAAAAAGTTCGTTTGCTAGTTTTCTCTTTGTCTCTCTCTCTTTCTCTCTCTCTCTCTCTCTCTCTCTCTCTCTCTCTCTCTCTCTCTCTTTCTCTCTCTCTCTCTCTCTCTCTCTCTCTCTCTCTCTCTCTCTCTCCCGCCTACACTTTCTTTCTCGTCCCACACATAACAGTAACAAGCCGCCGCTATACCTGTCGTAATCTACCAGCTTCACCAGTAGGTAGACGTCCTCCACACTTTCCTGTGGCACATCGAAGACAAGTGCCTCGTTGAAGACGGGGTTTAAAGTGTTCCTCTGTACGGAAGTCTTCCTCTTCTTGATTCTTCTCCCTTGACACATCAGGGAGACCTTGGCATACGGATCTGGCGAAGCAGATATGTGTGAGTAGGTATAGGTGAAATCGTTACATGTTTTTATCTCGCTACAGATCAAATGGTTTGGCCATGTAACAATATTGGCATCAGACAGGGCCCCACAGAGAGCAGTGTTATGCAGATACAGCGGTAAAAGAACTAGAGGTCAACCACGCAGAAATGGACCGTATAAATATAAGAGATATTGAAAAGTACTATATACGAAGCGAACAGAAGGGTCCGTCCCAAAGATTTCTTTCGGCCCTGACTCTGCAGGAATTCCAGGAGTAGAGAAAAGAAGAGAAAGCTATATCCCGATGGTTTTAGAATCCGTGATGATGCAGCCATAAAGCAAAATTGTAGAGCAGAGGATGCTTCTCAGTCAGTGGTGAACTAGCTAGATGATGCTTGCCATATTTGTATACACGCGTCGGCAGTCGAGAAGTGAGGTGGTCAACTCACAAGGTTTTGGGTCCGCATCCGCGCTAGGCATAGTTAAAAAAAAAAAAAAAAACAAGAATAACCTTGGCTCGTAGGTCAATCCGGTCTCAAATCGGTACCAGGAAATGTCATGGGAAGTAAAGAGAGTTGGTATGACATCAATCACATCATCAGTCCAGTGCAGACAGGTGTACAGAAATATAAGTCCAGCGTCACCACTGTTGTTAAAAGGATTTTTATTTTTACGTTTTTACACATGCATCATCATCATCATCATCATCACCAAGTGCCTTGTCGGCTGGAATAGGCGATCACGGCTCTAGGGAAGGGTGTACTCGAAACTAGGTTTAGGTGAAGTTGGTACATATGTCATCTCATAAAGATTTTGGGTTCACATCTGCACTGGACTGATATGCAAAACAAGACAGAAATTGGCTCTTAGGTTTACCGAGCCTGTTGAAACCATAGAAATATCATAGGAAGTAAAAACGACCGTTGTGACGTTGATCATATTACCCATCGACTACCTACAGGTGCACATAAATAGAAGTGAAGCTTCAAATCATAATGCCCCACTAATGTTAAAAGTTCTCATACTTTAAATTTTCACATTTGGCTTTATCATCATCAAGTGCTTTGCTGACTGGCACAGGCGATCACGATCTCCTTAACTTGAGATCACCAACAGCATGTGTCAGTTCACGTAAGACACCCTATACGACGACGTCTTCTCTTCGCGCTCACCGGCGGGTAGTTCCTTGCCTCTTGATGTACTCCGAGTTCCAGGATGTCCCTAGTTAATCGACTCCGACGATGTGCTTGTTGTCACAACGCGAGCTCATGTTTCCTTACTTCAGGTAGTTCACGTGGGCTCTGTGGCCCGTATGCACCTCATGACAATCATATTTCTAGTGCTTTGATAGCAGTCCCACATTTCCCCTATTTCCTCACGTGGGCTCTGTGGCCCGTATGCACCTCATGACAATCATATTTCTAGTGCTTTGACAGCAGTCCCACATTTCCCCTATTTCCACCCCTGCCCCGATCATGACACAAATCTTGCCCCTTCCTCCTCCCCCCCCCCCCAAACACACACAATAGGGCATCGGAACCTACAAGGGGATTTTCCCTGACAAAAGGCTGTCAACGGTCTTCTGAAGTTGTCTTCCTCTATCTCTCTTTCCAAGAAATGATCCAGCTGTCACATGTTCCAGTTTCCTTCTTCTAATAACACAATAAAACAATTATAATCGCCATTTTGTGATGTTTGTGATAAGTTGTCTTCTCGACCTCGCCCCTTTCAAAACAAATGGGCTACTTATTCTGGCTTTCCGAAGAATTGTAAGCATTTTTTTTTTGGGGGGGGGGGGGGGGGGGGGGGGGGGGGGTTCCAAATCACAGTAATATTCTTAGGTGCTGGACATAGGGCCCTAAAACAGACCAATCGTTTAAGTAACTCAGATTCCACACCCAAGGAGTTCAGACCAAAGATAAAGCATTTGACAGGGTGCAACATGAAAAGCTTTTTGCATGCCTCCAAAATCTAAGAGTGGATAGGGAAAATATCGAAATTATTATTAAATTTTGCTGGGAACAAATAATAACAGCCAAATAACTTCGTCCAAACACACAGAGAGAGAGAAATTTTTAAAAAAAGGAGTACGTCAAGAATGTGTGTTATCCCCAAGCCTTCTTAACCCTTTTACAGAAAACATGTTCAAACAAACCGGAGATTTGTCTGGACTGGGTATTAATGGAAGAATTAGAAACAATCTGAGATATGGTGATAACAGAGTGTTACTGACAGAAGGCAAGCGGGCTTCAGCAGACTAACTGGATCATGCCAACAGGTGGAATGAAGGGTATGTTTTAGACATTTATATTCGAATAACAAAAACGATGGTGATTACAATGGAAAAGAGCGACCAGCAGTGAACATAGCACATTAAATAAAGAGATAATGAGATATTAGAACAAGTAACAGGTTTCTCCTATCTTGGACATGTACTAACATACTAACAGATGATGACAAAAGTGGAAAAGAAATCAAACACACAATAGGAAGGGCTAACTGTCTTCGACAAGATGCAAAAATTATTGACGGCTAGAGAGATAACGAAAATATTAAAACTTAGAATCGTCAAAATGTATCTATACTTAACCCTCCTGTAGCTTAGCTCACTAGCGTAGTTGGCTAAACCGGATTGCGAGGTGACCGGGTGACAAACTCCTTGTGGTCCTGGTTCACAATCGGGGGTAGGCAGAAAAGCCACATTTCTGCCAGATTTATGGTATGTATCATGGAATCAAGGCCCAAGGGTTGCGATATGCAAAATACCGAGCCTAAGGGTTAACAACTCATGGCTTCTGGATGCTAAAAAAAAAAAAAAGACCCACTCTGGCTTTGCCAGGTGCCGCAATATAGGCAGGCCATAAATATAGCCAATTGTCTGAACGTGGTTTCTGGGACCTCTCCACGGTGATCCTCATTCACATAGTGGCACTTTGTGTCATCGGGTGTTTATCGCTTGTGTGATGTCCTGGTGGGGTAGAAAGAGTCAGTCAGTCCTACTGTAATAATCAGGAACTTTTACTATGAACAGGCAACTAGTAAACCGAACTGAGTCTCTAGAAATATGGATACACAGAAGAATCAAGAAACAAAAGCAACCAAATACAGCGGTTCCAGTAAAACTGCGAATGACAAGAAACAAATTACTGAAAGAAATAAGAGGAATTGATTATAATGTCTGTTGTCAAAAGGGCTCGCAGCCTAAATTGTATACAAAGAAATGACACGGGAGACTGGCGTAATGTCGACCATTTCACTCATTGAGTGCCGACTTTAATTATGTACCCATTTAGTGTGATTAGTTCCATCCTATCCTCTTTTTACTTTTTCATTCCTGGATGATTCAGCATACTTAGGAGGCGGTATCGCACACGTTGGTGAATAGGGGTTTAATGTATCTTCTTCCATGCCCTCGCTATAAGTGCCAATCTATACTTTTACATAAGCAGATAATCGCAGCTCCAACTTCGCTGCAAACAGGACATCCCAAAGTTACGAAACAATTGTCATAGACTGCAGTTTCACTGACAACTGCAAGTACAAGCACTTAGTGCATAAGGCAGCCGCGAAAAGAGACTTATCGGTCTAAACTATTATGATTATTTGTACCCCCTCCTCACCCCTACCCCCTCCCCCATCCCACTCCCCAAAAGAAAAGAATTAGGAGGTCATTGCAATTTAGTGGATAGACTCTGGTCTGCTGGCCTGAAGGTCGCTAAGTTCCATTCCAAATCCAGCTGGATTCCAGGTCAACCCAGCCAAAAATAAATACAAGAAAATGTCCTGGGAAGTAAATGTTGACTTCGTGAGGCTGACCACATCGACCACCTATGCCAACTGGTCCAGAAAAAGGCAAATCTAAATGTCCGATACCCCACTGGCGAAGACAGGTTAATTTACTACACGTACACTGCAGTCACTAATTGAATAGCACGTTATTTAGACGACATTGAATCATCATCATCATCATCATGTGCCTTGCCGACTGAAGTGGCGATCATGCCTCTCCATAATCTGCGATCTCCTGCAGCGTGTGCCGACACACCTCCATGCCATGCAACAAGACGATCCAGCATCTTCTCTCGATGTCTTTCTCTATCCCTCCTTCCACAGATCTTTCCAGTGGTCACAACATGTTCTATTTTACCTCTTCTCACAACATAGCCGAAAAATTATGACTGTCTACTTCTCATGTCTGTGATAAGTTGTCTTCGGGCTCCCGCCTCTTTCAAAACCTCTTCGTTGCTCTTTTTGGCTGTCCATTGTATTCTAAGCATTTTTCTGTAAAACCACATCTCTGAGGCCTCAAGAAATTGTTTGGCCTGCCTACCGATTATCCAAGATTCACAGCCATATGTTAAAACTGGATGTATGTAGCTAGCGAGATTTCTTTTTCTAATTCTCAAACAAGGATATATCGCCCAAGATGTTTTTCATTTTATAAAATGCAGTTTTTGCCTGTCCGATTCTGTTTTTTTTAAATCTCAGTTATGTATCTTCTTTCTGATGTTATCCATGTGCCTAGATACCTAAATTTCTGTACTTGTCCTAAAATAACACCATCCACGTTTATTACACATTAAGGAATAATTCGTTTCTTTGATACCACCATTACTTCTGTCTTCCCATTATTCAAAGTGAGGCCCATTTTTCCACTTTCTAACACCACAATGTCTATCATTTCCTGTAGTTCTTTCTGACTCGTTGCTATCAAGACTGTGTCATCAGCATAACGTAAATTGTTTATATTGTGCCCACCAACCACAATTCCGGGCATATATACATATTCCGATAGACATTGAATAAGCTACTGAAAAAATCACGCCAAATTAAATTCCATATATTCAAATAAAAAGTGTAAATTGGTGTGGCTGTGCTTCCATAAATGTGCTCAGTATTTAGCTTTCACTCTAAATTCATGAGAAATGTTCTGGTTGTTCGTCCACTTCTGAGTATGTTCTAGAACTCGAGTTTTGTGTGCACCTCCGTTTTACGGATCTGGCTTACATGTAAGCATTTCGTTGGTTCATTGTCTCTAATAAACATACACTCCTTCTTTGAAGAAAACACAGCTAAATAGTTGTTTTTACGACATGCAGCTATATTTTCCCACTGCCCTCCCCCTTCACCCTAATAAAAATGAGCACTTGGAGACATACAGAAAAAAAAAAGAAAGAAAGAAAAAAAAGGAAAGATAGAAAGAAAGAAAAGACAACCAGAAAGAAAGAAAGAATGAAAGAAAGAAAGAAAGAAAGAAAGAAAGAAAGAAAGAAAGAAAGAAAGAAAGAAAGAAAGAAAGAAAGAAAGAAAGAAAAGAAAGAAAGAAAGAAAAAGAAAGAAAGAAAGAAAGAAAGAAAGAAAGAAGAAAGAAAGAAAGAAAGAAAGAAAGAAAGAAAGAAAGAAAGAAAGAAAGACAGAAAGAAAGAAAGAAAGAAAAGAAGAAAAGAAAGAAAGAAAGAAAGAAAGAAAGAAAGAAAGAAAAGAAAGAAAGAAAGAAAGAAAGAAAGAAAAGAAAGAAAGAAAGAAAGAAAAGAAAGAAAGAAAGAAAGAAAGAAAGAAAGAAAGAAAGAAAGAAAGAAAGAAAGAAAGAAAGATAGATAGAAAGAAGGAAAGAAAAAAAGAACAAAGAAACAAAGAAAGAAAGAAAGAAAGAAAGAAAGAAAGAAAGAAAGAAAGAAAGAAAGAAAGAAAGAAAGAAAGAAAGAAAGAAAGAAAGAAAGAAAGAAAGAAAGAAAGAAAGAAAGAAAGAAAGAAAGAAAGAAAGAAAGAAAGAAAGAAAGAAAGAAAGAAAGAAAGAAAGAAAGAAAGAAAGAAAGAAAGAAAGAAAGAAAGAAAGAAAGACAATGCTGACAGACACAGACATACACTCACACGGACAAACATCCACAAAGAATTTAACAAAGAAAGAGATAAAGAAACGACTAGAAACTCAATTTATTAAATTCAAAGGTCTACCAAGCTTTATGAAGTACCAGCTACATGAACATGTCATTAAAAAAAAAAAAGGTCTTGAAACATGTTCCGCTTTTAATCTCAAACAACAACAAATTATTACTTTCTAATCAACCCACAAGAAAATTGTTCATTAAATATGCAGCATAATTTCCGTGTTTTCACACGGGACCCTTGAGTCGCCGGATATCAGAATATCAGAATGTAATTCTTCAGTGGGCAAAATCTTGTTTAATTTATTCCTTGCCTGTTTTCATCAGAGGCAAAGAGTGTTTTACAGAGATGTGTGCTAATTAGAAATAAGATATAGGTAAAGTAGAAAAAATATATTTCAAAATCGATGTTCTCTCCAACTATTTGCGCGTAGGCGATGACTCTAAATAAAAACACCATGCCCGCAAGTTGCATGGGTTTATTAAACTTATAATTGTATCATTATGTATCTTTGAGGTGCCATATCAACAATACAGGCTGGCTGCTATACAAAGTAAAGGGCCCTTTTCCACGATTTCAAGCGCACTGGGCAGATATAGATAGACCTATGTTTTATAGACGAATCGGCACTCAGTGGGTGATGTGGTCAACATCACCCAGGTCGCCTTTACTTCCAAGGACTATACCTGACACCACTCAAGGCTGGGTCGATCTGGGAAGAGAGTCCAGCTCCTTCAGGACCCGAACCGTGTAACCTGATCCGCAGGCGAGCGTCTAGCCCATTGGCTCTCAACCTTCCTAATGCCGAGAACCTCTAATACAGTTCCCTCATTTTGTGGCGACCCCCAAACAATTATTTTCCTTTATTACTTCGATGAATACAGAATTATTTACTCGGGTGGGAAGGAAAATGTTTAGTAAAGGAGTTGGTTTTATTTTAGATCCAAAGAACTCAAAAACTGTGAAAGGATTTTGGACAATATCAGATAGAGTACTATTAGTAAAACTTCGCCGCAGACTTAGTACAGATTTATGCCCCAACAGCAGATAGTTCAGAGGAAGATATTGACGCATTTTATGACGAGTTAGACAAGGCTGTTGATCTATGCAAAAACTGTAAAGTAACAATAGTACTTGGAGGGTTCAACTCGAAAATAGGAAGTGAAAAAGTGTACGGAATAACGGGTGGCTATGGCCTAGGAGAAAAGAATGTGAGAGGTGACAGATTAATAGCATAGTCTGAGACACGCAGCATGATAATAGGTAACACCTGGTTTAAACACCATCCTCGAAGATTGTGGACTTGGAAAAGTCCTGGTGATAATGTCCGCAATCAGATTGATTATATTTTGATTTCAAGAAGATTCCGGAGCAGCTTAGTTGGAGCAAAAACTAGACCAGGAGCAGACTGCTTTAGTGACCATGTTCCAGTTGTAGGAAAAATTAGAATAAAACTAAAGAACATTAGAAAAACACCACAGAACATCAAGTTAAATTTAGAAATTCTTAGAACGGATAAAGAAATTAAGGAACAGTACAATGTCACTGTACAAAACCGGTATAATGCAATGGAAATTATACAGACTATTGATGAACAGTGGGATATGTTGCGTGAGTCAATTCAGCAAACATCAAAAGAGACAATCCCACCAACCCATAGAATTGCAAAAAAGAAATGGATGTCAACCGAAATTCTGCAGTTGATGGATGAAAGAAAGAAAAAAAAAAAGAATGATAAATAAGAATACTCTAGAATAGAAAAAGAAATAGTGAACAAATGCAAAGTGGCTAAAGAAGCCTGGCTGAATCAAATGTGTACAGAGATTGGTGAAAATCACAGGAAAGACTCACATTCCATGTACCAACAGATAAATATGTTAACAGAAAAGATGACACGTAACAGAACTGGATGTTTGAAATCTTGTTAATGGAACATAGTAATATAATTAACAGATGCACAGAGTATACAGGGAAATTGTATGATGATAATAGACCAGACGTAGAATTGCAGATCAACAATGATGGTCCACCAATAATGACTGCAGAAGTTAAGGATGCAATACATCATTTGAAGAAAGGAAAAGCATCCGGGCCAAACAATATCTCACGGGAAGAAATCGAACCGCTGGGAGATTTGGGAATTGAAATAAAAACTAAACTTTCAAATGATATTTATAATAGTGGGTATATTTTAAATGATCTTTTAAAATCCCTATTTATAGCTCTACCAAAGAAACCGGGCACTTTAAAATGTGAAGACCATCGCACAATAAGTCTTATGAGTGACATGACTAAGATTTTACAGAGAATAATTATAAGAAGAATAAGAAACAAAATTAAACCAGAAATCAGCGATGAACAATGTGGATTTGTAGAAGGAAAAGGTACAAACAATGCCATATAGATCCCAAGGACATTGTCAGAAAGAGCTATAGAAGTAAAGACTGATTTGTACTTGTGCTTCATAGACTATACAAAAGCATTTGACTGTGTGAAGCATGAAGAAGCAATCAAACTGTTAGAAAAATTAAACATTGATGGGAAAGATTTACGAATAATAAAGAATATGTATTGGCAGCAAACAGCAGCTATAAGAATTACCAACTGTTTAGGTACATTTCAAAGCATAAAGAGGGGCGTACGACAAGGATGTGTACTGTCACCTGATTTGTTTTCAATATACAGTAAATATATAATGAGATCTTTAATTGATATGCCCGGATTTGTGGTTGGTGGGCACACTTAGAACAATTTACGTTATGCTGATGACACAGTCTTGAAAGCAACAAGTCAGAAAGAACTACAGGAAATGATAGACATTGTGGTGTTAGAAAGTGGAAGAATGGACCTCAGTTTAAAAATTGGAAGACAGAAGTAATGGTGGTATCAAAGAAACAAATTATTCCTGTGTAATAAAAGTTGATGGTGTTATTTTAGGACAAGTACATAAATTTAATTATCTGGGCACATGGATAACATCAGATGGAAGATGCATAACTGAGATAAGAAACAGAATAGGACAGGCAAAAACTGCATTTTATAAAATGAAAAACATCTTGTGCAATATATCCTTGTCATTAAGAGTTAGAAAAAGGATTCTTGCTTGCTACATACATCCAGTTTTAACATATGTCTGTGAGTCCTGGACAGTCGGTAGGCAGACCAAACAATTTCTTGAGGCCTCAGAGATGTGGTTTTACAGAAGAATGCTTAGAATACCTTGGACAGCCAAAAAGAGCAATCAAGAGGTTTTAAAAGAGGCGGGAGCCCGAAGACAACTTATCACAGACATCAGAAGGAGACAGTCATCATTTTTCGGCCATGTTATGAGAAGAGGGAAAATAGAACATGTTGTGACCACTGGAAAGATCTGTGGAAGGAGGGATAGAGGAAGCCAACGAGTCGTGTTGCATGGCATGGAGATGTGTCGGCACACAAACTGATACATGCTGCCGGAGATCGCAGATTATGGAGAGGCATGAACGCCCACGCCATTCGACAAGGCACCTGATGATGATGACTTCAATGAATATGTGTTTTCCGGTGGGCTTAGGCGACCCCTGTGAAAGTGTCGTTTGACTTAAAAAAAAAATGGATGGCGAGAACCCCTGATGTAGCCGCTACACCACGGAGGCTCTCTTGGCTCCTATGGTATTCCAACATATAGGTCTCTCGCCTTTGCTGTGCACTGCCCCTCTGCCTTCTCTTGATGTATCATCCGTTTCACTGTCTGCTTCTGGCTTACCGTCTTTGAAATCTTGTCTGATTTAAAAACAAAACAAAATACGGTTAAAGCGTTTCGTTTGCCTTTTAATGTCGCCGATATATTTTAACGGTTTCCATCATTATCAGTCGACATGTCCTTTACAGAACGTCGCTCTCTTCACGACACGTCTAAGGATCTCTCCTTCTCTAGCCAATTATTCAGCCCTGCGTGCTTTCACAGCCAATTTAGTAGTAGTACATTTTACCCCACCAGGACATCACACAAGCGATAAACACCTGATGACACAAAGTGCCACCATGTGGATGAGGATCACCCGCGGAGAGGTCCCGGAAACCGCGTTTAGCCATTAGGCCATATTTATGGGCGGGCTATATAGCGGCCCCTTGCAAGAGCCAGGGTGGGGCTTCAAAATAACGAAAAATTGCATCTCAAAGAGATGACTAAGTCAATACAGCCAAAGCATCCTCAGTGTCTTGTTTTTGAATTGTTATTCATAATTTGCATATTATTATATAGGGAAAAAATGCTTTATTTATAAAATACAACTGCTAAGTAAAATGTCAGTGTCTGGAAGGGTCGAATGTAAGACGGGCCTGCGTACCCAATTTGTAAACCTTTGAAAACAAAGTTCGTTCGTTCGTTGTTTTGTCAGTTTGTCTTATTATCTGTACAGGGTGTTCTCACTTTTCGTCTTTCAAATCACTTCTCTGCTACTACTGTTTTTTTTTTTTTTTTTTTTATTTACTACTTTATTTTTTTTTTATTTACTACTTTATTTTTTTTAACTTCATTTTTTGTCCAGCTGTCTATGATTTTCACTTCAGAATATTTCCCGTGTGGGTTGCGGGGTCCTATTGTGGGGAAAACAAGAACAGACCCACTGCGTACCTAGAAGCATGTCGTAAGAGTTCAGTAACTGGGAGCATCCTTTGAAGTCGGAGTGCATCTGCCTGAGAGGCAAGGAACTAACAGTCTGCATTCAAGTGAATCAGATCTGTAAAACTGATGCACACGCAACACTCACGTTCTGGAGCAGGACTGAAGTCCAGAAGTGGACGAACAACTAGAATTTTCCGCCGGAGTGTACACCTGATTGACACGAAGAATAAGAAGACTTCCGAATATAAGGATAGCATATATATAGCTCATCAGAATTCTCTTTCTCGCCTGAACTGACCTTGACAGACACACATAGAAAGCGGCTGTCATTATGAAAAACAATATTGACATTAATAAACAGAGGGGAAACCCTTGAAACCAAATAAATCTTATAGTTTTTTAATTAATAAAGAGACAATGTATTAATCGGCACTAAATGAACGTGTAACACAATGGAACCTACCAATTAAATCTCCTTTTGAAATGTTAGTATATTCTAGACTAAGCATTACCGTCTGCTGTGCTTGTAGAATTGTTGCTGTGTTTGTTATTCGACCTACGCTTCGTTAATATAAATGTATGTTACCTATTTGAGTGGTCTGAAATGAATTATGCCGGTTTTTCTTAGTTGTGGATATCAAAGTGACTGCTAGTTTGGTCACTTTTTTTTGGGGGGGGGGGGGGGGGGGGGGGGGGAAATTGCCTACTTGGCTATGCTCTTAGTACGCTTGTTTTAATAGCGAGGTCCCAATTCCATTTGGAGGTAGCAGGTTCAAATACCGGCATGGTAAGAGAGCTTTCAATTTTTACGTTGTCTAGTGTGTCCTTCTCTCATTCCACTTTTTCCTATGTGTACCGATTAATACACTGTCTCTTTATTAATTATATATTTATAACAAACAAGAAACAACCTTTCAATATAAACGCTAACTAAGTAGAAATACTCTTCATATCCAACATTAAAATTAAGCCAGAATCACTGTTCAAATCTAGCAGGTCAACCCATAAAGAAACATTCGTCAAAATCTGTCAATACGAAATTCTGTATCGAATAAAGAATTTTACAGCTTCCTTCTCACAGACATGAGAACAGCGGTAGCGGTGTGGCAAGATGCTTGCCTTCTGACTTGAAGGTCTAGGATGCAAATCCGCATCGAGGCAAATTAACCAGGGCTCCCATTCGACCCAGCGTAAAACGGGTACCAAATAATGACCTGGGACGTAAAAGTGACCGACGTGATTTTGACCATTCACCAACTGAGCACCGATTGGCGTGAAAGGGGTCGTTGTGTTCTCGCACACAGAGAAGAATGCAATACATCTCAATCCCAGACAAACGAGTCATCTAACTAAGACGGCATAGGCAAATGAATTTATCACTGTGCTCCACCAGTGGTTCATACATATTCACACCAGATCAATGGCTGGTCAATAACTAATTTCCATCTGCATTTAAGGAAGATACAAAACCGAACAAAAAGTATATTAGCGAGCTTCACAATATAACAAATACACACAACACGTGAACGTTGCGACTATAGAGCTTTCGTCAGCACATACATAAATAAAACCTAACCTAACGAATAAAAAAAAATACTCAACTCACGTATTCATATGCACTTCGTGGGTGTCTTGCCAGTGAAGTGAAAAGAACACACTCAACTAGAGACAAAAAAAAGCTGTGGGATGCCAAGGGCCGTAACTCGAGAGTTCTAGATAAAACTTCAGTTCAGTCCCTTGGGTGTTGAAGTACCCAAAGTGTAAATAAAGCCATTTTCAAGAGACTTGCGACTCTGTCGCTGTATTAGAAAGATTTAATGACTGCCACCTCCATGTCTTGGACACCTTGGTGATGCTGGAAATTGAAGTGCAACGGTGCTGGTTTAAGGGCACCGTTCTGCACATCCAAAAGATGATGTCTGAACCTGTAAGCTAGTTTTAGACCCGTTTCACCGATGCCACATATCTTGCAGTTAATGGTGAAAATGACATTGCGGCTCGTGCAATATAATGCTTCACTATGTGGAAGGTGGCATTCGAGAATTCCAATTCGGGCATACAGGTCTATGGCTATGACTCAGAAGCAAGACATCTGTATTTTAGACATGTGTTGGTTTTCAATTAAAACTTCGCTCAACGAACAATAGACTATTCGGTAATTATGTACTTTACCTGATAATTACAAGGGGGATATATAGTACATGCAGATGACGTAGACCGTAGTCATCGACAGTTACACAGGCCAGGAATCTCTAGTGGTGACGTCACTTCCCGAGGCAAACAAAAAGGATGTATCAGTGTGTGTTAGGTTTTATTTTTCTTGTGAAAGTTTTTAATGTGGTTCAATTTTCACCTCTGATTCATCTATAAGCGGTATTTCATAAAGTAGATTTAGTAAGCAATTTCTGCAATTTACGTTGGATTTATCGTCAGTGTGCTGGTTTTCGAGGAACTATGCCTGCTAAATGTTCTGTACCCGAGTGTAGTTCAAATTATGACCTTTCTAGTGGATATGTAAGTTGGTTCAGATTCCCTTCGAAATCTCTTTTAAGAGACAATTGGCTGAAATATATTCCACGGAAAAATTGGACTCCTGGAAAAACCAGTGTAGTATGTATAAAACATTTTCGTACGTCAGATATTATTGTGTCTGATAAATATACAGACAAATCTGGAATCGAGCATATACTTCCAAGAAAGAATCCCGCTTTAAAAAAAGATGCTTATCCAACTATCTTTCCAGATCTTCCATCCTATTTATCGGTGAAAGTACCAGCCTCTCGCAAAACTCCAGAGGAACGTGTATCACATATTAATCGTAATTATGATCAAAAAGTAAATGATTGGCTGTCCTCGGATATCATTACAGATTTCCAAGATCTGGAGTCACAGATAGGAAACAAACTGAAAGGACACTTTGAAAAAATTGGAAATATACTTCTGTAGATGGAGCTTTAGCATGTATTGTTTTGTATGTCATTACCATACAGTCAGACTCTGCACCATCCATAGGTGTCAGCATAAAGGTGTTACTTGATATGACTATACAAGTCTTTGTTCAAAATAAAAAAGTTAAAGACAAAGACCTTAAATGGATTGTAGACAACAATAAACTTGTGAGATGGTCACAACTTGAAAATCTTGTAATTCATTACAATGCCTGAGATTATAGTAAAATTCAAAGCCAAAATAGCTTCACAGATTTAGTGGGAGAAGCAGGAAGTATTTTGAAGAGTGCCGCAGAGCAACATTGGACTCCTAATGGGACAGCTGATGAAGTAACTGACACACAAGTAAACTTTCTTGCAGAGCAGCTGCAACTTTTAACCGTGTTAAAAAACAGAAGGCGTTACAGTTGTAGCACATTATGTTTCGCTTTCATGCTGTTCATTAAATCTCTAGCATGCTACCGGTTTATAAGAAAATCTCGTATGTTGTGTCTGCCTCATCAAAGAACACTGCACAATTTAACTTCACAGTTGTCATTGTCTACTCATACTGGCAGCATTTCACAGTACTTGAAATTGAAACAAGACAAACTGACAGAGCTAGAAAAGATTGTAGTAGTTCAGATGGATGAAATATATGTTAAATCTGCAATTACTTACTCTGGGGGCAAAATATTTGGCAATGCAGACAATGCAAAAGAAGAAGCAACAACAGTGCAGGCTTTCCTCATATCTTCAGTCTTTGGAAGCTACCAGGAAATTATAGAACTTTCACCTGTGAACAGAATGACATCTCAGGATCTACGTTTGAAATTACTCCACTGTATCCACTTTGTACAGGAGTGTGGTTTCACAGTGGTTGCTGTAATTGCAGATAATAGTGCTGTCAATCGCAGTTTACAGTGATCTCCTGAAACCAAGCCAAACTTTCATTGAGAACCCAGATTTTGCTAATAAAAAAATATTTTTACTGCATGATTCTGTGCACTTGCTAAATGGATTTCATGGATTATGTAACTTCAATTTGGACAGCTACATGGTAGGTAGTTTCTGTTGTGCTTTTAGTTTCTATGTCATATTGTGAATATATGAGTAGTTTCTGTTGTGCTTTCTGTTTCTATGTCATATTGTGAATATGTCAGTAGTTTCTTTGGTGCTTTCTGTTTCTATGTCATATTGTGAATATGTGATTAGTTTCTGTTGTGCTTTGTTTCTATGTATTATTGTCAATACCTATATCAAGGGCTGTTCAACTAAGTCAATTTAGGTTAACTCAGAAGCCAACATTGAAATATTAGGGATAATTATTGGCCAGCAGTCCGAGTCCCAGCTTAGAAAAACCATTATTTCATTGCAAACAGCAGTGATCCGCGGGCCACTCGCTAGGCTTCAGCGGGCCAAATTTGGTCCGCGGGCTGACTGTTGAATAGCTATGAGCTTACTGCTATACTTTTTGTGGGCTAGTACTCAGGGGACGGCCGGGAACCAAAAAAAAAAAAAAAACAGGTACTGTCTGAGTGAAAAAGTAACATAACGTTAGCCAGCAGCGGTGACGTCACGTCCCGCTGATGACGTCAGTAGCTAGGCAAGACCAATGTTTCACAAAGTGGGAGCCCACGCCCCACAGGTGGGGTGGGGAGGGGGTAATTCGAAAATAGACTCGTCCAGAGTTTAGGTTACAAATAGGGACATACGAATTTTAGAAAGGTCCAGGTAGGGCATGGCACAAAAAAGGTGGAAAACACTGATGTAGAGACACTGGCTGAGGGACTGATGGGCGGACGGATGGACGGGTGGAGAGAGCGAGACATGGAAGGATGGGTGGAGGGATGGACTGATGAATTGATAGGTGGATGACTGAATAGGCAAACAGACGGTAGAATGATTAGACAACCGGAAAGAAGACATATATATATATATATATATATATATATATATATATATATATATATATATATATATATATATATATATGGATAGAAGGACGGATGTTGTGGACGACAAGGTAGTCTTTGGCAGATAGACATAAATTCAGACAGACTGACCGACGGTCATACAGGAAGACATGTGCCTACGCAGCATACATATTTATGTGCTGCATTGTGCACGTAGCAATAAGAAAAATATTTAAGCAGAAAACGCTACAGGCATGAAACAACATCATAAATTATTCAATAAGTATGCATTTACAATATCTGAAGGTAAGTGATGGTAGAAGTAGAAAGCAGGGCTCAAGTTAAACAACAGAACAGAGGACGTCACAAGCGTACGCACTTTGTGCATTTAAAGTCGGCGGTCTGAGCCTACAGTATCTTCTGCGCTATGTTTTCCTAGTAAATGTATCTCGTATCCTTTCTTATAAATAAATATATATATAATTTTTTTTTTTTTAAGTCACCTTTCCAGACGATATTGTTAAGCAGCGCTATGAGGGGGCATAGGACTCACAGCCCATGGGAAAGGCGAATGTGACTAGCAAGCGCCGTCCGCGTTAGGAAAAGTCTTCCACAAACAGCATAAGATTTTCAGGATTGTTTTTGCCATTATTTGTTTTTAGTGCTTCCTCTCAGACGTTCAGTTCTCACTCTTTGTGCAATAATTTCTTCACTTATTGTACTGACTGACTTTCTACCCTACCAGGACATCACACAAGCGATAAACACCCGATGACACAAAGTGCCACCATGTGGATGAGGATCACTGTGGAGAAGTCCCAAAACAGCGTTCAGACAATTGGCCACATTTAAAGCCTGCCTATATTGCGGCCCCTGGCAAAAGCCAGGGTAGGACTTCAAAGAACAAAACATTTCGTCCTAAAAAGGACGTAAGGATTGTAATTCACTTATTGTAATTTCCTCTCGTCTTTTATAGCTGCCTACTTGAATGCTGCATTGTCTTCATTTAGTAATTTTCTCGTATACCTGTTTGCAAGAGTACGCATTTTCGGTACCTTTTTATCTTTTTGTGCTGGTACTCAAATAGAGCACCAGCAAAACTATATATATATATATATATATATATATATATATATATATATATATATATATATATATATATATATATATATATATATATATATATATATATTTATATGTTGTGTGTGTATTGTTATATGAAAATGGTCATATACCAAAAGAGGAGAGGGACGTAGAGCAAGAGTTAGATCAAGAACAACATGGAAGATAACATCAGAGAAACTCTATAGCATCACAATGTGTCTGTGGTCGAAGCATGCAAAAGAGCATAAAGCAGGGCCTTATATCTCGCACGACACCTGAAGCGGTAAAAGAGGACGTAAAGAAGAAGAAAAAGGCCGAAGCAGAGTTAATTAGTTTCATGCAATACCATATATCTAGCAAATGATACCACAACTTAATAATGGAGGTGGAGGCGGCCACTGCAGCTTTCCGCTGGCTAGAGAACACAACACACACACACACACACACATCGTGATTGTAACTTACTCAAAAAGCATGCTGAGGAAGATCAGGAGAGGCATGCTTCGTGCAGAGTGGCATGCTTCGCTGTGGAGGACACGGGTGAGGAATATTGTCTGGACTTTTTCCACCGGGGTCGCCGGTGTGTTGGAAAATGAACAGGTGGACAGACTGGCTGGCTCTGCACAACCTGGTAGAAACTGATACATGATAAGCCAGACGGGGCTAGTGCCTTGTGGGAGAGCGTGTACAGTTCAGAGGAGCAGATGGATCACCACAGTCTGGTGAGATTGATGCATGGGGGAGTGACAAGAGGTTCTGGCAGATTCTCGAGGCTCAAAGAAAAGGCAAGACGGACGTTACATCAGAATGCTACTGGTACCATTAGTATCGGAACTCTTCGCTGGCTGCTGAAGATGGGGACGGAGCGTTTATGGAAATGCCCAAAGTGTTGTGATGTCGGTTCTTGAATCAAATCAAATCAATCAAATCAATGCAATACCAGTGTGTGTGCCACTTTATTCTTTTCCTATGTTATCCCACACACTAATCTCTTCGAATTCGTCTATCAAAGAGCATTTCGAAAGCGTCAATGATAACTCCTGGTCGTTATTCATTGTCCAAGTTCGTACGCCGTAGAAAAGTGTGGAATAAATGGAACAATCGATCACTGCTAGTTGTAATTCACAAGATACTTGAAGTGTAAAGTACGTTTTTCGAGTTGTCTCCATTAGCTGTAGTTTTTGCGAAATCTTCCACAGATTAATGTTTTTGCGTGTCGTTTCTACAGTGTGCTGTCAGTGCCAAACATGGAAAGTTAAACTACGTAAAATGTACCCCTGTAAAATAAAACGCCTGATCAAAGCGGCAAACTTGACTATCCGAGACCATGAGAAACTATACTGTCACACAAGACTGTGAGAGCAACATCATGTACCACATTAAAGCAAAAGATCAAATGGCTCGATCATCTCGTTGTTGTTTGTTGTTTTAGTATCCAGAATTCATGAGTTGTTAACCCTTAGGCTTGGTATTATGGAAATCGCAACCTTTCGGCCTTGATTCCATTGTAAATCCGTAAATCTGGGAGAAATGTGGCTTTTCTGACTACCCCCAGGATGTAAACCCGGACCGCAAGGAGTTCGTCACCCAGTCACCGCGCAATCCGGTTTAGCCAACTACGCTAGAGAGCCAGGCGATCATCTCGTTAAACACAGCTACAGCAATAGGGACTACATGTGAAAAAAAAATATGATTAGAAAGCCAGAGGCTTTCCGAGGAGTGATGACATGAAAGACCTACATCGTTATGAAATGACTCTAGCTTTTGCTACCCACCATGCGATCCATGGCGAACTGTTCCTCCTCACGACGTTAAGCGACAAAAAAGAGAACTGATAATGATGGAGACAGTGATGATGGCTATTAATTAACTGTTTGCGTAAATGACGAACATACATATTTAAACAAATTATTATGATGATCCTTTATGCGGAATAAATCCGACCTAATCTACATACATTACTCACTTCTATGCATTCTTACATGTCACAGTTTAAGCATCTATTACCCACATAAATCGACTGTCTGCCGTTAACAAGAAAATACACATGGCAAACGAGCCATCAGGAAGAAAACAAAGCCTTGCAGAACTACATGACAACAGTAACGTTGAACTACTGGAATTTAAATCAAGACATAAAATCTAAGATTTCACATTGTTTACGAGCAACATTTCCGCCTCCTGTCTCTTTTTTTCTCGTGCGTCATTGCATGCAAGACAACATTTTAACCTCGTCACAGTTTTTGTAAATTTCCCGGGAGGCGGAAAGAGACAAACAACAGACAGGCCGAGGATAATATTACATCTCTTCGTGGCAGTAAACTCTGTTAATTGCCTGTGGTTAGATGTGTTAACGAAAGTTGTCACGATAGGAATCTCTGATAGTGACAGTAAGGACAGAACAAAAGAAGAAGTAAGGTGCCTTTTGTTTACAGAGGATCAACGCGCGTGTTCTGGGGCCCTATTTAAGGGTATACAAGAATGGACCCCTGCCTACCCAAAAACATGTCGTAAGAGTCGACTAATTAGAGAGCTTCCTTCGATGTTGGAGGCAAGGAACCAGCAGTCTGCACAAAAGAGTCAGATCTGTAAAACAGATGCACAAGCCACACTCAGGTTCTGGAACAGGACTGCAGTCCAAAAGTGGATAAACAACTAGAACTTTCTGCCAGAGTTTACAGCTGGTGACGCGGAGAAGGAGGAGGAGGAGGAGGAGGAGAAGAAGAAGAAGAAGAAGAAGAAGAAGAAGAAGAAGAAGAAGAAGAAGAAGAAGAAGAAGAAGAAGAAGAAGAAGAAGAAGAAGAAGAAGAAGAAGAAGAAGAAGAAGAAGAAGAAGAAGAAGAAGAAGAAGACGAAGAAGAAGAAGAAGAAGAAGAAGAAGAAGAAGAAGAAGAAGAAGAAGAAGAAGAAGAAGAAGAAGAAGAAGAAGAAGAAGAAGAAGAAGAAGAAGAAGAAGTTTTCAGAGAATCCGAGATTGGTCACGATATTATCTGTCGAATTTCAATTTTAATTTTAATGTATAGATTATGTGATATCACACAGAAAAAAGGGTGAGCATCATGCCGGACACTTTTACTTTCCCACGACATGCTGGGGTACCCATTGTTCACTGTGTGTGTCTAGGATCCCACAGTCAGCTATCATAATTCACCCAGTGTGAAATGGACCGCACGATCTTTAGGCTACAGGCAAGGTATTACACCACTGCGCTGCCATAGCGCCTCTGGAGGTTGTGGGTTTAAGTTAGGCAGCTCAAGTGATGACATTCGTATAGTCTCAATGAGGACAGAACAAAACAACGAAGATCTTGGATTTGAAAATGTCAAAAATATATTTTCAAAACACTGTATAGACTGACTACGATGAAAGGTGACATCAACATCAGGTCAGACGCCTTTACTTCCCGGGGCAGATCCTGGTACCCATTATACACTGAGTTATTAGATGCCATCCGGCGTAATGCTGACCACATTACCCACCGAGTGCCGATTGGTCTGTAAAAATATGGGTGCTCTTCCCATATGCCTGATGCGCCTAAGGGCGTGAAAAGGGATCTTTACTTTACTTTCTATTAGATGCCATAGATCACTGATCTAAATCCGCCACAACGTGGAGGGCCAGTTACTAGCCAATTGCTGGTTGTATTTTCAATAATACTAATCAAAATGATGATAATACAGTTTATGACAATAACAGAGGTGACGGTGATGTTAATGAAGATTACAACGATGAGGGTGGTAATAATGGGATTAAAATGAATTTCATCAAGACCAATTTTGAATAATTTAGACTAACTCCGCCTACTTTTCTTTCGTGTCTTATCTATCATTACTCTAGCAACTGTTGCAAAAATATATCCAAAATCGCCCGTTACAAGAAAAATATCTCAAGTCGGAATTCTAACCAAGATGGTCAACAGTCAGGGTACAGAACTATGAGGCAAAAAGAAGGAAGAACTTCTGAAGCATCTCATAGATTTGAAAAAGGAGTTGCCGATTGTGCGTCTAGCTAAAATTTCGAAAGGTGCTGCTGTCAATCTAGGCAAGATCTACACGGAAGTCTGTAGTTTGGGTCCTCATTATCATGAGACAGATATAGAAAGACACACTGCCTAAATCTTGCCGAAAGAAGACCCACGAGCTCAAGGATCTCAGACAGAAGAACAGCGCTATGCTAAGAACTCTCAAAAAGAACTCTGAAAAAATTAGAGATGTACTTCAAGAGCGATAAGGAACTGGAGGAACAGCGGCTTTATCCAAGCTTTTTTACCATTAGGATTAAAAGGAAGTTCCACAGAACAACAGGAAAGTAGCAATTTGGAACAACCTAAATTTAAATCGTGTCATAAAATCTAAGATTTCACATTCTTTAATGCTAATTTCCTTCCCTTGTCTCTTCGTTCGTGTGTCATTGCATGCAAGATGACATTTTATCCTCGTTACAGTTTTTGTAAATTTCCCGGGAGACAGAAAGAATTGAAACAAAAAAGCTGCCCCCAGTATAATATTACATCTTTCCGCCGCAGTAAACTCTGTTCATTGCGTGTAGTGGAATGTTCAAATGAAAGTTTTCACGCTAGGAAGCTCTGATGGTCACAGTAAGGATAGAACGAACGAAGAAGGAATGCGACTTTTGTTTACAGAGCATGCGAGAATCCTACGTAATTTTCTTTCGAATTAAAAAAAAAAAAAAACAGATTGTGTGATACTCTATAGAAGAAAAGGTGAACATATGTCAGACAGTTTTACGACATGCGGTGGTACCCATTTTACTCTTGGTGTGTCGGGGATCCCAAAGTCAGTTTCACTAATCCGCCCCACTGCGATTTGCAACCCACCATCTTCAGACAATCCCCAAATCACTGCGGTACATAGCGCTTCTGTCAGCTGTATGTTTAAATGAAACAGTTTAAGTTATGAGAGTCGTATAATCTCAGTGAGGACACAATCAAGGAATTGAGGGATTTTGTTTTAAAAGAAACTTGAATATGTAAAACATAAATATTTGTGAAGCATTTTATGAACTGACTATAGAGAATAATGTGGTCAACATTAGGTGAGGCGCCTTTACTTCCTAGGACAGATCCCGGTACCCATTCTACACTGGGTTATCTAGGTGTCCAATCACTGACAGAAATCCGCCACAATGTGGAAGGCCAGCTACCAGCCAATTGCTAGTTGTGTTTTTAATAATGGTAATGATAATTATAATATTAACATTTACGTTGATGATGATAATGTATATGATGGTTGATGTTAATGAAGATTGCAATGATAAAAGTAATAATAATAGTAATAAAACAAATTTAATAATGATTAATTCTGAATACTTCAGGTTGTAACTCGGATGGCAACATTTCGGCCCCGTGTCGTTCCTCTTTCGTCATCACATTCAAGACTACACTTAATCCTCGCCGATTTCCTAGGAGGGAGAAAGATCCGAAACAAAAGTCTGGCCGAATATAACGCAATTGAACCCCAATGTGTTTCCACACCGTTAATAAGCGTATCAATTTATTTAATTGACGCTGTGTTTGGACAATTTACAAAAAAATTTCAAAAAGCAAATAAAACAAACATTGGATGACTTTATTAAAATGCTGGTGCATTTCAGGACATCAATCACCAGAAGTGACATTACTTGATGTCATAATGGAAGGTAACTCTCATTCCAAACAAATCAAATTTTTTGTTTCTCCAGAAGGTTAATTTCTCTTTAAATTTTTAATAACGTATTTACGTAGGCCAAGAGTATAAAACGCTATCATGACGAGTAAATCTCTATCGTAATGGTAAAGCAATAATAACTACAGTAGTTATATGTAATTAAAATATATTTGCAATAAT
>CAJHNH020001743.1:5000-146165 GCA_905116865.2 Candidula unifasciata
TTTGCCTCTCTGTTCTCCTCCCTCCTCCCCCTCCCCCCCCCCCACACACACACAGACACATACACACAGATACACACGTATGAACCCGCTTTCAACGCATGAACAAGAATGGAAAACACTCTGTCTGGGTCACATGCAAATATTTGAGCCATTGATGAATGATCTGGACGTGCTCCGCCACGCTCACTTAGGTAATCAATGACACAGTTTACTTGTGACGGGAATTTACTGCACCGCTCTCTTAAATTCACATTTAACCCTTCCACACCCCACCCCGCTCCCCCAACCAGACAGCAGCCCATTTTGTCAGTTCAGCATGCCACACTGGTGTCAGTAGGCAAATGTATGCACATTCAGTCAGCGGTATCTGACATGACACAAAATATACATAAGTTTCATGGGACAGCTCCAGGCTATAGAGATAGCATGCATTAAATACACATAGATCCGGTGGATGCGTTAAAGAGAGACCCGAGGGAGGCTGAGTGTCACAGATGCTCTCGTGTTGAGTGAATGACTTCACATCACCACGTGTACTCTGCCCCCCCCCCCCCCTTCCGTAGCCAAGGAATCTTACCTATTCTGATGGTGCCAGATTTAAACTTTGCCTCCCCCCTCCCAGACCCTGTTCTGATTGCCAGGTGAATGGTTATCTTCAGATGTGGATTGTCTGTCTGTTCTCCCGCTGTTTACAGGTCACTACATCAGAACTAAGGCACCCTGGATAAATAGCCAAGTATTGAATATATCTGTGTTGGCACTTCTGACGGCTGCCTTATGCATTTAATGCACGTGCATGTCATTGGCTTTGCTGAGGATACAATCTAAGACAGATGTTTTCCACAAGGGACAGTGAAGGACATTCTGTGCGTTTGTTGTTGACACAGCAACAGGGCAACAGTTTGACTCGTTTGTTATGAAGTTAGAATTGTTACTACAGGATGCAGAAGACAAAGAATAGAAGTAAAAACAACAGGGCTATGACAAGGGAGACAGGTTTGCCATGGCGGGGCAGAGAAACCTCCTTGATGTCTTGTGCTGTTCAGTCTGTGACACTTGTCACAGGTTACCCAGGGCCTGGCCACTTGTCACAGGTTACCCCGGGGCCTGACCACTTGTCACAGGTTACCCGGGGCCTGGCCACTTGTCACAGGTTACCCCAGAACCTGGCCACTTGTCACAGGTTACCCTAGGGCCTGGCCACTTGTCACAGGTTACCCTGGGGCCTGGCCACTTGTCACAGGTTACCCCAGAGCCTGGCCACTTGTCACAGGTTACCCAAAGCCTGGCCACTTGTCACAGGTTACCCAGGGCCTGGCCACTTGTCACAGGTTACCTAGGGCCTGGCCAATTGTCACAGGTTACCCTAGGGGCCTGGCCACTTGTCATAGGTTACCCTGGGGCCTGGCCACTTGTCACAGGTTACCCAGGGCCTGGCCACTTGTCACAGGTTACCCCAGGGGCCTGGCCACTTGTCACAGGTTACCCCAGGGCCTGGCCACTTGTCACAGGTTACCCCGGGACCTGGCCGCGAAAACACAAGAACCGCTGGAGAAGTCCATCAGTAAAAGGAAACATTTGATAGACTTTACAGTCTGTCTGTGTCTGTCTATTGTAACCTATACATGGGCCTGGTTGTACAGTTTAGTCTGTCTGTCCTATTGTCAACCTATACCAGGGCCTGGTTTGTAGTGTTCAGTCTGTCTGTCCACTTGTCACAGGTTACCATGTTTGGTTTGTAGTGTTCAGTCTGTCTGTCTGTTGTAACCTATACATGTTTGGTTTGTAGTGTTCAGTCTGTCTGCCTATTGTAACCTATACATGTTTGGTTTGTAGTGTTCAGTCTGTCTGTCTGTTGTAACCTATACATGTTTGGTTTGTAGTGTTCAGCCTGTCTGTCTGTTGTAACCTATACATGTTTGGTTTGTAGTGTTCAGTCTGTCTGTCTGTTGTAACCTTTACATGATTGGTTAGTAGTGTTCAGTCTGTCTGTCTATTGTAACCTATACATGTTTGGTTTGTAGTGTTCAGTCTGTCTGTCTATTGTAACCTAAACATGTTTGGTTTGATCTGTGCTCATATTACAATGGGTTCAGGTCGACAGACCTGGACCTGCGTTTAGTTTCAAGGTCAGTCCAGCCCTAAAGGCTGAAGTGATACATTCATGGGAAGTAAAGGCGGCCGGTGCGCTGGTGACCAGATCACCCTCCGAGTGTCGATTGGCAGGTAAAATATAGGTCTAGCCATTTATATCCAATTAGCTTCATTGTCGTGGATAAAGACCCTGGTGGATTGCTCTTTTATCCCTCATGGAGAATAGACCTTCCACAAACTCCAGAAAGACTCTCGTCATCTCTTGCTGCTCTCTTCTAGGTCTTTTTCAGTCTATTGTCATTTGTCTTCTGTGTGTGTGTGTGGTGTTTCTGTGCGCACATGTGTGTATCTGTGTGTTTTGCGTCCTCAAGTTTTTGGAAATTGAGTTGTTGACAAGTTGTTGGACATTCAGTGTTGTTCACAAGTTGTTGGACATCCAGTGTTGTCGCAAGTTGTTGGACATTCAGTGTTGTTCACAAGTTGTTGGACATTCAGTGTTGTTCACAAGTTGTTGGACATTCAGTGTTGTTCACAAGTTATTGGACATTCAGTGTTGTTCACAAGTTATTGGACATTCAGTGTTGTTCACAAGTTGTTGGACATTGTGTTGTTCACAAGTTGTTGGACATTGTGTTGTGCACAAGTTGTTGGACATTCAGTGTTGTTCACAAGTTGTTGGACATTCAGTGTTGTTCACAAGTTGTTGGACATTCAGTGTTGTTCACAAGTTGTTGGACATTCAGTGTTGTCACAAGTTGTTGGACATTCAGTGTTGTTCACAAGTTGTTGGACATTCAGTGTTGTTCACAAGTTGTTGGACATTCAGTGTTGTTCACAAGTTGTTGGACATTCAGTGTTGTCGCAAGTTGTTGGACATTCAGTGTTGTTCACAAGTTGTTGGACATTCAGTGTTGTTCACAAGTTGTTGGACATTCAGTGTTGTTCACATGTTGCTGACCTGTCCTATATTATTTCTGGTGTTGTGAAATCCCTCATGTTGCCCATATGTCCTGTATATGTCCTGCTTCATATTTATCTGTTGTCAATAACGTAATGAAGGTATATTTCATGTGTTCCACTTATAGGTCACTACAAATATGGACAGTGTCCACCACAAGACAGGACAGAAAACAGACAGGTAACACCTGCAGACTCCCAGCTAACCTCAGATACACACCAGACTTGGCAGAGATCACACAGCCATCAGCCAGGAAACTGCAGAAGCTGATGAACTTATGTACAAGATAAAGCTACATTAGGCCTGTAGCCTGCACCTGATCTTACAGTTGCTGGTAGTACAACAGCTCACAAGAGCAGAAGCATACACTCACGGAGGTGGAAGTAACCAACACTCACGGAGGTGGAAGTAACCAACACTCACGGAGGTGGAAGTAACCAACACTCACGGAGGTGGAAGTAACCAACACTCAGGGAGGTGAAGGTAATCAACACTCAGGGAGGTGAAGGTAATCAACACTCAGGGAGGTGAAGGTAATCAACACTCAGGGAGGTGAAGGTAATCAACACTCGGGGAGGTGGAAGTAACCAACACTCACAGTGGAAGTAACCAACACTCAGGGAGGTGAAGGTAATCAACACTCGGGGAGGTGAAGGTAATCAACACTCGGGGAGGTGGAAGTAACCAACACTCGGGGAGGTGGAAGTAACCAGTATAAACATTTTCTACTGCAACAACAAACTACTTGCATCACTCAGTGAACTCACCAACAGCAAACCAGCCAATGGTTGTGCAAGGCTGTGGTCACATGACTATGGCAGGTCTTGGCTTCAGTCAGGTCTGATTTGGTGGTGACCTTGTTCTGGACAGTTTTGTTCCACATCTGGTAGAGATGGCTTTCCCCAACAGAGAGCTAGAGGATTACTGGAATGAGTTCAGAAATATAGAGACTGACCACCACAGCGATGATGACGAGTTGTCGAAGACGCCAGATGGTGAGTAAAAATGTAATATCTGTCGGTGTCAAAGTTTTGACATCAGAATTGTGTTGTTCGGTCTGTGAGTGCGTGTCAAGGATATAAAGCCACATTTCATTCAAGGTGTACAGCCACATGTCATTCAGGGTATACAGCCACATGTATAATAGTGGACACAGGAGTTTAGCCACCTGTAGATATTGTCACTTTGGATATTTTCTTTTGCTTTCTTTTTTGCTCCGTTTTTTTAAATACTCAGATCAGACCATCAGGTGGGTTGCCTCTATGAACTTGCATGTCAGCTGCAGGTCCTTTGGCTGAATCAATAATTGCTTGCTGCTCCTGATGTTTGTTGAAAGTCTTCCAGAGGTGCATGATGTTTCTACTGTGGTCCCAGCTTGCAGCTCCTCCATTTTTTCTGCTCCCTCCAATGATCCATCGGTGTATATGTGTGTCCATTTGGGTTTTGGATAACAGTTGCAGACATGTTCAAGGGTCTTTGCATGCAGTACTAGGTCAATTCTTCAGTATTTCTGTCTATACCTGGGATTGTTGTTGTGACTGTATAGTTAGGCTGAAGGACTATGTTGTATACCTGGGATTGTTGTTGTGACTGTATAGTTAGGCTGAAGGACTATGTTGTATGCCTGGGATTGTTGTTGTGACTGTATAGTTAGGCTGAAGGACTATGTTGTATGCCTGGGATTGTTGTTGTGACTGTATAGTTAGGCTGAAGGACTATGTTGTATGCCTGGATCATTTTGTGACGTGTAGGGTCTTTAGAAGGATGTCCCTGTATTTTGGTGCTGTTGTTGTGACTGTTTTGATAGATGGTGGGATTGTTTTGTGACTGTATAGTTAGGCTGAAGGACTTGTTTGTATTGCCTGGGATTGTTGTTTTCTCTGTATTTGTTAGGCTGAAGGACTATGGGGTTGTTTGTTCATTTATAGTTATTTGTCTGTCAGGGTAAGCTATGTTCATCCCCCCCTGGGATTTTGTTGTGACTGTATAGTTCTGGCTGAAGGCCTATGTTGTATGCCTGGGATGTCTGTTGTGACTGTATAGTGCTTATCATACCTCCAGTGAACTGTAAATTAAGCTGAGACCAATGTTGCCTGGGATTGTTTTTGTGACTGTATAGTTTGTTGAAGGACTATGTTGTGTGCAATTTGTGAACTGTATAGCTCCCTGATGCCTATAATCCGGGATTGTTGTTATGTATGTATGTGTAGGCTTAGTCTATAGATTGCCTGGGATTGTTGTTGTGACTGTATAGTTAGTTTGAAGGATATGTTGTATGCCGCAGTTGTTGTGACTGTATAGTTCCTGAAGGTATCTGTTGTATGCCTGGGATTGTTGTTGTGACTGTTAGTTAGGCTGAAAGATATGTTGTATTTTACTGGGATAAATGTTGTGACTGTAAAGTTAAGCTGAAGGACTATGTTTGGGATGCCTGGGATGTTGTTGTGACTGTATAGGTGGCTGAAGGACTATGTTCTGGCCTGGGATGTTGTTGTGACTTATAGTTAGGCTGAAGGATATGCTGATGCCTGGGATTGTTGTTGTGACTGTATAGTTAGGCTGGAGGACTATGTTTATGCCTGGGATTGTAGTGACTGATAGGATGAAGGACTATGTTGTATGCCACAATTGTTGTTGTGACTGTAAGTGCTGAAGGATGTGTACTTCTGACTGGATTGTTGTTGTGACTGATAGTTATCTGAAGGTCTATGTTGTATGCCTGGGATTGTTGTTGTGACTGTATAGTTAGCTGAAGGACTGTGTTGTATCCTGGGATTGTTGTTGTGACTGTATAGTTTTAAGCTGAAGGACTGTGTTGTATACCTGGGATTGTTGTTGTGACTCGTTAGGCTGAAGGACTCTGTTGTATGCCTGGGATTGTTGTTGTGACTGTAAGTCCTGTAGGTCTATGTTGTATACCTGGGATTGTTGTTGTGACTGTAAAGTTAGGCTGAAGGACTATGTTGTATGCCTGGGATTGTTGTTGTGACTTATAGTTAGGCTGAAGGACCAGCCTTTGTATGCCTGGGATTGTTTGTTGTGACTGTATAGTTACCTGAAGCACTTGAGGCGGGACGCCATGTGACTGATAGTTAACAAGTCCCCTATGTTTTGCCTGGATTGTTGTTGTGACTGAGAGTTAAGCTGAGGACTGTTTTATGTCTGGTGTTGTTACTGTATAGTTAAGCAAGGAGTCTGTATGCCATTGTTGTTGTGACTGTATAGTATAGCTTAGGTCTGAATTTATGTTTGGGATTGTTGTTGTGACTAAATAGTTAGGCTGTAGCTATGGTATGCCTGGGATTGGCTAGGTGACTGTATAGTTAGGCTGTGTGAGGTCTATGTGTATGTTTGGGATTGTTGTTGTGACTGTATAGTTAGGCTGAAGGACTATGTTGTATGCCTGGGATTGTTGTTGTGACTGTATAGTTAGGCTGAAGGACTATGTTGTATGCCTGGGATTGTTGTTGTGACTGTAAAGTTAGGCTGAAGGACTATGTTGTATGCCCACTTGTTGTTGTGACTGTATAGTTAGGCTGAAGGACTATGTTGTATGCCTGGGATTGTTGACCACTTGTATAGTGTGATGTTGACCACTATGTTGTATGTGATTGTTGTTGTGACTGTATAGTTAGGCTGAAGGACTATGTTGTATACCTGGGATGTTGTTGTGACTGTTGTTAGGCTGAAGGACTATGTTGTATGCCTGGGATGTTGTTGTGACTGTATGTTGGCTGAAGGACTATGTTGTATGCCTGGGACCAGTTGTTGTGACTGTAAAGTTAGGCTGAAGGACTATGTTGTATGCCTGGGATTGTTGTTGTGACTGTATAGTTAGATGTTGACTATGTTGTATGCCTGTGATTGTTGTTGTGACTGTATAGTTAGGCTGAAGGACTATGTTGTATACCTGGGATTGTTGTTGTGACTGTATAGTTAGACCACTTGTTGTATGCCTGGGATTGTTGTTGTGACTGTAAAGTTAGGCTGAAGACTATGTTGTATGCCTGGGATTGTTGTTGTGACTGTTGACTGAAGGTCTATGTTGTTGCCTGTGATTGTTGACCACTGTATAGTTAAGCTGAAGGACTGTGTTGTATACCTGGGATTGTTGTTGTGACTGTATAGTTAGGCTGAAGGACTATGTTGTATGCCTGGATCATTTCCCACGTTGAAGGGTCTTAAGAATGGATGTCCCTTTTTTGGTGCTGAACAGTTTTGATAGATGGTGGAAGCTTTGTCTTTTCAGTTGGTTTTTGTTTTGTTTTGTGTTTTCTCTTGATATTTGTTATTCTGCGTATGGGGTTGTTGTTCTTCATTTACATTTTTCTGTCAGGGTAAGCACCTTTATCCCCCCTCCTTTGATGGCTCAAGCTCTGGAGGCCAGGTTGCCTCTATCTCATTGACTGGTGTGCTTCTCATAGCTCCAGTGAAGATTCTGAGACCAATGTTTTGTATTGTCCAGTTTGTTGAAATCTGATTTGGCAATTTTGAAGTATGCTCCCATGCCATAATCCGGTTTTATGCATATGTATTCTGTGTATACTTGTCATAGATTGTTGGCATCTGCATCCCAGCTTGTTCCAGTAAGTTTCTTCATAAGTCTGAGCCGCAGGGCAGCTTTCTTTTGGTATCTTCAATGTGGGAGCCCCAGTTTAGTCTATTGTTGAATTTTACTCATAAATATGTGGGTTTGTCTTTTTTTGGAAGGATGTTGACTTCTAGGTGCAGATCAAGTTGTTCTGGCTTTGTGGAGTTTGGTTTTAGGTTTAGACGACGGATCAACATTATGACACAAGGGCAGTAACCCATAAGTGCTCCATTCTACTTCTGACTCGAGCCTGAGTCCGAAGAATCTCAGCACAGTGCACGAACTCCGTAGCACTGGCAAGGATCCTGAAAATACTTTTGGTAGATTTTTAACTCAAAATGTTGCCTGGGCAGCGCCGTTAGGCTACTCTTTTCGATTTCCAACTGCCAAAGGATTTTTTTACACACAGGAATCCGTCTGGTACCCGTGGGGAATGTTGGAGTGAAAAATCCACCTTGTTGGGCTGGTTGAACCCGGGACCTCCACACTTGAGGCGGTGCCATGTTGACCAACTTGTCCCCTAGCTTTGTGGAAAGAGAGAAGAGAGTTGTTTTTGTGGTGTATTATGACCAGTTGTCCATTTCTGGTGTATGTATAGCTTTCTGAATTTATGTTTGAGTTGTTCCTAAATGTTCAGCTTGGGCCCATATGGCTAGGTAATCTGCATGTGATGTGAGTTGTGAACTGTTTGGGGAGGTCAATAATGATTGGATATATCAGATGTTGTTTACCATACTTTAGTTTATATTTAGACATATATGTTTATGTTGACCACTTGTTGGTGTGACGTTGACCACTTGTTGGTGTGATGTTGACACTTGTTGGTGTGATGTTGACCACTTGTTGGTGTCATGTTGACCACTTGTTGGTGTGATGTTGACCACTTGTTGTTGTGATGTTGACCACTTGTTGGTGTGATGTTGACCACTTGTTGGTGTGATGTTGACCACTTGTTGTTGTGATGTTGACCACTTGTTATTGTGATGTTGACCACTTGTTGGTGTGGTGTTGACCAGTTGTTGGTGTGGTGTTGACCAATTGTTGGTGTGGTGTTGACCACTTGTTATTGTGATGTTGACCACTTGTTATTGTGATGTTGACCACTTGTTATTGTGATGTTGACCACTTGTTATTGTGATGTTGACCACTTGTTGGTGTGATGTTGACCACTTGTTGGTGGGATGTTGACCAGTTGTTGGTGTGATGTTGACCAGTTGTTGGTTTGATGTTGACCACTTGTTGGTGTGATGTTGACCACTTGTTGGTGTGATGTTGACCACTTGTTGGTGTGATGTTGACCACTTGTTGGTGTGATGTTGACCACTTGTTGGTGTGCTGTTGACCACTTGTTGGTGTGATGTTGACCACTTGTTGGTGTGATGTTGACCACTTGTTGGTGGGATGTTGACCAGTTGTTGGTGTGATGTTGACCAGTTGTTGGTGTGATGTTGACCACTTGTTGGTGTGATGTTGACCAGTTGTTGGTGTGATGTTGACCACTTGTTGGTGTGATGTTGTCCACTTGTTGGTGTGATGTTGACCACTTGTTGTTGTGATGTTGACCACTTGTTGGTGTGCTGTTGACCACTTGTTGGTGTGATGTTGACCACTTGTTGGTGTGATGTTGATCACTTGTTGGTGTGCAGTTAGAGATTACAGTAAGGTGCAGTGGATGACTGTTTAGTGATAAATTGTGCAATATAACATGTTATATTGTATGGACACCTTTATTGTCATACTGTATTTACAAATACAACATGACAGACTTGCAGTTGGCACATTGTGTGAGATATCATGTTGTGTGAGATGTCAATCATGTTGTGTGAGATGTCACGCTGTGTGAGATGTCACATTGTAGGAGATGTCACATTGCTGAGATGTCATGTTGTGGAGATGTCACGTTGCGTGAGATGTCACACTGTGTGTCACATTCTGGGAGATGTCACGTTGTGGTCATTAATGATAATTTTGTTTCCAACAGAAGGGGAAGTTGATGCCGAGTGGTTGGACGCTGCTGGTTTCAGCTTTGTGGTCAGCAAGTTTCAAGGTTTGCAGTTTTTGTTGTTGTGACTGCTGTTCTGTTTTGGCTCCTGCTGTTGTTGTGACTGCTGTTGTTGCAGCTATTGTTGTTGTGGCTGTTGTTGTTTTTGTGACTGCTGTTGTTGTTGAGGCTGATGCTGTTGTTGTTGTGGCTGCTGCTGTTGTTGTTGTTGTGGCTGCTGTTCTTGTTTTGGCTGCTGCTGCTGCTGTTATGACTGCTGTTTTTGCAGCTATTGTTGTTGTGGATGTTGTTGTTTTTGTGACTGCTGTTGTGACTGCTGTGGTTGATTTGGCTGCTGCTGTTGTTGTGACTGCTGTTGTTGCAGCTATTGTTGTTGTGGATGTTGTTTTTGTGACTGCTGTTCTTGTTTTGGCTGTTGGTGTTTTGTGGCTGCTGCTGTTGTTGTTGTTGAGGCTGATGCTGCTGTTGTTGTGACTGCTGTTGTTGTTGTGGTTGTGGCTGCTGCTGTTGTTGTTGTTGTGGCTGCTGCTGTTGTTTTTGTAACTGCTGTTCTTGTTTTGGCTGCTGCTGCTGTTGTGACTGCTGTTTTTGCAGCTATTGTTGTTGTGGATGTTGTTGTTTTTGTGACTGCTGTTGTGACTGCTGTGGTTGTTTTGGCTGCTGCTGTTGTTGTGACTGCTGTTGTTGCAGCTGTTGTGACTGCTGTTGTGGTGTGACTGCAGTTCTGTTTTGTTGCAGCTATTGTTGTTGTGGCTGTTGTTGTTTTTGTGACTGCTGTTCTTGTTTTGGCTGCTGCTGCTGTTGTTGTTGTTGTGGCTGCTGCTGTTGTTGTTGTGACTTGGATGTTTGATCTGTTGTGTCTTGGATGTTTGATCTGTTGTGTCTTGGGTGTTTGATCTGTTGTGTCTTGGATGTTTGATCTGTTGTGTCTTGGATGTTTGATCTGTTGTGTCTTGGATGTTTGATCTGTTGTGTCTTGGATGTTTGATCTGTTGTGTCTTGGATGTTTGATCTGTTGTGTCTTGGATGTTTGATCTGTTGTGTCTTGGATGTTTGATCTGTTGTGGTGTTGTGTCTTGGATGTTTGATCTGTTGTGTCTTGGATGTTTGATCTGTTGTGTCTTGGATGTTTGATCTGTTGTATCTTCAGCTACGGATCGTTAATGGATCTTCTTCATCATCGTCATCATCATGTGCCCTACAGATAGATGTTGATAGTCATGTTTTGCTATCCCATATTATCACCAGAATCACAGATCAGGACAGTGCTCCTGATTGGTCCCATCTGCATTCTACAATGTCATGAAGCAAGCCTCCAAGTCCATCATGCTTGTTCCAGCTATTTCTTATTCTTTTTCTCTTCCAACTTGTACCTCAGGGAAGTGTTAAGGGAGATGTAATGTTCGTTGATGAGCTCTGTCAAGAGCACTATTAAGATTGATGTTCATTTCTAAAAAGCTGATATTTTTTGCCATCACTCCATCTTTTTCTGAGATCTTTCCCTCGCTCTATACCCGTTGTAACATTTCAGTGTGGTTTGCTATCATAGATAGTACCAGGGCATTCTTGTTGGGTGTTCAAACCACTTCATTTGTTGTTCTTTGATGACCTGAAGGACTGGTTTTATTCCTAACATTGTCTTGAAACAACAGGTCAGCCGCTGGCGCTTTAGACAGCTCAGGAGTATAACTATGTCTACACAGACACCACATCACACATACACCATCTCACACAGACACATCACATAGACACCATGTCACATGACACTATATCACACATACACCATCTCACACAGACACCATGTCACAGAGACACCATGTCACATGACACTATATCACACATACACCATCTAACACAGACACGACGTCACAGAGACACCATGTCACATGTCACTATATCACACATACACCATCTAACACAGACACCACGTCACAGAGACACCATGTCACATGTCACTATATCACACATACACCATCTAACACAGACACCACGTCACAGAGACACCATGTCACATGTCACTATATCACACATACACCATCTAACACAGACACCACGTCACAGAGACACCATGTCACATGTCACTATATCACAGAGCTGCATTTCTCAGTAATTATTGTCACTGTGACGTGACTTGTCTGGTTCAAACAGATGGGAGAGACCTGTCAGATGACGAGCTGGAGACAATGACCGACACACTGACACAGGTCCAGGCCGAGGCTGTCAGGAAGCGCATCAGTGCCCTCAGCACTACCATGCGCAGGAAGCACAAGGGCAGTAAAGTCCATGTCAAGGACATATTTACCACCTCCAGTGACCCCCGACAGGTCAGATGTGTGTATATTTAGCTGAATGTGTTGTCCTTTACTTTTCTTTCCGTTCTTTCTTTACCAAAAAACAAATTAAGTGGCTCCCATTTTGCATGCAATCAACAAAGGCTGCATCATTGAACCATACAATCAACAAAGGCTGCATCATTGAACCATACAATCAACAAAGGCTGTATTATTGAACCACACAATCAACAAAGGCAGCATCATTGAACCACACAATCAACAAAGGCTGCATCATTGAACCACACAATCAGCAAAGGCTGCATCATTGATCCATACAATCAACAAAGGCTGTATTATTGAACCACACAATCAACAAAGGCTGCATCATTGAACCACACAATCAACAAAGGCTGCATCATTGAAACATACAATGAACAAAGGCTGCATCATTGAACCACACAATCAACAAAGGCTGCATCATTGATCCACACAATCAACAAAGGCTGCATCATTGATCCATACAATCAACAAAGGCTGCATCATTGAACCACACAATCAACAAAGGCTGAATCATTGATCCATACAATCAACAAAGGCTGCATCATTGAAACATACAATCAACAAAGGCTGCATCATTAAACCACACAATCAACAAAGGCTGCATCATTGAACCAAACATTCAACAAAGGCTGCATTAATGAACAACACAATCAACAAAGGCTGCATCATTGAACCACACAATCAACAAAAGCTGCATCATTGAACCATACAATCAGAAAGGCACCATGTCACAGGCTGGCTGCATCATTGATCCATACAATCAACAAAGGCTGCATCATTGAACACACATAACAAGGCTGCATCAAACCATCATTGAACAACAAAAAGCTGCATCATTGAACCACACAATCAACAAAGGCTGCATCATTGAACCAACATTCAACAAAGGCTGCATCATTGAAACCATACAATCAACAAAGGCTGCATCATTGAACCACACAATCAACAAAAGCTGCATCATTGAACCATACAATCAACAAAGGCTGCATCATTGAACCATACAATCAACAAAGGCTGCATCATTGAACCACACAATCAACAAAGGCTGCATCATTGAACCACACAATCAACAAAGGCTGCATCATTGAACCACACAATCAACAAAGGCTGCATCATTGAAACATACAATCAACAAAGGCTGCATCATTGAAACATACAATCAACAAAGGCTGCATCATTCAACCATACAATCAACAAAGGCTGCATCATTAAACCATACAATCAACAAAGGCTGCATCATTGAACCAAACAATCAACAAAGGCTGCATCATTAAACCACAGAATCAACAAAGGCTGCATCATTGAATCATACAATCAACAAAGGCTGCATCATTGAATCATATAGAAAATGAATGCATCATTGATAATCTCCCTGTTTTGTTAAATAACAGTTAGATCAATTTATTTTATTCAGTCGAATTACTGAATACATCGGGGAGTGGTGAGAGGAGACCTTGGACTAAACAAGAAAACAGTAGTCGACTTGAAACATACTGACAATAAAATAGAAACCATTGGAGAAAAAGGCTGTGTATGATTGATATGGGTCCAAGTCAACAATTTATGGGGATGTGGGTATAAAGCACAACACTGATCAACAAAGCTGCATCTTCCATTGTACCACACTGGTCACACAAGGCTGTACCATAGACTACAACACTGGTCACACAAGTTCTTCCATAGACTACAACACTGGTCAACAAAGTCTTCCCTTGACTACAACACAATCAACAAAGTTCTGCATCATTACAACACTGGTCACACAAGTCAACAAAGGCTACATCATTGAATCACACAATCAACAAAGGCTGCATCATTGGTCACACAAGTTATTCCACAGACTAGAAAATGACACAAGTTTTCCATAGAACCAGCTGTTCCAGTCTGTTCTAATCTCATCCTGTTTTCCACAGTAAATGGTCCACACAAGTTTTCCAGTTACATAACCCACACAATTTAATTCAGTACGAACACTATCACAATACATCCATAGACTACAACACTGGTGAGACAAGTTAACTTGGACTAAACAAGAAAACAGTAGTCGACTGACTTGAACTAAGCAATAAAATATCCATTGGAGAAATAGACAGGAAATTTGAGGATATGGGTCTTTGTGGGGATATGATAATTTATGGCAATGTGGGTGATAGACTACAACACTGGTCACACAAGTTCTTCCACAGACTACAACACTGGTCACACAAGTTCTACCATAGACTACAACACTGGTCACACAAGTTCTTCCATAGACTACAACACTGGTCACACAAGTTCTTCCATAGACTACAACACTGGTCACACAAGTTCTTCCATAGACTACAACACTGGTCACACAAGTTCTTCCATAGGCTACAACACTGGTCACACAAGTTCTTCCACAGACTACAACACTGGTCACACAAGTTCTACCAAAGGCTACAACACTGGTCACACAAGTTCTACCATAGGCTACAACACTGGTCACACAAGTTCTTCCACAGACTACAACACTGGTCACACAAGTTCTTCCACAGACTACAACACTGGTCACACAAGTTCTTCCACAGACTACAACACTGGTCACACAAGTTCTTCCACAGACTACAACACTGGTCACACAAGTTCTTCCATAGACTACAACACTGGTCACACAAGTTCTTCCATAGACTACAACACTGGTCACACAAGTTCTACCATAGACTACAACACTGGTCACACAAGTTCTTCCATAGACTACAACACTGGTCACACAAGTTCTTCCATAGACTACAACACTGATCACACAAGTTCTTCCATAGTCTACAACACTGGTCACACAAGTTCTTCCATAGACTACAACACTGGTCACACAAGTTCTTCCACATCGAGGATTGAAATCTTGTGACCCAGACAGCGTTCTTTCACTCCCTGCCCCCACCCCTTTTCTGCTGATACCAGATTCACCAGACAGTGTTCTGGACAGCTGACAGTCAGAGGACAGTGATTACGAGAGTCTAGACAAAGTATTCCCTACAGAGTTATATTATCCTATTCTATTTTGTTGTACGTAAGATAAACTTTTGGTAATCTCTGACAGATAATTCAGGAAGAAGCAGCCACACTACCAAGGACGGGGTCCAGCAGCAGTCAGTCAATCAGCCTGCTCATTTCCCCACACACCAGACAATCAGCCTGCTCATTTCCCCACACACCTGACAGTCAGCCTGCTCATTTCCCCACACACCTGACAATCAGCCTGCTCATTTCCCCACACACCAGACAATCAGCCTGCTCATTTCCCCACACACCAGACAATCAGCCCGCTCATTTCCTCACACGGCCATCTCTTCTGTGCAACCATCTCTCCCCACACACCAGACAATCAGCCTGCTCATTTCCCCACACACCTGACAGTCAGTTTGCTCATTTCCCCACACACCTGACAATCAGCCTGCTCATTTACCCACACACCAGACAGTCAGCCTGCTCATTTCCCCACACACCAGACAGTCAGCCTGCTCATTTCCCCACACACCTGACAATCAGCCTGCTCATTTCCCCACACACCTGACAATCAGCCTACTCATTTCCCACACACCTGACAATCAGCCTGCTCATTTCCCCACACACCAGACAATCAGCCTGCTCATTTCCCCACACACCAGACAATCAGCCCGCTCATTTCCCCACACACCAGACAATCAGCCTGCTCATTTCCCCACACACCTGACAGTCAGCCTGCTCATTTCCCCACACACCTGACAATCAGCCTGCTCATTTCCCCACACACCAGACAGTCAGCCTGCTCATTTCCCCACACACCAGACAGTCAGCCTGCTCATTTCCCCACACACCTGACAATCAGCCTGCTCATTTCCCCACACACCAGACAATCAGCCTGCTCATTTCCCCACACACCTGACAATCAGCCTGCTCATTTCCCCACACACCAGACAGTCAGCCTGCTCATTTCCCCACACACCAGACAGTCAGCCTGCTCATTTCCCCACACACCAGACAGTCAGCCCGCTCATTTCCCCACACACCAGACAGTCAGCCTGCTCATTTCCCCACACACCAGACAGTCAGCCTGCTCATTTCCCCACACACCAGACAATCAGCCTGCTTATTTCCCCACACACCTGACAGTCAGCCTGCTCATTTCCCCACACACCTGACAATCTTGGACAAAACATAACCAAAATCTGACTTTACTTTTACTGAATCTATTATAGAGGAATGGGGAACAGTTCTGTGTGGCTGTCCATTTGTCATTTCAGTGTCACTAAATGTCATTTTAATGTTACTGTGTGCCATTTCAATGTTACGGTGTCTCATTTCAATCTTACTGTGTGTCACTTCACTGTTACCATGTGTCATTCCATAGCTACCATGTGTCATTCCATAGCTACCATGTGTCATTCCATTGTTATCTTGTGTTAGTTCAAGTTGCCTTGTGTCATTCTATTGTTACCATATGCCATTCCAGTGTTACCATATGTTATTCCAGTGTTACCTTGTGTCATTCTATTGTTACAGTGTGTTATTTTATTTCAGTTTTACTAAATAATTTTCTCCCACCAGGTGTCACCACTTTAGGCTTCCGCCCCCGCAGTCGTAGTGGACCCAGCTCAGATCAGTATGTCCGACTTTCCTCCATCTCGGATATTGAAGTCTCTGTGGACTTTCATTTGGAGGAGGCAGAAGGCAAGGTATATGATTCTAGTGTGACTGGCCCATAAGGATGGAGATATTATCTAACATGGATAAATCCACAGGTTGTCTAACACGGAAGAGTGCACAGGATGTCTGTATGGATGAGCACTGAAATTTGCCTGGAATGTGAGTGCATCAAAGATTTTCCTGATATGAAAGAGAACACTGAGAGTTGCCTGGGTTTGATGAAAGCACCCGTAATTACACGAATGAGTGCATTCAAGTGCGCCTAGTGCGGATGAAAGCACCCGTAATTACACGAATGAGTGCATTCAAGTGCGCCTAGTGCGGATGAAAGCACCCGTAATTACACGAATGAGTGCATTCAAGTGCGCCTAGTGCGGATGAAAGCACCATTAATACATGACATGGATGAGCACCTTGTTTAGAGTGGCTGCTGCTTCGAGAACTTAAAATAACATCTTTAGTTTCTGAATGTAGATGAATGCAAACCTGTAATGTTTCTGAATGCCCTGTTTCAGACACATCCTGTGGAGTCTCACTTACCCGACCCACATCGAGTGGAGCTCCCTGTAAGTAGTTTTATCTGGAAATGAAATCAGTGGAGCGTTTCTGCTTTTTCACTTTATCATCATTCTGCTTATGTACATATTTCACTAAGTTACTTATGAGTCCCCTATTTGTGAATCACTTGCCAGTCACCTAACTGTCAGTCACTTGCCAGTCACCTATCTGTCAGTCACTTGCCAGTCACCTATCTGTCAGTCACTTGCCAGTCACTTGTCTGTCAGCCAGCTATCAGTACCTGTCTGTCAGTCACTTGCCAGTCACCTATCTGTCAGTCACTTGCCGGTCAGTTAGTATCATAAGTCCTTTAACCTATCAGTCATTTGCCTGTCAATCATATATTTTAAAAATATTTTACAAATATTTTACTCCATTTTATAATGATGTTTGTGATTTTATGCAAATTTGTTATGTAGAATATTTTATTGATGATGTTGAGGTGTCTACACGAAACTGACGAAATCAAATCTGTCCAGACAAATGAGCAGGCAAATGATGAGTTGTTTTAATCTCAGAAATGTTTCACAGCAGATGTCCATCAAGGAATGGCAGTCAACCAGTCAGTCAGTCAACCAGTCAGTCAGTCAGTTAGTGAATCAGTTAACCATCCAGTCAGTCAGCCAATGATTCAGTCAGTCAGCCATTCAGTCTGTCAGTCAACTATTCAGTTTGTCAGTCAACCATACACTCAGTCAGTCAACCATTCAATCAGTCCAACCATTCAGTCAGTCAGTCAACCATTGAGTCAGTCATTCAGTCAGTAGAGCTTGAAGACTTATTTGACAAATGGTTCTAGATGCATATTTGTATAGACCAGTTTCCTTGTATTGATTCCAGGACCCCATTGGGTGAACAGGCGGGGAACCAACAGTTTGCATATAGATAAACCAGATCTGTAAAACAGTTGTGCATGCAAAACTCACGTTTTGAAACAAGATCAAATTACAGAAGTGAATGAACAACCAGAACTTTCTCTCAGACTTTACAGACAGGGAATTTAAGAAAGAAATATGTAGAATTATTCTGGTGTAAAATGTCTCCCAATTACTGGTCTACTTTTGTTTGTCAGACCATTGTTACTTGTCCTGTTTTTTTTTAAATTCAAACAAATTGTACTGCAACATTTTCTCTCAAACAGCTCCTTTGATTCTAACTTTTGCTGAGTTTTATTGTGTCTTATAATTTTTTTTTAGGGGGGGGGGGGGGGGGGTTTCTTATTTTATTTAGCTCCTCAAATTGTGTCCTAACAAGGAGACCACTGCATTTACTTTTTCCTTCAGGCTTTTGAGCCCAAACTGGATCCTTTAGGTGTGACCTTGATAGGTGACCTTGCTGAATGTGACATGTGGAGAGTCAAAGCCCTGGCTCACATTGAACTCACAGCCTTGTTTGATGAATATAACATCATGTACTCCAGGGCCAAGCGAAGGAAAAAGGTCAAAGGTCAGGTTCAAATGTTGAAATAACAAATTTATTGTATGTTAATTTTGTTTGTTTTGTTGCCACGGCTTTATTTACGTTGTATTGTGTGTTGGGTTTTTATGTTAGTGTGATCATGTATATGCATATTCAGGTAATGTCAACAAGAGTGTTTAAGGATATTTAAATTGTAGACCTGTGATCTGTTTTTCTAAAGTGTTGTAAAGCTAAGATTTTTGTAAAGTCAAGGGTATTGTGACATTTTCTCAGATATACATACAGGCTATTTTGTATTTTTTATAAATATCATTTCCCGTTTCCATTTTACCATTTACTCATATGCTCCCTGATTGGTTGGTTACTGAGAACAATATAACTAGAATGTCTGTGCATTGGAACCCACAGGGTCAGTGAATAAACACAGACCCAGAAACACACAACAGAGAGAATTAAAGAGTGAAGCTAAAATGTTGCAGTTAGCTGGGGGTCTGTGCTCCTTTCTGGGGTTAGCTGGGGGTCATTGCTCCTTTCTGGGGTTAGCTGGGGGTCTGTGCTCCTTTCTGGGGTGTGCTGGGGGTCCATGCTCCTTTCTGGGGTGTGCTGGGGGTCCATGCTCCTTTCTGGGGTTAGCTGGGGGTCATTGCTCCTTTCTGGGGTTAGCTGGGGGTCTGTGCTCCTTTCTGGGGTTAGCTGGGTGTCCATGCTTTTTTCTGGGGTGTGCTGGGGGTCTGTGCTCCTCTCTGGGGTTAGTTGGGGGTCCATGTTCCTTTCTGGGGTTAGCTGGGGGTCTGTGCTCCTTTCTGGGGTTAGCTGGGGGTCTGTACTCCTTTCTGGGGTTAGCTGGGGGGTCTGTGCTCCTTTCTGGGGTTAGCTGGGGGTCCATGCTCCTTTCTGGGGTTAGCTGGGGGTCCATGCTCCTTTCTGGGGTGGGCTGGGGTCCTGTGTGCTCCTTTCTGGGGTGTGCTGGGGGTCTGTGCTCCTTTCTGGGTGGGGGATGCTCGGGGTCCATGCTCCTTTCTGGGGTTAGCTGGGGGTCTGTGCTCCTTTCTGGGGTGTGCTGGGGGTCTGTGCTCCTTTCTGGGGTGTGCTTGGGGTCCATGCTCCTTTCTGGGGTTAGCTGGGGGGGTCTGTGCTCCTTTGTGGGGTGTGCTGGGGGTCCATGCTCCTTTCTGGGGTGAGCTGGGGGTCCGTGCTCCTTTCTGGGGTTAGCTGGGGGTCCATGCTCCTTTCTGGGGTTAGCTGGGGGTCATTGCTCCTTTCTGGGGTGTGCTGGGGGTCCATGCTCCTTTCTGGGGTGTGCTGGGAGTCCGTGCTCCTTTCTGGGGTTAGCTGGGGGTCCATGCTCCTTTCTGGGGTTAGCTGGGGGACCATGCAAATTTATGGGGTGTGCTGTGGGTCTGTGCTCCTTTCTAGGGTTAGCTGGGGGTCCATGCTCCTTTCTGGGGTTAGCTGGGGGTCCATGCTCCTTTCTGGGGTTAGCTGGGGGTCTGTGCTCCTTTCTAGGGTTAGCTGGGGGTCTGTGCTCCTTTCTTAGGTGAGCTGCATGAAACAGCATCAGACAGGAGACCTTGGCATGAGTTGGGGTCTATGCTCCTTTGGGGAAGTTAAAAAGCAGAAGGGGGAAAAATGAGGAAAACAGAGGAACAATTGAACACAATATCCAGTTATTAGTTGAAACACAACTAGAATGTGATAGGCTGCACAAGAAAAGGGTCAGAGCAGCTAGAACGCTGGGCTCTAAAGTGGGAGATCCGGGTTCAAATCTTTGGAAAGGCTGGGGGATTTCTTCTGTCGGCTCAAAGAACCCTGCTCCCTACACCGCAGAAGTGGTAAAATAAAGACAGAAATTGGTAGTGGTTTGTTTGGCACATGAAAGGAGGAGGAGGAGTCAAGGGGACAAATATCTGATCTCTGCATGTTTGATAACAGAGCTTGACGACACAATTAGAGTTTGACGACAGTATTAGAGCTTGATGACAGTATGAGAGCTTGATGACAGTATTAGAGCTTGATAACAGTATTAGAGCTTGATGACAGTATTAGAGCTTGATGACAGTATCTGAGCTTGATGACAGTATCAGAGCTTGATGAAAGTATCTGAGCTTGATGACAGTATTAGAGCTTGAGGACAGTATTAGAATTTGATGACAGTATCAGAGCTTGATGACAGTATTAGAGCTTGATGACACTATCAGAGCTTGATGACAGTATCAGAGCTTGATGACATTATCAGAGCTTGATGACAGTATGAGAGCTTGATGACAGTATTAGAGCTTGATGACAGTATTAGAGCTTGATGACAGTATTAGAGCTTGATGACAGTATCTGAGCTTGATGACAGTATCAGAGCTTGATGACAGTATCTGAGCTTGATGACAGTATTAGAGCTTGAAGACAGTATTAGAATTTGATGACAGTATCAGAGCTTGAAGACAGTATCAGAGCTTGATGACAGTATTAGAATTTGATGACAGTATTAGAGCTTGATGACAGTATCAGAGCTTGATGACAGTATTAGAATTTGATGACAGTATTAGAATTTGATGACAGTATTAGAATTTGATGACAGTATCAGAGCTTGATGACAGTATTAGAATTTGATGACAGTATTAGAATTTGATGACAGTATCAGAGCTTGATGACAGTATCAGAGCTTGATGACAGTATCAGAGCTTGATGACAGTATTAGAATTTGATGACAGTATCAGAGCTTGATAACAGTATTAGAATTTGATGACAGTATCAGAGCTTGATGACAGTATCAGAGTTTGATGACAGTATTAGAATTTGATGATAGTATTAGAGCTTGAGGGCAGGGTCAGAGTGTGATGATAATATTAGAATTTAATGAAATTATCTGATGACATTGTCATATATTTTATAAATTGTGTGTTTGTGTGTGTGTGTTTGTGTGCATGTTATTATGTGTGTGTGTGTTAATATGTGTGCTCTTGTAAAACATCTGTGTTAATGAGTATATGTGTGCTCTTGTAAAACATCTGTGTTAATGAGTATATGTGTGCTCTTGTAAAACATCTGTGTTAATGAGTATATGTGTGCTCTTGTAAAACATCTGTGTTAATGAGTATATGTGTGCTCATGTAAAACATCTGTGTTAATTTCCCCAGATCATGGAATATTTGGGGTGCCCCTCGACATTTTAGTGGAACGGGACCAAAAGAGGACGCCTGGAACCAAAGTCCCGGTGGTGTTTCAAGTGGTCAGTCTCCTCGTGTCTTTGTTCATGTGTGTGTGTGTGTCTTTGTTCATGTGTGTGTGTGTCTTTGTTCATGTGTGTGTGTGTGTGTCTTTGTTCATGTGTGTGTGTCTTTGTTCATGTGTGTGTGTGTGTGTCTTTGTTCATGTGTGTGTGTCTTTGTTCATGTGTGTGTGTGTGTGTGTCTTTGTTCATGTGTGTGTGTGTCTTTGTTCATGTGTGTGTGTCTTTGTTCATGTGTGTGTGTGTGTGTCTTTGTTCATGTGTGTGTGTCTTTGTTCATGTGTGTGTGTGTGTGTGTCTTTGTTCATGTGTGTGTGTCTTTGTTCATGTGTGTGTGTGTGTGTGTCTTTGTTCATGTGTGTGTGGGTGTCTTTGTTCATGTGTGTGTGTCTTTGTTCATGTGTGTGTGTGTGTGTCTTTGTTCATGTGTGTGTGTGTCTTTGTTCATGTGTGTGTGTGTGTGTGTGTCTTTGTTCATGTGTGTGTGTCTTTGTTCATGTGTGTGTGTGTGTGTCTTTGTTCATGTGTGTGTGTCTTTGTTCATGTGTGTGTGTCTTTGTTCATGTGTGTGTGTGTGTGTCTTTGTTCATGTGTGTGTGTGTGTCTTTGTTCATGTGTGTGTGTGTGTCTTTGTTCATGTGTGTGTGTGTGTGTGTGTGTCTTTGTTCATGTGTGTGTGTGTGTGTGTGTCTTTGTTCATGTGTGTGTGTGTGTGTGTGTCTTTGTTCATGTGTGTGTGCGTTTGTGTCTGTGTGTGGGTGTCTTTGTTCATGTGTGTGTGTGTCTGTGTCTGTGTTAATGTGTGTGTGTCTTTGTTAATGTGTGTGTGTGTGTCTTTGTTTATGTGTGTGTGTGCGTCTTTGTTCATGTGTGTGTGTGTGTCTTTGTTCATGTGTGTGTGTGTGTGTCTTTGTTTATGTGTGTGTGTGTGTGTGTGTGTCTTTGTTCATGTGTGTGTGCGTTTGTGTCTGTGTGTGGGTGTCTTTGTTCATGTGTGTGTGTCTGTGTCTGTGTTAATGTGTGTGTGTCTTTGTTAATGTGTGTGTGTGTGTCTTTGTTCATGTGTGTGTGTGTCTTTGTTAATGTGTGTGTGTGTGTGTGTGTGTGTGTCTTTGTTCATGTGTGTGTATGTGTGTGTCTTTGTTCATGTGTGTGTGTCTTTTGTTCATGTGTGTGGGTGAAAATTGAAAGGGAGAAAAGCTTTCATGTGTTGTAAAAGAGCAAAACAGAAAGTTTCTTGTGACAACAGAGAAGAAGCAGAAGGAGTGATAGACTGAGAGAATGTTGTCAGAAAAAGACATTGATCTGAGACAGGTGGTGTTCATTTGTAATTTGAACATTTTGTCTCCACAGATGATCAACTTCCTGGAGAAAGAAGGTCTGAGAACTGAAGGTATTCTGAGAATGTCAGGGGCAGAAACCAGAGTTAAGGTACCAGAGATTAGAGTTAATGTTCTTGAGTCGCAGATATCTAGTCTGTATGTAAAACCAGTGTCTGTTATATATGATTTGCAATATTCTTGGATTAGTTTGTAAACACAAGAATTGTTAGACACTGGTCAGCCCTGTCACTGTACAAGTGTCAACAAGCAGAGGATGCTGGGAGACAACTGCTCGCTTTAGTCATTGAAATCACATTTTGGTTTACAGCTACAATATGAAACTGTCGTTACAGAATTCAGCAGCTGTGGGGAAAGTGATGCTTAGAATTCAATGCCATTTGCCAGGACAGTTGCCCCCCAAACCTACACACTTGATTTTTTTATTCAGAATTTCATCTCCCAGTAAAGAATAAGCCCAGTAAACTGGAAGTGACACCAAGCCTGGAAGTGACACCAGCCTTGAATGCTGACACCAGGCCTGGAAGTGACACCAGGCCTGGAAGTGACACCAGGCCTGGAAGTGACATCAGGCTGTTGCAGAATGTTTGGAAGGTTGAATGAGGTATTTGTGTGTTGGTTGTTATCCAGTATAAGGTTTCAAGATTGATCAAGCAGCCTAGCTGGGGGTGTGGGGAGCAGCTGATGATGCCGACAACAGTGAGACTTACTTTATTGTACCCAGTGATTTGCGATCTGTCAATAAAAATGTGAAGGTTAATGTCTGATGTCCTCTTTATTTTTTATTTATTTCTTCTCCTTCTTCTTAGCATTCACTGACTGTAAACTCCAGAGAAAAGGTTTGGTTGTTTGTCCACTTCTGGGCTTTGGTCTTGCTCCAGAACTTGAGCTGTGCCTGCACTCTCATTTGACACATCTGGCTGATTTTTTAGCTGTTGGTTCCTGATGAGATGTTGAGATGTTGAGATGTTGAGATGTACTCCAGTTTAAAGAAAACATTTCTAATTAGTCACCCCTTTTGTGACATACTTGTTATGGGAATATTGGGTCTGTTCTTGTCCCCTCAAAATGGGGTGCCAGAATCCACATGAGTAACATTTATTTTGCTAACAGGGGGATAGAATCATACGTGCTATCTCCTTCAATAAATGGTTTTGAAGTACACGGTAATTTATTACACTATCAGATTTTATGAGACCAGCACTTCAGTCCTGACCTTTTTATGTTTATTTTCGCAGCAACTTCGGCAAGATCTGGAGGAGAAATTCTACCAAGGCCTCTTCTCTTGGGGGGATGCTGGTCCTCACGACGTGGCAGTGTTGTTGAAACAGTTTCTCCGGGAGCTGCCTGCACCTCTTCTCTCCTACAGCTACCTCGAGGCATTTCCCCAAATTAGCAGTGAGCATAATTAACAGCATTTACTTCCATGAACTCTTCCTTTCTGCCCTTTTTTTCCCTTGCAGGAAGCAGTCTCTCTCGGAGTGGATCACTTTGAAGTGTCTTGTTGCCATTGACCCTTGCATTTGCTCTAGATGAGCCACTTTACCAGCAGTAGTTGCTGAATAATAACTGCTGCTGTCAGTCATGCAGACAACAATGGTTGCTCCCTGTTACCTCACAGCAACAATGGTTGCTCCCTGTTACCACACAGTCTCCTATCAAAGCAATGTTACTGATTTTCTACATAAATCTGAACTGACACATTCAATCATTGGTTTCTTCAGTTCACTGAAATAATCGCTTATCTGCTTCATCTATATAGTTGTTACTGGAGTATGAACATGATGAGATACAGCGAAATATACCAGACAGTAAAGTGTGCGATCTACCTTCACAGTCTGTGGCAACAGCACTGGTCATGTGGCCCTAAATCCTCAGGCTCAACCACCCATCCCCCCATAAAGTGTTAAATACAGGAAGTTATGTCAGTTTGAGGGGGGGGGGATATATTATAACAGTCTGAATGTGACAAAACCACACTGAGTTGTGACAAAACCACACCGTCTGAGGTACAAAACCACACAGTCTGAGTGACAAAACCACACAGTCTGAGTGACAAAACCACACAGTCTGAGGTACAAAACCACACAGTCTGAGTGACAAAACCACACAGTCTGAGTCACAAAAACACCACACAGTCTGAGTGTGACAAAACCACACCATCTGAGTGTGACAAAACCACACAGTCTGAGTGTGACAAAACCACACCATCTGAGTGACAAAACCACACCGTCTGAGTGTGACAAAACCACACCATCTGAGTGTGACAAAGCCACAATCACAAAATCTGTTATCCCTGCAGGTATTCCTAAAATTCTGGAGCAGCTCAAAGCTTTAAATTTGTTGATTCTATTGTTGCCAAATGAGCACAGGAACACACTCAAGGTCAGTCAGTCGTGTTGTGAAGATACAGTTAATATTGACCTCATTATTATTTATTAGTTATGTCACATAGGGTGTCTGTTTCAGGTTAGCAGGATGATGATGGTGTCTGTTCCTTCAATGTTTCCTTTTAACTAAACACTGACCTTCTGTTTCCACTTAACTAAACATTGACCTTCTGTTTCCACTTAACTAAACATTGACCTTCTGTTTCCACTTAACTAAACATTGACCTTCTGTTTCCACTTAACTAAACATTGACCTTCTGTTTCCACTTAACTAAGCATTGACCTTCTGTTTCCACTTAACTAAACATTGACCTTCTGTTTCCACATAACTAAACATTGACCTTCTGTTTCCACTTAACTAAACATTGACCTTCTATTTCCACTCAACTAAATATTGACCTTCTGTTTCCACTTAACTAAACATTGACCTTCTGTTTCCATTTAATATTACAATATGTTTACACTTTATTGAAAATTCTATTTTATGATTCCGTTTAGCTAAACATTTCACTTTGAGTAAACATTTTACTTTGTTTCTACAAAACTAAACATTTCACTCTGAGTAAACATTTTACTTTGTTTCTACAAAACTAAACATTTCACTCTGAGTAAACATTTTGCTTTGTTTCTACAAAACTAAACATTTTACTTTGTTTCTACAAAACTAAACATTTCACTCTGAGTAAACATTTTACTTTGTTTCTACAAAACTAAACATTTTACTTTGTTTCTACAAAACTAAACATTTTTACTTTGTTTCTACAAAACTAAACATTTTACTTTGTTTCTACAAAACTAAATATTTTACTCAAGAAATCGATTCACTAAACTCAGACTGTGATGAACAAGAACAGAGAGGCAGACCAGAGAAGCGGATGCAGTGTGATTCTCCCATTTAGAGCTGTGACTATAATGGGTTATTGTTCTTGTGTGTTCATTTCCCAGTTGCCAGTGATTGGGTTTCCTAGTTGTTTGGTTTAATGGTTTCATTTCTTGACATCAGTTACCTCTGTTTACAATTTAAACATTTTACTTTGTTTACACTTAACATTTTACTATTTTAACTGAACTAAACTGTCCCTTGATTCTGTTGAACTAAACATTCCCTTGATTCCATTTAACTAAACATTCTACTTTGTGTTTATCCTCCAGGTACTACTTCAGTTTTTACGAAATGTTGTATCTCAGAGCAACTACAATAAAATGGGACTTAAAAATGTGGCCATGATAATGGCTCCAAATTTGTTCCTAGCGCCCTCTAGTGGCAATAAGGACAAGGAAAAGATTAACCTTGAACTTGAACTCAAGAAAGCTGCGGAGACATCTACCATTGTGAAAATGCTGGTCCATTACCAGGATGTTTTGTGGACGGTAAGTGACCACGGCCAGTTGTCTGTTCTGGTCATCGTTGTCTTCTCTGGTAAAGGTCAATAAATTTTTTTTCTAAACTATTAGTATAAACATTTCTGATTCTGTTTAAATTGACAGCTTTGGTTGTAAGACTGTGCAGTTTTCAGTATTTGTCTACTTGCATTGTCATCTTCATTGACAGAGCACGAGTTGCCAGAATGGTCTCCAGTGTGTTCTAGACCTGACAGTTTACTGTAGATTCAAAACTTGATTACTTTTATGTCTTTAATTACTTTTATGTTTTTACTAAATCACAGAGAGTAACATGGAGAAACATTTGTGTCAGGATTGCTAAATTTGTGAAGATCACATATTCTCCATTGAGATAAAATCATTATACCTAGGGACATATTTTTGCTTCCAGTTCTTTTCTCTTCTCAGATTTTTGCATCACTGGTTTGTCAAACATTTCTTTTTATAGATTCCTCCATCATTCATAGCTCAGATACGATACCAGTATGCCCTGGAGTATCATAGGAAAAACAGAGTAAGTTTTGTCATGTTCTGTAAGTTTTATCATGTTCTGTGAGTTTTATCATGTTCTGTGAGTTTTATCATGTTCTGTGAGTTTTATCATGTTCTGTGAGTTTTATCATGTTCTGTGAGTGTTATCATGTTCTGTGAGTTTTATCATGTTCTGTGGGTTTTTTTCATGTTCTGTGGGTTTTGTCATGCTCTCTGAGTTATGCCATGTTCTGTGAGTTATGCCATGTTCTGTGAGTTTTGTCATGTTCTGTAAGTTATGCCATGTTCTGTGAGTTTTGTCATGTTCTGTAAGTTGTGCCATGTTCTGTGAGTTTTTTTTTAATATTATATATATAGCTTATTAGGTTCTGTTCTTGTTAGATTGTTGCTTGAAGTGTCAGGAAGCGAGAAGTTCCAATGTGCAACTATGATTTGTACAGTTTTAGTCTACAAGTTAGAACACAAAGTATTTAAGTGAATTTCAGCTTCAGACGTGTACAATCATAACACAGATTTTGTTTGTAAGATGTTTATAAAGGAAAAAAGATCAGCCATATCTGCTTGTAAAGACAATAGTTTTTGTGTTGACCCTTGAAAGAAAGACTGGCACGTTGTGTTGTAGTTTACAGCTAGATTGTGATATCTTATCTTTTTGCCCAACATCTGATATCTGTCAGATACCCAGTCGATGGCATTTTACAGTGTGCCTGCTTTTTACAGTGTGCCTGCATTTTACAGTGTGCCTGCATTTTACAGTGTGCCTGCATTTTACAGTGTGCCTGCATTTTACAGTGTGCCTGCATTTTACAGTGTGGGTCTGTCTCCCCTCACCCCCACTCCTTCCACTCCGTCTTCTTCCCCAGCACCCCCAGTAGTGCTCCAGAACCCAGATGGGAGATTAAAGACGAGGAAAATGTGGTCAGAAGAGTTGACAACATAAGATTAAGGAAACTTCTTATTTTGTTTTAAAAAAAATGTTTTCTTTAAATATCAAAAGCAACCACAGCACTAACAACTGTACCAGGTCCTCTCAGATGGCAGTCTTTTTAGTAGTCTCTTTTAAAGACAACAACGAAAATACTTTTGCATTTCAAGTGTGTCCCAAGAGGCAAATAAACTGGGGTTTGTCATGGGACTGGCTAGCTGATCCTATGAACAACTTTAATGGCAGTACCCAACCATTCAGCAGACCATGTTTGTTATGTACACACTTGTTGCATGTTTGTTGTGTACACACTTGTTGCAAGTTTGTTGTTGTCACAGTTGTTGCATGTTTGTTGTGTACACACTTGTTGCATGTTTGTTGTGTACACACTTGTTGCATGTTTGTTGTGTACACACTTGTTGCATGTTTGTTGTGAACACACTTGTTGCATGTTTGTTGTGTACACACTTGTTGCATGTTCATTATGTACACACTTGTTGCATGTTTGTTATGTACACACTTGTTGCATGTTCATTATGTACACACTTGTTACATGTTTGTTGTGTACACACTTGTTGCATGTTTGTTGTGTACACACTTGTTGCATGTTTGTTGTGTACACACTTGTTGCATGTTTGTTGTGTACACACTTGTTGCATGTTTGTTGTGTACATACTTGTTGCATGTTTGTTGTATACACACTTGTTGCATGTTTGTGGCTGTTAGGTTTACACTTATGTATTTCTTGATTGAAGAACCAAAATCATTCTTTTTCCAGACATCGAAATTGCCCTGGCGGAAAGATAAAGACCGATCTGACATCTTCAAGCGGTATCCAGTGACTTCTGATCCAGCAAAGGTTGTTTCCTTCTCGTTTCTTCATTGTTTATTCTCATGTTTATATATAGATCTGTACTAGATCAGTGGATAATATGTTGACATACTTACGTACAGATCAAGCATACCTACATAACACAGATCAGACAAACAGATCTACATAACATACAGGTATCTCACAGTGGACACTACAGAAAGAGGTATTACAGTACTAAATATTGCATCAAACAGCAAGATAAGCATTCACAGAATGTAAAAGAATCCAAAGCCAATGAGTCAAGTGTTAGCAGCCTAGATCAAGTGTTAACAGCCTAGATCAAGTGTTAACAGCCTAGATCAAGTGTTAACAGCCTAGATCAAGTGTTAACAGCCTAGATCAAGTGTTAACAGCCTAGATCAAGTGTTAACAGCCTAGATCAAGTGTTAACAGCCTAGATCATGTGTTAACAGCCTAGATCAAGTGTTAACAGCCTAGATCATGTGTTAACAGCCTAGATCAAGTGTTAACAGCCTAGATCATGTGTTAACAGCCTAGATCAAGTGTTAACAGCCTAGATCAAGTGTTAGCAGCCTAGATCAAGTGTTAACCTGCGTAATCTTCTTACACTTTTGTCATTAAGTTTTTTTGTTAATGAAAATCTCCTTAAAGGTTAGTTGTGTATCCTTTACAGGACGTTGCAGAACCAACCCCAGCAGAGCCTGGCTGTTGTGTGGTTTCTCTAGGCAAATTTATGTCCAGTAGTTTGCCATTGCTTCTGGACGGTCGGCCCCTTGATACCACTGTCAAAACCAACACAAGGCAAATCTCCTTATACTTTTGTCTATAAATTTTTTTATAATGTAAGTCTCCTTACACATTTTTTTTTTCAAGTTGTTTTATATTATTCTTCCTAATAACCTCAAACTGATTTCCCTGTACATAGAATGGAATGGTTACTAGCATTCAGTTTTCCTGCATCCAATTTTCATCATATGTTGCCCATATCTCCATTTATGTCTCTAGATAATTGTTTATGCCGGTTTATTTGATCAAATGCTGATATCCAATATGTTTAGATATCAGGTTTCAAATAGTAATCTGACCAGCATTTGTCATTGACACATTTTCTACATCTGCAGTACGACCATCAGGATGGAGTGATCCGAGTACAAGCTCCACATCTGACGAAGAGTTCGACACTCATTCAACTAGACAGGAACACAACTGCTGCAGACGTCGTAGCCAAGTTTAAACTGGGAGATGACTCCTTGAGAACAGACAAAGACGGTCACAGGTGTGTGTGTGTGTGTGTGCATGTATGCATTTGTGTGCATGTGCATGCTGGTATATGCGTGTCTGTAGATTGGGCAAAATTCTCATTTCTGTAAAAATTGTACTAGAATTTCATGGACTAATTCTATTAGAAGGATTGGTGTGGTGGGTAAAAGCATCAACAGCAGAGAACAACGAGAGAGATTAGCTTATCAAATATATACCTGCGATGCACTGGCTTCATGTTTGATGATCTTTGATTGCATTGCCTTGTTTACTGTTTGTTGTCTTGTATGTTTTGGCCTCATTTTTTAATACTGCTAATTCTCACGACGGCTCCTCGTGTTATATTTTATACTTTGTCTTCTTTCTGATGTTCAGAACGTATGTCTGCTAAATTGTAATGTTGTTTGCCAATTTCTTGAATTGGTTTTCTGGTTATTTTGCGTCTTATTTGCCAGGAACAAATGTGACTTTTTTCATTCTAGATTTTCCCCATAGTTTTTTAACATAAATATTGTATTTGCCAGCATGTTAGTGTGTATACATAATCAGGAACAAATATGATGCTTCAAGTACTGAGCTTGATGTGGATTTTTAAATACAGCCATGTTTTGTTTCTACCTCACAGAACTATCGGAAAAGTTGAGGAAACAAATGGACACACGTACAGAAATCCCAACAACGCACAGTATGCACATGACTCGGACTACTTGTATGAAGTTGGAGGAAATATTTGTAAGTGATAGGGTCGAGTTACTTAGCTTCCTGTTTAGGCATTGATCAGTCTACTAGTGTACTTCATTCTATGTTATACTCCACCACACCTACTTCACCACACATGCTCCAACACACATGTTCCACCATACCTACTCCACCACACATGCTCCAACACACATGTTCCACCACACCTACTCCACCACATATGTTCCACCACACCTACTCCAACACACATGTTCCACCACACATGCTCCACCACACCTACTCCAACACACATGCTCCACCACACCTACTCCAACACATGCTCCACCACACCTACTCCAACACACATGCTCCACCACACCTACTCCACCACACATGCTCCACCACACCTACTCCACCACACATGCTCCATCACACCTACTCCACCACACATGCTCCACCACACCTACTCCAACACACATGCTCCACCACACCTACTCCAACACACATACTCCACCACACCTACTCCAACACACATGCTCCACCACACCTACTCCACCACACCTACTCCAACACACATGCTTCACCACACCTAGTGTACCACACATGCTCTACCACACCTACTCCACCACATATGCTCCACCACACCTAGTGTACCCCACATGCTCCACCACACCTACTCCAACACACATGCTCCACCACACATGCTCCACCACACCTACTCCAACACACATGCTCCACCACACATGCTCCACCACACCTACTCCAACACACATGCTCCACCACACCTACTCCAACACATGCTCCACCACACCTACTCCAACACACATGCTCCACTACACATGCTCCACCACACCTACTCCAACACACATGCTCCACCACACCTACTCCAACACACCTGCTCCACCACACATGCTCCACCACACCTACTCCACCACACATGCTCCATCACACCTACTCCACCACACATGCTCCACCACACCTACTCCAACACACATGCTCCACCACACCTACTCCAACACACATGCTCCACCACACCTACTCCAACACACCTGCTCCACCACACATGCTCCACCACACCTACTCCAACACACATGCTCCACCACACCTACTCCAACACACATGCTCCACCACACCTACTCCAACACACATACTCCAACACACCTACTCCAACACACCTACTCCACCACATATGCTCCACCACACCTACTCCAACACACATGCTCCACCACACCTACTCAAACACACATGCTCCACCACACCTACTCCAACACACATGCTCCACCACACCTACTCCAACACACATGCTCCACCACACCTACTCCAACACACATGCTCCACCACACCTACTCCAACACACATGCTCCACCACACATGCTCCACCACACCTACTCCAACACACATGCTCCACCACACCTACTCCAACACATGTTCCACCACACCTACTCCAACACATATGTTCCACCACACCTACTCCAACACACATGTTCCACCACACCTACTCCACCACATATGCTCCACCACACCTACTCCAATACACATGTTCCACCACACCTACTCCAACACATATGCTCCACCACACCTACTCCAACACACATGTTCCACCACACCTACTCCACCACATATGCTCCACCACACCTACTCCAACACACATGCTCCACCACACCTACTCCAACACACATGCTCCACCACACCTACTCCAACACACATGCTCACCACACCTACTCCAACACATATGCTCCAACACACCTACTTCAACTCACATGCTCCACCACACCTACTCCAACACACATGCTCCACCACACCTACTCCAACACACATGCTCCACCACACCTACTCCAACACACATGCTCCACCACACATGCTCCACCACACCTACTCCAACACACATGCTCCACCACACCTACTCCAACACACATGCTCCACCACACCTACTCCAACACACATGCTCCACCACACCTACTCCAACACACATGCTCCACCACACCTACTCCAACACATGCTCCACCACACCTACTCCAACACACATGCTCCACCACACCTACTCCACCACACATGCTCCACCACACCTACTCCACCACACATGCTCCATCACACCTACTCCACCACACATGCTCCACCACACCTACTCCAACACACATGCTCCACCACACCTACTCCAACACACATACTCTACCACACCTACTCCAACACACATGCTCCACCACACCTCCACCACATATGCTCCACCACACCTAGTGTACCACACATGCTCCACCACACCTACTCCAACACACATGCTTCACCACGCCTACTCCACCACACATGTTTCACCACGCCTACTCCACCACACATGCTCCACCATGCCTACTCCACCACACCTACTCCAACACACATGTTCCACCACACCTACTCCACCACACATGCTCCACCACACATGTTCCACCGCACATGCCCTACCACACCTACTCTATTATGCACGCCCTGCTATTTTTACTTCACCACTCTTACTCTACCACCACTGCTACTCCAGTTAGGTCAACAATTAACAGCACACCACTCGGGGCATTCCCATGTGCTCCATCTCCATCCTCAGCAGCCAGCGCAGAGTTCCAATACTAATGGTACCAGTCGTAGTCTGGTTGTATGTCCGTCTTGCCTTTCCTCTGAGCATAGTATGCCTGCCAAACCCTCTGGTCACACACAGGTGCATCATTCTCTCCAGCCCATAATAATCTAGTTTCTCTTCTGACTTTGTTACTTGTTTCCAAAGGGCTCTGCCAAATACTCTACTGCACCCATCCTCCCACAATCATCTATAATGCAAGCAGCTGGTCTTTAGCTGCAACCATAGATACAAATTCGGCTCCACACACCCGGCTCCTAAAAGTGTTCCACTTTGGCCACATCCTGCCATTAGCCATAATTTGTGATAGACCACATGACATGTCCCACTGAGTGCCCTTTGGACCACAATATGTGGAAGACCACATGACATATCCCATTGAGTGCCTGTTCTTCTTCTTCTTCACTTCCTCTTTTACCGCTGTGGGTGTCGAGGGAGATATAAGGTTCTGTTTCTAGCTCTTCTGGCTGCCTCGACCATAGGCACATCGTGCTGTTGTAGAGTTTCTCTGATGTTATCCTTCCATCTTGTTCTTGGTCTACCCCGTGCTCTACGTCCTTCTTCTCTTCCCATGTATGCTTTGTATGGTATGGTGTCACAAGGCATTCTCTCTAAGTGGGCAAACCATTTCACTTGCTGTCTTGGTATGTAATCCAGAATTGGTTCTGTGCCGACTTGTTCTCTTATGATCTCATTTCTGATCTTATCTCTTATGGTCACTCCTACAGCCCTTTTCAGACATCTCATTTCCGTGGTTACTAATTTTCTTTTATGGTTTGTTGTGAGTGACCATGTCTGGCACTGGTAGCACAGAGTTGGAATAAATATGCTTTGAATAAGATGTCTCTTTGTGCTGATTGGGATTGTCTTATGCTGTAAGAGGGGGGCTAGCTGTCCCAATACTTGGTTTGCTTTACTGCACCTAATGTCAATTTCTTTATCCAATTTCCCATCTTCGGTAAATGTAGTTCCCAGATATTTAAACTCAGATGCCTGTTTAATGCCTTTGTATTCTATTGTTATGTTTAGATCTGTCTTCTTTTTTCCTATTGACATTACTTCTGTCTTTTCAGTGTTGATTCTCATATTATTTGTTTTACATTCTTCATTCATGGATGTTAGATGTTGTTGCAATTTCATGGCTGTATCTGCTATCAAGGCCTGGTCATCTGCAAAGAGTAATTCGTTGATCTTACTAAGATCTTCATTCATGGGCTTGGCATTCTTGCATATACTGTCGATGTAGGTGATAAACAGCAGTGGTGATAAGACACACCCCTGTCTTACTCCAGATGTCACTGTGAAAGGATGAGATGTTCCCTGATTTATTCTAACTACACTTCTACAATCCCTGTATAAACTTTTGCACACTTCGATGAGGTGTTCGCTTACTCCATACCTTGCCATTATGAGTGCCTGTTGGTCTATTCAAATGGCATTAGCACTGTACACACAAACTGCCCTGAGGCACATGTCCTTTTATCCACATATTCAAGTGACATGCATTAATTGGTTTCATAGTTTTAATTATAATTGACACGACAGTCATTTCTTGTAGGCATGAAATTAATATCTGTCAGGTTTCTTGTTTTGTCTTGTCACTGTTGACAGCTTTTTCATTTTGTGTTTCTCTGCCAGGTTGTAATCTTCTCATTAATCTTGCAGCTTGTTCAACTTCTTTACCTTCTTCTTGTCACTGTTCTTTTGTTACAGCTCTCCTAAACCTTGTTCTGATGTCAGCTTGTTTCATTTGATGTACTTGATTCTGATATTTTATGTTCCTGCTTTTAGTTAGTGTCTGTAATTATGATATTTGATATTGTGTCTGCAGCAGAACGATGTCTAGACCCTCGCACCAAAGTTCTGGACTTGTACCACGTAAACCCACTGGCTGATTGGGTGATCAAGAAACGAGAAGGGAGGCCGCAAATCTACTTTCACATTGCTCACTGAATCTATGAGCCTCTAGTCTAAAACTGAATGGTTGTTACCTTCATCAATTTGTGCAGGTCACAGTTGAAACTTTATGCCAAATTCTCCAGGTATATTCTTATCTGGCAACTTACTGTTCCTGGTGTGATATTCTTTTATCACTTGAAACATTATTCTATATCCAGAAGATGTTTCTATCCACACCATGATGTCTGCTAGAGCATCATCCACCCACCTGATGACTGCTTGAGATGCATCCACGTGGATGTTTTTTAGTGATGTAATAACTAACAATGTTAACCAAAGATGAAATCACCCACATTGTGATGTCAGCCAGAAATATTTTCACACACATTTGGTCATTTTCTTCTGTTGTTTTTCTGTTCACAAACATCTTGACACATTTGTCAGAGATGAGCACACCATCTGTGTGACATCTTTTGTTGAGATGTCTGCAACTACATCGTCAAGTCTGGCAAATATGCTTCTTGAAGATGTTACATACATCTAATCTCTTTACCAGATGTTTTTAGATGTGATAAACATCCTGCTGTCTGCCCGAGATGCTTCTAGACGCAATAAACATCTTAATGTTTGCCAGATGTCATGTACATCTTGTCTCTTTGCCAGAAATATTTCTAGAAATTATCATGAACATCTTGCTGTTTGCCAGAAATGTTTGTTGATGTCATTTACATATTGATGGTTGCAAGATGTATATATCTTGCTGTTTGCCAGAGATACCTACAAGATGTCATGATTACTTGCTGTTTGCCAGAGATGTCTGCAAGATGTCATGACATTTTACTGTTAGCCAGAGATGTCTACAAGATATAACTTCTTGCTGTCATAGATGTCTACAAGATATCATAACTTCTTGCTGTTTGTCAGAGATGTGTCTGCAAGATGTCATAACATCTTGCTGTTTGCCAGAAATGTGTCTAAAGAATACCCTGTACATGCTGCTGTGTCACCAGAATTTGTTAGTGATGTCATAAAGATGACATTTTAGCTGTTGGCGATTTCATAAAGATGACATTTTAGCTGTTGGTGATGTCATAAAGATTATATATTAGCTGTTGGTGATATCATATAGATGACAATTTAGCTGTTGATGTCATTAAGATTATATTTTAGCTGTTGGTGGTGTCATAAAGATGACATTTTAGCTATTAGTGATGTCATGAAGATGACATTTTAGCTGTTGGTGTCATTAAGATTATATTTTAGCTGTTGGTGGTGTCATAAAGATGACATTTTAGCTGTTAGTGATGTCATAAAGATGACATTTTAGCTGTTGGTGATGTCATAAAGATGACATTTAAGCTGTTAGTGATGTCATAAAGATGACATTTTAGCTGTTGGTGATGTTATAAAGATGTTATTTTAGCGTTGGAGTTCTTTTATCCTACATGACATATTTAATGCTTTTTAAAAATCCTACATGACATACTTGATGGATACATTTGTTTTGTATGTGCAAAGTTTGATTGAAATGTGTTTTCCTTTACCACATATATGATGAAGATATATTCGGCTAGATGACATGTTTGTTACAGTTGTTTTTCCTGGAAGACATGATTCATGCGATTGCATGACATGTTTGGTGTAGATGTTTTCCCTGTAGATGGCACATTTGTTGGCGATGGTTTCCCTAGGACATTTCTTATGGGGAAACTGTGAATTTGTTGAAGCTGTTGGGACAATCATGCTATGCTGATATTCTCTCATTACAAAATAAGCAGGCCTACAACAGTAGCTGGGCATTAAATATCTCATCAACATTATACCAGGTCATTAATACTACAACCTAATGTCTTCAGTTAATCTAATTAACCCCCCAGCTCTTCCAGTCCATTAGATGTTTATTTCCGTTGCATTTACCCAGCATACCTGTTCAATATCCACCAAACTTTACATCTAAGTTGGAAATAAAGTCGTTTTTGGAAAGTCAATTTTACTAACGTTGCTTTGTTGCTGTTTATTAGAATTTGACTATGTTATAACGTTGCAATGTTTTACGGCATCAGGATAACACATTCTTCAAAAAGCTGGTTAGCTTTCAAATTGAGCTCCTCGGTCGGGCCAACCAGAGTTGATATGACGAGAGAGTTTCTGACAGAAAAAGAAAAAGCTGATAAATGTCGAATGAAAAATCTTTTTCTGTGGTCATCCATTGTGCCCATTTACAGCAGGGCTGCGATATTTGTGCCTTTCGGTCGACTTATGAAAGTTGTGTAGGTTAGCCTTCCTGATTAGTTTCATGGGATGTGACATCTCATAGTTGTGAGGTCAGCTTTGTTTCCTAGTTCACAGGTGGTGCCCTGGCCCTCCCCACAGCAGCTACATAATGCTGGTCAGCCCTGAAGAAGAGGCAGGGGCAGAACATTCCCTGCTGTCAAAGGAGGCTCCCATAAATGCTGAGCCAATACATGGTGCTCACCCAAGAAATAGTCACATCATGAATATGTTGCCACTTCTGTAGATTTAGCCTCTCATTCATCACGGACTACACCTTTGATTAAGTGATGTTCAATCTCATTGAGCGAAAAACACCCACTGCCACCATTTGGATAATAATCTGCCAGGCACACAAGTCCTAGAAACCTTGTTCAGCATTAGATTATATTAGGGCCCTTCACCGAGAGTCAGGGCTGGAAGCCAGCAAAACCACCCATACCAAGGATGTTCAACATACAAATAATCCTTATTTTCCAAACGTTGGCCCTTGAGTTGAACATTCTGGATCTGTACTATAAAACAGAAAATCCATGTCCTTGTCTGTAATGGTGATTAGCAAAAGAATGAAATTTGCAAAAGTCAATTCTAGCTAAAAGTCCAGATTAACAGTGCTATAGGCAGCAAATGATTACGCATTTCTGATAAGTTAACATTTGCTGGAGTTATTTATATCCCTTAAATATCTATGTCCCATGAAGAAATTAGTGTCAACAAGTATTTCCCTGTATTTCACACTTATCTGGTCGATATTCTAGCAGTGAGGCCAGAGCCGCAATAGCCGTTTGTTCATTCCAGCACTGTTATCCGGATTAACACTTTAAGGATGAGAATCTGGACAATTTTACGACATTATGGAATTCCTGAAAAGTTGGTTGGTCAACATCACTGCTCTATTCTATGAAGACTTTTCCTGCATTTAAAAATCTTTCCCAGTAAAGACAGATGTAAGACAGGTATGTGTTATGTCATTTCTCCTCTTCAACATGATTGTTAGGATACTAAAAAACTCAGACAAGACATCGAGAGGCATACAATGGACTCCATTTACCATGCTTGAGGACCTTGATTTTGCAGATGATATAGCACTCCTATCACATAAACATGTACAAGAAAAAAGTAACAGACCACACAGCACAGCAGAAATGGTGGGACTGAGAATACAAAGAAAACTAAGATCATGACAAACAGTCCAAACCAATAACCATCATCATCATCATGTAGCAGGTCCTTTGCAGAACGTCGCTCTCATCACAGTCTGCCTGAAAGAAACCCAGTCTCTCGCCAGTTCTCCCGCCTTCCCCCACACATGTCTACGTAGAATTATCAAAATTTTCTGGCCAGACACAATCTCAAACTACTTCCAAGTCACAAACCAAGAAACTCTAGACAGTATGATAACTAAGAGAAAATGGAAATGGCTTGGCCACGTTATGAGAAAAAATCCTGATATACCTGCCAAAACAACTCTCACATGGATACCAGAGGGAAAGGGCCCCCAAAAACAACTTGGAGACGAACGCTGAAAAGTGACCATGGGAAAACTGACTGAAGATTGCACAAGACAGGAAAGTCCTCCCTGAAGCCTCATGGAAAGTCCTCTCTGAAGCCTCATGGAAAGTCCTCCCTGAAGCCTCATGTGCCACTAGGAATAACCAGAACTGTTGAGAATCCTACATGTACAAATTGCAGTAAGCTCCATTCATCTGTAAAGTTCCCTTGTGATACACCGGCAGTTTCAACATAATCATTATATGGGACCACTAGAGTACCAAGATTAACATGATAGTTCCATGGGACCATCAGAGAGTACCAAGATTTACAGATTATAGCTGTATGAGTACAACCCGAGTCCAAGATTCACAGATTATAGTTGTATGAGACCACCCGAGTCCCAAGATTCACACATTATAGTTGTATGGGACCACCAGAGTCCCAAGATTCACATATTATAGTTGTATGAGACCACCAGAGTCCCAAGATTCACAGATTATAGTTGTATGAGACCATCAGAGTCCCATGATTCACAGATTATAGCTGTATGCGACCACCTTAGTCCCAAGATTCACAGATTATAGCTGTATGAGACCACCAGAGTCCCAAGATTCAGAGATTAAAGCTGTATGAGACCACCAGAGTCCCAAGATTCAGAGATTAAAGCTGTATGAGACCACCAGAGTCCCAAGATTCACAGATTATAGCTGTATGAGACCATCAGAGTCCCAAGATTCACAGATTATAGCTGTATGAGACCACCAGAGTCCCAAGATTCACAGATTATAGCTGTATGAGACCACCAGAGTCCCAAGATTCACAGATTATAGCTGTATGAGACCATCAGAGTCCCATGATTCACAGATTATAGCTGTATGAGACCATCAGAGTCCCATGATTCACAGATTATAGCTGTATGAGACCACCAGAGTCCCATGATTCACAGATTATAGCTGTATGAGACTACCAGAGTCCCAAGATTCACAGTCTAGTCCTATTATTAATCTGGTACTAAGGATTGTCAGTTTAATGATTTGTCCTTAGAATATGACTACTCCAGTTTTTTTTTTTTTTTAACCTGTGGCAAGACTAGTCTGTCCTCTTCTACCCTGGGGAAAACATGTCTGTCCTCTTCTACCCTGGGGAAAACATGTCTGTCCTCTTCTACCCTGGGGAAAACATGTCTGTCCTCTTCTACCCTGGGGAAAACTGGTCTGTCCTCTTCTTCCCTGGGGAAAACATGTCTGTCCTCTTCTTCCCTGGGGAAAACATGTCTGTCCTCTTCTACCCTGGGGAAAACATGTCTGTCCTCTTCTACCCTGGGGAAAACTGGTCTGTCCTCTTCTACCCTGGGGAAAACATGTCTGTCCTCTTCTACCCTGGGGAAAACTGGTCTGTCCTCTTCTTCCCTGGGGAAAACATGTCTGTCCTCTTCTTCCCTGGGGAAAACATGTCTGTCCTCTTCTACCCTGGGGAAAACATGTCTGTCCTCTTCTACCCTGGGGAAAACATGTCTGTCCTCTTCTTCCCTGGGGAAAACATGTCTGTCCTCTTCTACCCTGGGGAAAACATGTCTGTCCTCTTCTTCCCTGGGCTGTTTAGTGCTTGTTTTCTATTCTGGGCTAATCTAGCCTCTCCTCTCCCACACAAGGCAAAACTAGTCTTTGCACTTTCAACTGTGGCTGCTCAGTACTTCCTTTTCTAGCCTGGCAATCAGAGAACCTTAATTAATCTTTCTCTACTGGGATGCTTAAGTGCCTCATTATTTTTTGAGTCTTTACTCTTCTAGCCTAGGATTCCCCCCCCCCCCCCAATGGTCTGCCTGAAAGAAAGTCTCTTGGCAGCTCTCCTGCCTCAGTGTACTTTCATATTCAATGACATCCTGTGCCCATCATCTTTGTGTTGGTTGGCCCTCATCCCTCCCTCCTGGTACCATGCCTGCTCATGTTTTTTTTTATAATCCACTAAAGCGCTTGATATAACCAAAATATTTTATCTTTATAGATACTATATTGTTTATTAGCCAAGCTGCCTTGATGTTCAGATCTTTTAACATTATCTATATAATATATAAAAATCAATGTTTGTGTTTATAACCTATAGACTCGGAAACTACTGAATTGATTTAGCTGAAATTTTTAGGATATGTTTCTTTTGATACTGGAATTTTGTGAAATTCTACCTGTCATTGTTAGAGATACTACCTGTCTTTGACGGTAAAACGGATAGCAGTGACATTATTTTAGTTATTGTGGTGGTGGTGGTGGTAGTAGTTGTACTGGTACTTGAAGGATAGTGTGGTAAATATTACACTAGCCGCATTTACTACTCATTACAATTCCTGCTCCCTATATTAGTCTGGATGGACAGGGGTATCAACGTCAGTTACAAAAAATATAGCCAAGTGATGACTTTTAAATCCTTCGATGAGGCAGAGAGCAGTATTCGGTGGATGGGGGAGGGGGTGATGACAGAAATTGTTAACTTAAAGAGCTTAACGCATGATTTTAAAGTTTTCATTTTTTAATTTGTTTATATTTTACTAACGCTACCTCCGCTATTCTCATTTGTTTTAATGACTTACTTGGTTATTTACAAGTACAGTGGTAAGCTTTACTTCCGTCTCTCTCTAAAAAAAAATACAGCTTTAGCATGTGATAACCACATAACCATTTTTTAAACTGTGCTAATAATACCATTTAAACGACCACTAATATAAAGACACAATTATAAGTTGCGTGTTCTAAAGTTGGAAAACCAGACTATCTCTATATCTGTGCAGAGAATGATTGCGACATTAACTATATTAGACACGTGCAATTTCTATTTGCTTTCTCAAGGACTGGGAGAAAGTCCATGTGTCACATCCGTATGTTACTACATCTTCTAGGGGGGGGGGGGGGGGCATTGATGACTATGTATGACAGTAAAACACATCATTGCCCAGGCTGAGATACAAACCACATACCCCCATGCAAGCAAGCGATTCTCTCTACCAGCCCTAACCAGTCAACAACATCAGAAATCAGCAAAACTGCAAGCACTAAACAAGACATTATTTTAATGCAACAAAGAGGCACATTTCAGCAAGTGTCTCTACTTGCACTGACAAGGCGTGGGAACTCTGTCCCCACTCACATCCGTATGCAACCACAAGTGATGATCAACCAGACACTGACGCAGGCGTCCCATCAACTTACTCACAACAAAGAGGACATGCAACCACAAGTGATGATCAACTTTACACTGACGCAGGCGTCCCATCAACTCTGTCCCCACTCACAACAAAGAGGACATGCAACCACAAGTGATGATCAACTTGACACTGACGCAGGCGTCCCATCAACTCTGTCCCCACTCACAACAAAGAGGACATGCAACCACAAGTGATGATCAACTTGACACAAGACACGCAGGCGTCCCATCAACTCTGTCCCCACTCACAACAAAGAGGACATGCAACCACAAGTGATGATCAACTTGACACTGACGCAGGCGTCCCATCAACTCTGTCCCCACTCACAGAGGTAGCTACACAAGTGATGATCAACTTGACACTGACGCAGGCGTCCCATCAACTCTGTCCCCACTCACAGAGGTAGCTACACAAGTGATGATCAACTTGACACTGACGCAGGCGTCCCATCAACTCTGTCCCCACTCACAGAGGTAGCTGCACATGCTGGCATCAACTCCAGAGGGTTGATAAAAACAACAGAACCAAGCTGACCAACAAGTCACACAAGTCTTTCACATGAAAACAACAAAAGTCAGTCAGAATCACAAATCTTAGAGATTGATCAAAGCATTTAAAAAAAAAATAAGTGAAACATTTTAAAACAAAACACAATGGTAGGTCAACAACCTGTCTGAGACACTGCTAGTGTGTGCTACTGTATGTAATTAGGCAGATAATGTCCACTGTCCGCCCAACACTATCTAGGGAGGTCCCTCTCAAAAATCACAGAGTGAAACGGGGCCAACACCTCATTTTCAAACTGGCAACTGCAGAACTTGCCGTTTGTGGCAACAGCCAGCTAGAGCTCAAGTAAAACACCTGCCACTGAACGGGCTCATCAAATCAAATAGTGCCTGGCTGTTGCTCGGAGAAACAGCAAAAATCATGTATGTAACACACATACCAGCCACAAAGCAACTGTGCTGTCCTATCAGACAACATAAAGATGACCATCACACATGACTGCAACACACACCCACGACGAGACACCCTAGTCACAATTCTATCCAATTATTGTTAACAAAAAAAAAATCACAAACTGTCCAATGTCAGCATACAGCCTTGACATTTTTCTACGAGAAATAAAACAAAATCAAAATAAACTGTCACCAAAGGTCAAGAAGAACTTGACCGTCTACGACTGCGATCCATTTCATACGTAATACAACTGGCTAATTAAACAAGAACATTGTAAATTTGTCAACAAAGCGTAACGAGCTGAAGGGATGAAAAGCAAGCATCTCCTCTCCTGGCTGTCCAAAGATGTTTTCTGTTTGGATGAATAATGTCTTCCAGACCAGCAGGTGCAGAGACACACACACACACACACACACGTACAAACACGGGCTATCCAAGGACATCACAAGATGGCATCCAGCAGACAAGGGACTGAGACAATGTACAAACATTACAAACACTAGTGACATATTCTATTTAAAGCTGGCTTGTCTACTGTGTGCTAGAACTATCTACATCTCTCACAATGTGACAGCGCACATGTTGACACAATTATCTCCATCATTCCTCATGTGATATGTTGATCATTTGTGGGGTCAAGGTTCATGGGACAACCCCACTGGACAATCTTCATGTGACGCTATTTCAGCTTACAGACATGGTCAACCAATCAAGAGAAATGCTAAATACTTCAACAAACACGTTCAATCATTTAACACCCAGCACACAGAATAGACATGTTCAATCAGTAGAAAAGATGCACACACACACACACACACAAAGTGTGTGCTGTGCACCCAAGTACAAATATATAAATATATCTAGCATGTCACAACGTACACATCTCATATTGCCATACAACACAACAGCACTATTCAGCGAGCCTGATCTGTCTCAATCCTAGAACACAAGACACACCAGTTCAGGTGTGTTCCATCCCAAACACCTGTTTCCTTTGTCAGTCTTCACCTTGTGCAACACAAGCTGTCAAATACTGAGATGACACGGTGGCATGTGAAAACAAGAATGGCCCAACCAGGCCACTACCAACTGAACAATCTAGTGAAGAGATCTAGTCAGTGTCTGTCAAAAGTAAACGCTTAAAGAAAAGATGTTACGTGTACAACATCAGACAACATACAAAACCTGTCCTGGCACACCTCCAAGCACAAGAGTCACACCCAAACAACAGGTCTAGCCTATGGTCCAACTGTTAAGTGCCAGCTGACAACTGGTCTGCAAACTAAAGCTGCTACAAAGAAGACAACTGTTCAAATCTGCTCTGGAAACGGAATCCAACCAAACATGCTAGGATTTGAACCAGCTAGACACCTGAGAAAGATGGCAATCAGCTACCGCAGACGACCTAGCACTAGAGCTCTCTGCCTGGCTCATCTCCATTATTTTTGCTAATATCTGAGACAACAAAAAGAAAACAACAACAGTTTGCTGCCTTGATTAAGTATTGTACAACTGTAGATAAAGACTCCAAGCTCTGCTTAGCAAGCTGCAGCACAAAATGGCTGTCGGAGAGGGGAAGGGGGACATGTAGTGTTTAGAGAAATGCCAACCTATATGAATTAGCCCTGACCATGTTAATCATACGCACAGCAACGAGTGACGACAATAAACGTGATCAGTAGTAGTTGTGGGTGTTCAACCGAGCAGGGTAGATAACTGTGGTTCTCTTGGTGCACATGTCTCCAGACCAAGCAACGAAAACACGATAACTGAATCAACCGACAAGCCATGGATAGCTGTATGATAACAACACAACAGGGGCTACCACCAATGTCCATGTCACTACTACAAGTACGTCTATGGCTAATTGGTCGGTCGCTGGACATCCATCTCTGATCCCCGCTGCCCACACAAGGCTAGAGAGGATGCTCGACCCCTGGTATTTGTGCCGGCCTCTACTAACACACAAGAATAAACAAGGCCAGGTTGTCCCATGCACAAAACACCAGAGATCCGCCTCTCCGTTCTTCTTTTACCTGAAACAATCAAAACACAAGCGTTATTTTTAATCTTTCCTTTGAAAATAAAACCTTCTGTACCACCACCCATGTTATTTCCTTGTCACAAATATTCAACAAAACTATCCTAACTACAATATCAAAGCAGCTACTGGCGAAACTAAGGGGAATGATCACATTCAACCTGTGCTGTGTAACCCTACACCCCCTTCCCCCAAGCTCTTGTCTTTAAATATATGCATAATTGTGTATGCATGCGTGCGAGAGACCACCCCACCCCCTCGGCCTTCTGCCATACCCAAGTTATACAGTATAAAGACATTCAGACAGCAATAGAAATTTCTACATCTCTGACACGCAAACAAGCCACTCACCTGTCACCCGCTTCAACCTGCTCTGAGGATGGGTTGTCCTCTTTGCTGTTGGCCCGATCTCCACCCCTGCGGCGTGGACGATCATTGTTAGCCATCTCAACCTACAGGACAGACAACACATATTACAATATACACTGTACAGCACAACACGGCCGTACAGGCAATCTTAACTTCTAAAACTAGCAGCAGAAAATGATGTGTCAAAATATGGTAGCCACATCAGCCATATTGCAGTGTTTGGTCAAACAAGACCATTTCCTTTATATTACTACTACTTGCATTCGCTTGAAATAAATGATCGATATCGACAATGCTGTCTCTAGTATGAAATCCACTGAGGGCCTGCAGTGTCTGTCTTAACTAGAAGTTTTGTTTAGAAATGTTTTATTCGGGACAGTAGAGGATGTTCTCTGTTGTCTCGAGTGCCAATCCATTTGCCCACATAGCTGATTTGCTAATCTGAAATTTTGTGTACATGTGGCTGAAAAGTCAACTGTGCCCTGCTCTAAGCAGTAGAAAAATGACTTGCTCTGGTCTGCCCATGATATGGCAATCCATCTTGTGACAGTTTTAATGGCTTTTTGATTGATTTGATTACTCTCTTCTTTTGTTGATAAGAGTCGGGTACATCATTATGTTCTTAGGTTACGCATTCCTTAACTAGTTTATCAGCTTGGTATCCACTGCACAGCTAACTTATATCAGTTGCCTGGTTCAGAGAGTAGTGTCCGTTTAACTGGTAATTGTCCAGACAGGAGCGGTTAAAGTATCCCTTCTGTCAGGAATACCACTGAATGTGAAATATACCTGGTATTTATGTTTCTCGGCTGCTATCTTGTAGCTTGAACTTTTGCATCATAGTTGTGACAGTGCTTTCCTGTTGATTGATATTCAGCCTATTTACCTGGTTTTATTAGGATGCTTAATGTACACTCCTGCTCGTCCATTTCTGCCTACATTTTTTGCTGACCCATCAGTGTAAACACGATCCTGAACATTCTGTGGGTATTCATTAAGTAGACTAAGGGTGGATGTTTTACGCTGCAGTTTTGTTCTTCCTTGAAAAATACTACTTTCACTTCTGTCTTGATGTGTATTGGAAACATCTCTCTCTCTCCAGGGGTTCCGTTCTGGGACAGCACTTGAGGGGCTATCAGTTGCAGACAGATCCGTGGTTTGTAGAGTCGTCTGGCCTGGTGGATGAAACTGCTTCTTTTTTAGTCACCCATTGCTAAAGTTTAGAATCTAAATGCATAGGGCGTTGATATAATTTTAAAAATTACATCCCATATTGGGGCAGAGTTGACGCTACAATTGCACCTTTAGAAGCCATCAAAACGCATCATCTATTCTATAAAACAGAATTAATGTGTATGTAACTTTATCAACAACTCCACCCAAACTGTTTAGCAAGAGAGCAATATTTTAGGATGATGTTCTAGCTGCCATGCCGTGCCAGCTATAGGTGTTGATTTGATACCGAGTGTTGTCAATGAGTGCTTGATCTCACATACTGATCAGAACAAGTCCCTCATTGGAGACAAGACCAACGTCTTAAATACCATGTACAATGTCTTCTTCCTCTTCGTGCTCACTAGTGAAAGTTTCTGGGTGATTTCCACCTCTGAAATGAATCCTTGTTCCAGAACCTGAGCGTTGCATGCCCATGTACCCTGACTTTGAAGGATACCCTCAATTAGTCAACTAGGAGGACAGTGGATCTTTCAGGTTGTCCCCCTGCAGTGGGACCCCAGACATACTCATCTCTCCCTCCACACACATAGATGTTAATTTCTCAGACAGACAGGAGACTGACCTTGATCTCTTTACCATCCAGCTGTTTGCCTGTCAACACTGAGACTGCTTCCTGTGCTGTGTCAACAGTCTGAAAGTGGATGAATGCGAACCCGCGAGCACCACGCCACACCAGGCGCAGGGGGTTGACCTGCATGGCACGAAGCTCCGTCTTCAACTCACTGACCCTCAGGCGGCGAGACAGCCCCCCAACCCACACAATAGCATTTGGGTTAGTGCGAAATCTCTGACGTTGAGGTCTGCGGCCTGAGAACACACAAGGACATTACTCAGCAAGAACACATGAGACAACAACCTAGAACACACGAGACAACAACCTAGAACACATTTGACAACCCAGAAGACAACAACCTAGAACACACGAGACAACAACATACAACACATGAGAACAACATACAACACATAAGACAACAACCTAGAACACAGGAGACAACAACCTAGAACACAGGAGACAACAACCTAGAACACAGGAGACAACAACCTAGAACACACGAGACAACAACCTAGAACACATTTGACAACCCAGAAGACAACAACCTAGAACACACGAGACAACAACATACAACACATGAGAACAACATACAACACATGAGACAACAACCTAGAACACAGGAGACAACAACCTAGAACACAGGAGACAACAACCTAGAACACAGGAGACAACAACCTAGAACACAGGAGACAACAACCTAGAACACAGGAGACAACAACCTAAAACACAGGAGACAACAACCTAGAACACACGAGACAACAACCTAGAACACACGAGACAACAACCTAGAACACATGAGACAACAACCTAGAACACATGAGACAACAACCTAGAACACATGAGACAACAACCTAGAACACATGAGACAACAACCTAGAACACATGAGACAACAACCTAGAACACATGAGACAACAACCTAGAACACATGAGACAACAACCTAGAACACATGAGACAACAACCTAGAACACATGAGACAACAACCTAGAACACATGAGACAACAACCTAGAACACATGAGACAACAACCTAGAACACATGAGACAACAACCTAGAACACATGAGACAACCCAGAAGACAAGACAACAACCTAGAACACACGAGACAACAACCTAGAACACATGAGACAACAACCTAGAACACATGAGACAACAACCTAGAACACAGGAGACAACAACCTAGAACACAGGAGACAACAACCTAGAACACACGAGACAACAACCTAGAACACACGAGAAAACAACCTAGAACACACGAGACAACAACCTAGAACACACGAGACAACAACCTAGAACACACGAGACAACAACCTAGAACACATGAAACAACAACCTAGAACACATGAGAAAACAACCTAGAACACATGAGACAACAACCTAGAACACATGAGACAACAACCTAGAACACAGGAGACAACAACCTAGAACACAGGAGACAACAACCTAGAACACATGAGACAACAACCTAGAACACATGAGACAACAACCCAGAACACATTTGACAACCCAGAAGACAAGACAACAACCTAGAACACACGAGACAACAACCTAGAACACATGAGACAACAACCTAGAACACATGAGACAACAACCTAGAACACATGAGACAACACCCCCGTGTGGGTTCCGAGGCCCCATTGTGGGGAAAACAAGAATAGACCCACTGCCTCCCCAAAAGCATGTCCTAAGAGTCGACTAATTGGGAAGCTTCCTTTGAAGTCGGAGTGCATCTGCCGGAGAGGCAAGGAACCAACAGTCTGTATTCAAGAGAATGAGATCTGTAAAACTGATGCACACGCAACACTCAGGTTCTGGAGCAGGACTGCAGTTCAGTAGTGGACGAGCAACCAGAACCTTCCGCCAGAGTTTACAGCTGGTGAACGTGAAGATGAAGAAGAAGAAGAAGAAGAAGAAGACATGAGACAACAACCTAGAACACAGGAGACAACCTATTATCATATGCTGATTCGGAAGGGTTGCAACATCGTTAGGGATAATATGCAAACTCGTGTTTTGGTGAGTCCACTAGAATGTCCGGTGACCTGAGTCAATATCTGGTGCATTTTTGACTTAAACCAGGAGACGTTGGTTCAGCTTTAGTCAATATCATTAGAGGTCGGTGTTGACTCAGGGCTGGATGGACCAGTGAATTCACAAAATCTCAGCCTGGAGTGTGTGAATTATAATAATTAGTGTGTGGATAGCAGACCTAGGCACTGTAGCGGTCAGCTCAGCGTGTAGCAGCAGCTAGTGTGAGCTGTCCGAGAGAGCGCCGCTATACAAGATGGAGTGAGCGAAGTGTGGGACATTCATTTCATGATTAGCCAGTGACGTGTATGATTGCTTCTCTTGCATTATTCTATGTGAGGTTTTGTGAATATCAGATATGTGTCAGTGACAATAAATGTGCATATATGGCGGCAACACGCAGTTGAGTTTTCCTGGCAGTTTTATGGGCAAGTTGGGTAGCGAGTGTGAGTGGTGTCCAGAACACCTGGTTGTGTGCTGTCTGCCCACTAAGAGACTTTAGCACACATCATCCAGATCACATGAGACAACCTAGAACACTTGGTTGTGTGCTGTCTGCCCACTAAGAGACTTTAGCACACATCATCCAGATCACATGAGACAACCTAGAACACGTGACACAACAACATACAAAACACCAGACAACAACCTGGAAAACATGAGACTGGAATACATGAAGAGACAACCTGGAATGGACTGTTAATTGTGCTAGAATGTTGTGCATTCACACAGTGATAAGGATTCTGTTTGCCACTAGAAAACAACTACAGCACAGTAGCAATAGACATAAAAATGTGAAAAGCCAGAAATGACTGAAGAGATGGAAATCCTAATTGACTGAAAACTGCTAATAAATGTGACTGCTCTACCTTCTCCGTCCTCGTCGCCAGATGTTTTCTGTTCCCCATCACTGCCAGAGTGATCTCCCCCTCCTCTATTGTCTCTACGACTGCCACCTTCAAAGCGTCGCCTGCGCTGGAAGCGACGTCGATTTGAGTATCTGCAAATGTCGTATATTCATGTAAAAACCGAAAAGGTATGAAACAATTTTATACAACAATAAATTAACCTATCAGCATAAAACTCAGATCCATAAAGTCAGGTCACAACTTCCTGCGTGGGGAAACAAAAATAGACCCACTGATTCCCCAACAAGCATGCTGTCAAAGCTGACTAATTATGGAAAGGATGGGGGGGGGGGGGGGGGGGGGGGGGGGGGAAAAAGGGGCCTTTCTTCAAAGCTTGAGTCTAGAGTGCATCAGTCACAAAAGGCAAGGAACTAATAGTCTGCATATAAATATGTCAAATCCACAAAATGAATGTGCAAATGACACAGGTTGTTTGACAAGACAATGGTCCAGAGGTGGGTAACCAGAACTTACTGCCGGAGACAGTTTGCCAAAGTGAAAAAGATTACCAATGGTTCCAAACAGCTGATATACACAAACAACTTGATGCGTATCTGGTTATAAACTTGCTAATGCCAGAAGTAGAGCTGAGGACAAGTTATGGACCTCTGCCTAATGCCTCCATCACCTCTAAAAGCATAAGTCTTGAAGAAAAGACAAGGGCCCGCTTATGGTGCCACAAAACCCAACTGCACAACGTATGTACACTCATCCACGTCTCTAGTTATATTAGCCTACCCAGACTGCACAACGTATGTACACTCATCCACGTCTCTAGTTATATTAGCCTACCCAGACTGCACAATGTATGTATACTCATCCACATCTCTAGTTATATTAGCCTACCCAGACTGCACAACGTATGTACACTCATCCATATCTCTAGTTATATTAGCCTACCCAGACTGCACAACATATGTACACTCGTCCACATCTCTAGTTATATTAGCCTACCCAGACTGCACAACGTATGTACACTCATCCACATCTCTAGTTATATTAGCCTACCCAGTACACTCATCCACATCTCTAGTTATATTAGCCTACCCAGTACACTCATCCATATCTCTAGTTATATTAGCCTACCCAGTACACTCATCCACATCTCTAGTTATATTAGCCTACCCAGTACACTCATCCACATCTCTAGTTATATTAGCCTACCCAGTACACTCATCCACATCTCTAGTTATATTAGCCTACCCAGTACACTCATCCACATCTCTAGTTATATTAGCCTACCCAGTACACTCATCTCCATCTCTAGTTATATTAGCTTACCCAGTACACTCATCCATATCTCTAGTTATATTAGCCTACCCAGTACACTCATCCACATCTCTAGTTATATTAGCCTACCCAGACTCCACAACGTATGTACACTCATCCACATCTCTAGTTATATTAGCCTACCCAGACTGCACAACGTATGTACTCATCCACATCTCTAGTTATATTAGCCTACCCAGACTGCACAACGTATGTACACTCATCCACATCTCTAGTTATATTAGCCTACCCAGACTGCACAAAGTATGTACACTCATCCACATCTCTGGTTATATTAGCCTACCCAGACTGCACAACGTATGTACACTCGTCCACATCTCTAGTTTTATTAGCCTACCCAGACTGCACAACGTATGTACACTCATCCACATCTCTAGTTATATTAGCCTACCCAGACTGCACAACCTATGTACTCATCCACATCTCTAGTTATATTAGCCTACCCAGACTGCACAACGTATGTACACTCATCCACATCTCTAGTTACACTAGCCTACCCAGACTGCACAACCTATGTACTCATCCACATCTCTAGTTATATTAGCCTACCCAGACTGCACAACGTATGTACTCATCTCCATCTCTAGTTATATTAGCCTACCCAGACTGCACAACGTATGTACTCATCCACATCTCTAGTTATACTAGCCTACCCAGACTGCACAACGTATGTACTCATCTCCATCTCTAGTTATATTAGCCTACCCAGACAGCACAACGTATGTACACTCATCCACATCTCTAGTCAAGTTACACTAGTCTACCCAAACTGTGCTGAGGACAGAACCAACCAGAGGGCGAACCACCGCCATAAGGATGTCAAGGCAGTATCTATACTCTGCAGCTGCCGAACTTGTTCTGAACCCCAAGACAGCCTCTGCCTTACAATGATCCAATAATCAATTCAGAAGGTCAGGTGCATCTCAGGTGTTTCATGGAGCCACTGACCAAACAAACTGCCAGTTATGTACAGGAATGTGCAAGCAGCTGACAGTGACATGCAAGTTTGCAGATTCAGTGTATGTCCCCAGCAAGAAACCAGTGCCCTCGATAGCTCATCTGATCACAACGACACAAAGGGTTGGAATACTGACAAGAAATAGATGTCCCATGTTCATTACAGTGACCATACACCAGGACAGTTACTGGCCCACCCATTTGTATTTCAAATAAGCGCCAGTGTTCCACTTTCTTTTTACAAGAATTTTTTTTTTTATCGAGAAGGAGCTCGGGAATAAAACATACATTTAGTCATAACACATTACATTAACTTGCTTGCCAACGTCAGACATTACCGCTACACATTAGCTATTATACCACACGTCAGGCGTGATGTTTATGCATCAGCTATGCACACATCAGACACTACCCCCCACATATCAGACATTACATAAGCTATTACTCTACACATAAGACATTACCACTGAACATTAGATATTTCCATAACACATAAGACATTTCCCCCACACCACACATTAACTATTACTCTACACATCAGACATTTCCCCCACACCACACATTAACTATTACTTTACACATCAGACATTACCAACACACATCAGATATTTCCCCTTCACATCAGCTTACCTGCCCGGTGCACCCTTATCGTCCCCATCTCCCTGGCCACCTTCACATCAGCTTACCTGCCCGGTGCACCCTTATCGTCCCCATCTCCCTGGCCACCTTCACATCAGCTTACCTGCCCGGTGCACCCTTATCGTCCCCATCTCCCTGGCCACCTTCACATCAGCTTACCTGCCCGGTGCACCCTTATCGTCCCCATCTCCCTGGCCACCTTCACATCAGCTTACCTGCCCGGTGCACCCTTATCGTCCCCATCTCCCTGGCCACCTTCACATCAGCTTACCTGCCCGGTGCACCCTTATCGTCCCCATCTCCCTGGCCACCCTCACATCAGCTTACCTGCCCGGTGCACCCTTATCGTCCCCATCTCCCTGGCCACCCTCACATCAGCTTACCTGCCCGGTGCACCCTTATCGTCCCCATCTCCCTGGCCACCCTCACATCAGCTTACCTGCCCGGTGCACCCTTATCGTCCCCATCTCCCTGGCCACCCTCACATCAGCTTACCTGCCCGGTGCACCCTTATCGTCCCCATCTCCCAGGCCACCTTTACATCAGCTTACCTGCCCAGTGCACCCTTATCGTCCCCATCTCCCTGGCCACCCTCACATCAGCTTACCTGCCCGGTGCACCCTTATCGTCCCCATCTCCCTGGCCACCTTCACATCAGCTTACCTGCCCGGTGCACCCTTATCGTCCCCATCTCCCTGGCCACCTTCACCGCCACCATCACTATGCTCAGATTCCGAAGCACGAGGTTTGCCACCCCGGTTGCTAAACCGGCGGTTGCGGAAGTTTCTGCGTCTTCCCCTTCCTTCGTTATCTCCGTCAGCTCCAGATTCATCGCCAGTCTCCACATTCTCCTTATTGCTGTCGTCATCAGTCCTACGTCTGGTGCCTCCACGCCTGTATCTGGCCGAAAGACAGACATGTTACATTCAAGGCTTCCACATACTGGGACAGAAGTAACATACACGTACACATAACAGTTAATACATAAACAAATCTGATGAGTTTTGTTGGATAGTTCCTGATAAATAATCATACAAGTTAATGTACACAAGGTTATACTTCAGATGCTGATGCGCATACAAGTTAGCAATCAACACACGACTGCCACTTGACCAGTCACTAGGTCCTATCCTCACAATTGTATGGAATCTCCATGACCAAGTGGTCATGGCCTTTGGCTTCGCTCTGCAGGTCTGAGTGCAATTTGTTAAGGAGACCCTTGTGGATCGTTGTCAGAGCTACTGTGTTTGTTCATGCTCTGTGCAATGCTTTCAGCAGGCGGCTAGGGGCACTATAGATATTTGTGAGATAAGACCTGGTGCAATAAAGACATTTAAACGTGTAACTTCTATTAAATTGTTTTTTTTTCTAAACAAAACCTGGCCAGGGAAAATGGACACTGAGCATGTGGCCAGTCCTCAACTACCCGGACTTTTTTTTAACGATCAGCTGTGTATGACCACTAGAGGAGAGGAAGTAGCCACACTAAGAAACAGGTGGCTTCAGTTAAGTAAGAAAATGTCTCAAAAAAGAAGAGATGAGTCAAAATGCTTTTTTTGGGAAGCGGCGGGGGGATGAACACCACCAGCGAGCTGATCAATTTCTGGTACACCAAGCCAAGAACATACATGACATCTCTATGAGGCCTGCTGCGAACAGCTTGGCCATTGATTGTCTTCTGTTCTGCCTGCCAGTAGTTTTTCAGAGGAGGCTCCAGAAAGTTTGATGCGTCACATCTCCACTGAACCGAACAGACATCGCCACTGATCCGTACAGACATCTCCACCTATCTGTAGACATCTCCACCTATCTGTAGACATCTCCACCTATCTGTACAGACATCTCCACCTATCTGTACAGACATCTCCACCTATCTGGACGGGAAGTGTTCAAATGGGTTTTAATTGCTTGCTTGATCTGGGTGTTCTTTTCTTCACAAATGCAACCTGTATCTGTATTACTTCCCATGTTTTTTAAGTAGCCTACTCTTTTATTTCCCCGACTGCACTGCTACGACTGAAGAGACAAAGACCCCATTCATGTTGATTCTAAGGGAGAAACAAAATTGCTTGCTACCACACAGAAGTAAATTGCTACAGACCTGAATCCACCACCACGGAACCGTCCTCTGTAACCGCCACGACCAAAGCGCCTGAATCGACGAGGCCGGGGTGGCTCAACCTTTTCCAGGGGGTCATCCTCCTCATTCTCCTGACCCTTCAGCAAGACATTGTGTCCAAGCTCACGCTCCAGGTCACGGAGCTGCTTCAGTACAGGAATCTGTAGGCAAACAGAAACATCACTCACTGACATATGCTAACATCACATAAGTTTTCTCTATAGGAATCCATGGGGAGACAGAAACACTGACATATGCTTACATCACATAAATTTTCTCTAAAGGAATCTGTAGGGAAACAGAAACATCACATACAGATATGCTAACATCACATATGTTTTCTCTAAGACATCTGCGGGGACACAGAAACATCACTGACATATGCTAACCATCACATAAGTTTCTCTACAGAAATCCCTGGGGAAACAGAAATATCACAGATTATGCTAACCATCGTAGGAATCTGCAGAAAGGCAGACATTCATCACCTAAATCTATAAACAAGTGATTCCTCAGTCAGTTTTCTCTACACCAGAAACAAAGCATTGTGCTCACCCAACACAAAAGTATCCCCACTGTTAAACGAACAATACTTGACCCAATCTACAGTCGTTTTGCTGTATTAAACACCACCACAACAGTATTCCAATTGTTAAACATAAACAATACTTGACCCAATCTACAGTCGTTTTGCTGTATTAAACACCACCACAACAGTATTCCAATTGTTAAACATAAACAATACTTGACCCAATCTACAGTTGTTTTGCTGTATTAAACACCACCACAACAGTATTCCAATTGTTAAACACAAACAATACTTGACCCAATCTACAGACGTTTTGCTGTATTAAACACCACCACAACAGTATTCCAATTGTTAAACATAAACAATACTTGACCCAATCTACAGTTGTTTTGCTGTATTAAACACCACCACAAAAGTATCCCCACTGTTAAACATGAGCAATACTTGACCCAATCTACAGTCGTTTTGCTGTACTCAACACCACCACAAAAGTATCCCCACTGTTAAACATGAGCAATACTTACACAATCTACAGTCGTTTTGCTGTACTCAACACCACCACAAAAGTATTCCAATTGTTAAACATGAGCAATACTTACACAATCTACAGTCGTTTTGCTGTACTCAACACCACCACAATAGTATTCCAATTGTTAAACATGAGCAATACTTGACCCAATCTACAGTCGTTTTGCTGTATTCAACACCACCACAAAAGTATCCCCACTGTTAAACATGAGCAATACTTGACCCAATCTAAAGTCGTTTTGCTGTACTCAACACCACCACAATAGTATTCCAATTGTTAAACATGAACAATACTTGACTCAATCTAAAGTCGTTTTGCTGTACTCAACACCACCACAATAGTATTCCAATTGTTAAACATGAGCAATACTTGACCCAATCTAAAGTCGTTTTGCTGTACTCAACACCACCACAAAAGTATTCCAACTGTTAAACATGAGCAATACTTGACCCAATCTACAGTCGTTTTGCTGTACTCAACACCACCACAAAAGTATCCCCACTGTTAAACATGAGCAATACTTACACAATCTACAGTCGTTTTGCTGTACTCAACACCACCACAAAAGTATCCCCACTGTTAAACATGAGCAATACTTACACAATCTACAGTCGTTTTGCTGTACTCAACACCACCACAATAGTATTCCAATTGTTAAACATGAACAATACTTGACTCAATCTAAAGTCGTTTTGCTGTACTCAACACCACCACAATAGTATTCCAATTGTTAAACATGAGCAATACTTGACCCAATCTAAAGTCGTTTTGCTGTACTCAACACCACCACAAAAGTATTCCAACTGTTAAACATGAGCAATACTTGACTCAATCTACAGTCATTTTGCTGTACTCAACACCACCACAAAAGTATTCCAACTGTTAAACATGAGCAATACTTGACCCAATCTACAGTCGTTTTCCCTATGAACCACCACCAGACCTTGCACCAAACACTCTACATACACCTTCAACAACTACTGCTGACATGACGACACAGGTGACATAGTTACCTGAAAGAATTTATTCACTTCCAGATGGTTCCAAATGACCCCACTAGGCTTTGGCCGAGTGCATTTGGTCTCAATGAGCTCAGTTGGGGTCAGAATAAAGTCAACTGTCAAATCATGCTCTCCAACCTGCAGGATCAGTCCAACACACATCATTACAAAAAATACATTACTGAAAAAAAAAAAACATTACAAAATATATACACATGACTTCAATGCTGCATCCATGATTATGACAATATGTACAGAACATCGTTTGTCAAGAAACACCTGAAAGTTTCTCTAAATAAATTAAATCTCCAGTCCATTGTGCTTTCCCAGTCAATGCATCTTCAATGTCTTCTGTCCATCCACATTCAAGGGTGTCTGCTTCTGTCTCGTTGTCCTGAAACCACAGCCTCCATCCATGTGTTCTTCCAGGCTATCATGGCCAGAACTCACCACAGGATGCTGTTTTAGCAAGTTCTCCCCAATGTTCAGATCATGTAGGATGTCAGGTTTTTCTTCTTTTTATTCTAAAACAATTTTCTTCTGACAGTTTAATTCCATGAGTTGCCACTGGAAATTATGATTTCAAAATTCTAACTTAAACTTATTTGCAGGTGCCTAGCTCCAGATTCTCCATGCTGTTTAATCTTATCACTGCTAAAGCAAGTTCGTAAATCCTACATACACTATATCAAATATCACATTCTATAACCAACAAATAAATTCCCTGAAATACTACCTTCTAAAACTCCACTTAAATGCACAGAAATATGTATTCTGTCACATTTCATAACCTCCTCACTTCCTCGACTCACAACATCTCACGAGCTGCTGAATTAAGCCAAAACTACATCATGAAATTAAAAGGAAAAATCTATAAACATATAAATTTGTAGAGCATTCTAAAAACTCAGTCATTGCATGAATCTGATTATACAAGACGGTAACAGCTCACCAAGTCCTCGGGTATGTCAACAATCTGAGAATCGTGGACTGATGTCACCACAATGGTGTTGGCGTCGATGGCTCCCCAAGTCCTCATCATGGCATACTCCAAGTCAGCAAACCCTTTTCCTTTCCCAATGCGGAATCCTGGGTAAAACAAAGGTAAAACATGACCCAGGTGCGGGTGTTTGGTCAGTTTCACACACAAAGTCAACAGTGCAGGTAATGTTACAAAGATGCTATCAAGTTTACTGTATTCAGCTTTAGTTACATCTCAGTTTCTTGTCTGACTGTTCTTTTTTTTTTTTCAGTTTTCCTTAATATCTGTGTTCTAGTTGAGGCGGGTGGTGATGGCTGGTAGGTCATAGGTGGGGGAGCTAGAGCAGCAGTGATCTAGGGGGGGCCTGAGGGGTGAGAACAAGTAGTGTTTAGTACGGTGGCTGGGACATGGGTAGGTGTGATCAGACAGAACAGGGTATGGCAGGCAAGGTGGAGGGTACAATGGGTGGTCTCCTGGTATCATGTCCTCCATTATACTGCCTTGTTGTAGAGTGTAAATGTGACGAGCAAACAAGAAAACAGAAGAATGTGTTGAGAAGACAAAGGTGCTGGACTATTGATAATAACAAGCCCGCACAGGGCAGGGTTGTGGTGGTGGGGAAGGGCCTGAGCCCTATGTGATGATTGCTGTAAAGCTGCAATATGTGCACCTTTCATTTGATACATCCATCTTTACCACAGATATTAGCAAGTTTCTTCATGCAGGCCGATCCCATTCCAGAACTTTCGGTCTTCCTGGGTTGTCACCAGCCAGCATGACAATGCTAGGTGTAGATGGTACATGCCAATATCCAGTAGGGTAACTACAGTCAAGTTGGTGAAGTGAGCTGCAAGTATGAGTCTGTGTCAAATGACTCAAAATTTAATGTTAAAGTTGTAGTCTTGCTCAGTCAAGAGTAAAAACAATCTTACCATTTCTGGACACGGCAACACTGCCCACAATGAGCAGGTCAATCTTCACCTTGTCGTCGAGACCAATCTCTAAGCTGCATTCCTTCACACCCTGGAATAGAGCATAAGTTCATCATCTTTCATACTTAAAATACACCATAAGTTCATCTTTCGTGTCCAAAAATAGCTCACGTTCATCATTTTTCATGCCTGAAATACAATAAAGGTAAAGTCAGCGTCACTGCACACGATTATAAACCAGAAGTGCTCTGCCACCAATACAGACAGCCGATAAGAAACTGTCCGCCTGTGTCGTCGTTCGCACGCAACTTTGTAGCTACAGAGACGTTCCTCCATTTACCCCAGAGAGTTAACTTAAATATAGTGCAAGTTTCCATTCTCTGACGCATTCAATACGATACTAGTTTGACACCCTTTCACAGACAAAATAAAGCACTTGTACTATAAACAAAAAAGCAGACATTGAAATTCTGTCACAGCCTGAAATATACCAAAAGTTGTGAAAAAGAATATGCTGACAGGGCACTTAAAGATAAAAGAAAGTTCTCTCTTTTTGCCAGTAGATCATACTTACTGCCCTACCTGACCAAATCTATTGTCCTCACACCAACCTGTTTCAAAGTGACACTGAAAGTGTGGTCTTACACACAACCCTATGTGAAAATCTTATCCTGTGTTCGTCCTAACATTGTTTCGGCAGCTAGACTGCAATATATGCACCTTTCAGCCCAATAAATCCGACTTCAACAGTCCCCATTTATAGCATGCTTGTGGAGAGGGGGGAGAGCAGGTCTATTCTTTTGCTCCCCCCACAATCGGGCCTAGGAACCAAAATGGAGAATGTTGAAACCAAACAGACAACAGTCTCAACTCTCCACTTTTATCAAGCGTCAGGTAAAAGTGCTCACCACACTTTACTTAACAACAATGGCTGAAAACATCTGCAACCAACCATGTTTAGAACTTCCTGCTTCAAGTGTCCCAGCTCTAACCATCATGTGCATATTGAACTTCAGAGTAGCCTAGCATTTTAAAGACCTCAAGCCTCTAGTTGTCAACAGTGGTGACTCCTGGCCTAGACATGCCAGCAACTTAGCTTACCTGGGATGTGCAACAGTGTCTCAGTTTATCCTTGTCTGCATCCTCTGGGGGCACCACCCGGTTCAGCAGTCCAATCCGCTTCTGAGCGGAGGCCAAGGGGTATTTCTGGAAGATGACAAATGTCAAATCTGTCATTACAGGTGGCGAGCATAAATACAGCATGACATATATTTGAGAATAAGGCTAGACATAAATCTGTCAATATCTCAACACACAAACCATCAATCTTCATAAGGTCATGGGCGCATGACATTTTAGCTGTATCTCCACACATGATTCAGCTGTAACTCCACACATGATTCAGCTTAACCCCACACATGATTCAGCTTAACCCCACACATGATTCAGCTGTTACCCCACACATGATTCAGCTGTTACCCCACACATGATTCAGCTGTTACCCCACACATGATTCAGCTGTTACCCCACACATGATTCAGCTGTAACCCCACACATGATTCAGCTGTAACCCCACACATGATTCAGCTGTAACCCCATACATGTACACATTCCATGGTTTTAAGAGTTTCAGACACAAGCCATGCGCTAGCTGAGTCAAGAACTGACATCAAAGCATGAGGCATTCCCATGTGTGCTCCATCCTAATCTTCAGCAGCCAGCGCAGAGTTCCAATAATCATGCTACCGGTCACAATCTGGTCATATGCCTGTCTTGCCTTTCCTCTAAGTGTAGTGAGCCGGCCAGACGCTCTGGTTATACCCAAGTGCCTCATTCTCTACAGGCCATAATATTTGTCTACCTGATCCCGTTGCTTGTTCCCAAAAGGCCTTGACCACATCTGCCTTGTCATGAATCAGTTCACCACCCAGTGGTGCAGATCCAGCCAATATGTCTGTCTGTTCATAATCCACCACGCCGGCATAGCCTGGAGAAAAGATCCAAAGTATGCTAACTACTCGTGACCTTCCCAGTGAAGCTTGCCCCTCTGCTTGAAGCATCCCTGTCTTTACTTTTCTAAGCATGCTTTCAGTCTGTTACAATTACGATATGTGTATGCATCTTGTTCTCTAGCCACCGGAGAGCAGCAGTTACCACCTCTACCTCCATTCCCATGCCACATCTGGCCAGCAGAGGTCTAGCAAATGGCCCGCACATCATTGCTAGTGGTATGGTATAAATAATATTTCTATGCTGCAACTCGGACCTCTGGCCTGTGACGATCCAATTTTTTAGAATGTTGGCTCCTGAGTTAACTTGGTTGAATGACCATGGTCTAGTCCCACATACACCAGCCATGCTCTAGTCCCACATACACCAGCCATAGTCTAGTCCCACATACACCAGCTATAGTCTAGTCCCACATACACCAGCCATGCTCTAGTACCACATACACCAGCCATAGTCTAGTACCACATACACCAGCCATAGTCTAGTCCAACATACACCAGCCATGCTCTAGTTCCACAGAAGTGATTAACTTTTTACCTGATTCAATAGGACCAGCTCCTTTCCAGCCTGAAAAACAAAGACAACGATGGTCAATACAATGCTACATTACATAAGAATAACTTATGTCACACAGTAAACAGTATTGTTACATCAGCATCAACTCCGTCACCTTTCTCTACCAGCTCATCAAGGACAACATGTCCACACACTCAATCCTTAGTCTTACTATCCCAGACATCTGTCTACACCAGTTACCTCCAAACATGTTTTCTTATTCTACTTCATGTTTACTGGTGGAAAGTTCTGGTTGTTCGTCCACCTCTGAACTTGAGTCTTGTCCCAGAACTTGGCTGCTGTGTGCACATTTCATTTATAGAACTGACTTTATGAAATTTAGATTGTTAGCTCCTTGGCTGCTCTCCAACGTGGAAGGAAGCCCCAAAGTAGCCAACTTTTACATTTACAGCGTGCTAGTTATCCAGGCATTGGATCTACTTTTGGGGGGTCCCTGAACCCACACGGGGAAAACATGTTTTTAAAACAGTATAAAAATCAAATGTTAAACAAACCTAGATAAAACACACTTAACCGGTCAAACACTATATGGTATGACAACAAGCTGCCACACGATCAACGGGAGAAACACACTATATACAGTTCACAAATACTGTGGCTTCAGACTTGGCCAAAACAACTGCAACGCATTGTGCGGTCCATATAAATTTTAAAAATGCATAAAAGAAATATGAAGCAATTAAACACTGCTGCATGATTACCTCCAACACCAAAAACCTGGCCTGCTCCTGTGGTTTGTCAGGGTTAACCTTCACCGTCTTGGCCTGCTTGAACACTTCTAGAGTTGCCAGTTTGTCATTGGCAACCGCAGCATTCTAGATAAATAAAATATACATGACTTCAATATAAGACTTCACATGCCTAAAATATTAGGTTGTATGTCACAGACAGTCTATTTTACACATGACTGATGAAGGATAACTTCAAGAGTTGACCAGCGGAGCACTCAATAACTGATGCTCCTCCTTAGTGTTTATCGAGTGACAGAAAGTTCTATTTATTTTTAATTCATCCACTTCTCGACTTGTGTCCTGATCCAGAACTTGTCCTTGCGCATCTATTTGACAGATGTTGAGGTGAGCTGTGAAGGGACCAACTCTAATTAGTCATTATTTACCAGGGAGGCAGTGGGTCTATTATTTGTTTCAGCCTAATTGAGAACCAAGAACATATATGAGGAGAAACTAACAATTAATGACTGTACTTAGTCAACCCTTTTCTACTCTGAGGTGTAAAGATTTACCAGACTTCTCAATCAGCAGTTTTCTTTTTGGCTTTGTCAGACCAACGTTTACTCAGTGAACCCTGGCTCGTCTTAATTCCCTCGTTCTTAGACTCCTGTGGTGGCCGATTCTCTCCCATTCCAAACCCCCCGATCTACTCTCAAGTTTGTACGGCCTAGGTTTTAGAGCCCGACTGCAAACTTTTTCTTGGACCACACTTTCTCAGACAGCTCATTGCTGAGGCCTGAAACTGGTTTCTGTGACCTGTTGCCATTGCCCACGACACACACCTATACACCAAGTAAATGACTGACACAGATGGTAAGTCTAATTGCAAAGTATCAAAAATGAGTTTATTGCGTGCAATCTGTTTGAGAAGCTGTCTGTAAAAATGTTGTAAGTTGGACTAAAGTGCTTCATGGTTGTCAGCATGTGCAGCCTTAGTGGCAGTGGCTTGACCATTATGTAGCAGGCCCTGGTGATCACAGCTTGCCTGAAACACACTGGCTTAAATGTGTCCACCTTCATGCTGGTCGGCCCCTGCCCCTCCTTTCTGGCACCAAGAGTGCTGGGGGTGATTTAGAGCTGCTATTTCTGACTGAGAAGTATGGCTTCTGTCTTTAGGGTTAGCAATGTCTAGTGAACAAAAACAAACAATAAAGACATGCACTGTAGACATCTGTTGCAAACACAGACACACACATATGTATCACTGACCTCAAAGTTGGGTATGCGATAGTGACAAGGTCTGGGTGGGTTCACCAGGTTGTTCTCCTCCAGGTAGTCCCAGATCTTGCGCCTGATTGCCCATTTACCAGTTTCTGGTGGACAACAACCCAACATATTATACTCATCAAGCAAGCCATTTTCATTTAAATACATATTTTCAATGGTTAATGAAAAAGTTTGTAGGTCACTGTTCCTGTGATTTATACAAAACATGGTCACTTGATACTCTTATAGCTGTTAGGGCACAGTGGCTGGACCAGTGGGCAGGCTGTGATGTGTTTCAAATCCAGTCTTGGGTAGGACTAAATCTGGTACCAGCAAATGTTCTCTTAGGTAAAGGTGGCTGCTGTGATACTGACATGACCCAACAGTTGCAGACTCAGGTTGCTACTACCTTCCCAGCATGCCAGAGGGTGGCGGACAGGGTCCTGTATATTTGTTGTTTTTGTAACATCATTTACATACAACATAATTTTGCTGAACTGGCAGAAAACTGCAAACCACTAGAATATTCATTCATATGGTCTTCTTCACCAGCTGTAAACTTTAGCGAAAAGTTCTGGTTGTCCACTTCCAGAACTTGAGTGTTGTGTGTGCATCTGTTTGACAGATCTGACTAATTTGTATGCAGGCTGTCGGTTCCTTGCCTCTCAGGCAGATGCACTTCCTTTGAACGAAGCTCCCAATGAGTCGACTCTTACGACATGCTTCTTGAATCAGGGCCCCAGAACCCACACGGGGACATATGGTCTCAACCTGATCACAGACCTAGAAACCCACACACAAAATATCTGCAACAAAACAAACAAACAGACATGAACAGAAAAAACATGTATGTACTAATTCTCAAGGTGGTGTAATTCAACTTATCAATAAGCTATTGCATCAATACCATCCATTCTGTTCTCAAGGTGGTGTAATTCAACTTATCAATAAGCTATCGCGTGAATACCATCCATTCTGTTCTCAAGGTGGTGTAATTCAACTTATCAATAAGCTATCGCGTGAATACCATCCATTCTGTTCTCAAGGTGGTGTAATTCAACTCATCAATAAGCTATCGCATCAATACCATCCATTCTGTTCTCAAATACACAAACTACTGACCATCTTCTGGGTGGACCTCTCGATAGGGCTGCCTGCGTGGACGAGTGCCCCGCTCCTTGCCGACTGACTCTTCATCTGCTGTCGGCTTGACATTCTCAATCTTGGCCTCCCCCTCCGGTCCCTCGGCTGCTATCGCGTTGTTGTTTTCCATGACTATTCCCACACTGCTCTTGTTGTAGCCTCAGTTTGGGTCTCCTCCAGTTGGAGAGATTTCTGGGCACTTGTTTTCTGTGGTCACATGACATCAGCATGTATCAAATCAACAACTAGTCACACAATATCAGCATGTATCAAATCAAATGCAACTGGTCACACAATATCAGCATGTATCAATATTATAAAAGTAACGACTGACTGGAAACATTTTTCCTGTGGTCATGTAATGAGATGAGCAGTCTGTTGGAAATGGGACAGTTTTGGTAAATAAGGACAAGTATACAAAACACAGGTGCACTTGGAGAAAGAACAAATGTCAATCAACTATTACTGAGTTTGGGGAGCGTGGAGACAGATGGCTGTTTTATCAGATGGTGAGGCACAGATGGGTCATGACAAGTGCTAAAAAAGAGGTCATACGATGAGAAACTGGATAACTGGAAAGACGTTAAATGGGCTGGAAGCTGACCGAGGTATTTCCTGGCCAGCTGACAGGGGAAGTGGCTTGGAGATATGTCATCACTAGAACTATGTCAGCAAAGACAAAATCTGTGGGTGGAAACATATATGAGGTATGGTGGTTGGCAAGCAACAATATTAGTAATACAATACTACTAATACTCTGCTAACTTTAGGTCACACCCATTCAAGGAAATTTGTTGCATTGGAGGGGGGGGGGGTGTTTTTAAAACATTTTTTTTTTTTTGGTTGTGTATCATTGTTGTTCATGTCAACAACATATTTAAGAAGGGATACTTTCAATACTTTCATAGTGGGTGGGGTGATGACAAATACAAGTGTTGTCAATTTTATAAGTAGATTGACACAAAGTACAGTATTTAAACTTTTTAAAATTTTATTTAACCAAGAACATTTTAACTTGTTTCATATAATATTTCCTTGATTAACATCGTATTAACATTCATAAATTCAACTTGTGTCTTGTTAGCTATGCTTATTTTCTCACTTTATAATAATATTCAGAATGTGCGCATCAATTATATTAACTGAAAGAAACAAAACAATTCGCTGCAGAAACAAGATGAAGGCTCATAAGTTGGAAGCATGCGGCTCAAGTTGAAAGTAAAACCTTGACAAGACAATTTTAATTTCACCGATCAATCCCCGGTAGATTCGAATTTCGGTAAGAAATTCAAACAAAAACTTATACAACAATGCGACAGCGGTGAAAGAATCTGTGAAAACAACGACTATCGCTGACAAACAAAGAACTGAGCAGACATGAGTGCATGGACATGACTGCGATATAGGGCAAGCACGCATCCCCCCTCACCGCCCACGTAACACTTCCTTCTCTGGGGCCTGAGGCAGCGTGCTGTCACACTTTCCAGCATTTCCACTCCACAAACTACACCCCGACATGTTTCATAACGTGCCTGAGTAGATGAAGTGATCAAATGCTGGAGGACAGACGACAAGTGAGCAGACATTTACGAGAGAAAACATTTCATACCTAGCGTGCAGTAGACTGCCAGACGATCACCGCCGCCACGTTAGTCTCTGTCTCTACAAAACTGTTACCGCACGGTCCCGGCCTCTCCCCACAAACGAAATACGAACTATCCGGCAGCTTCAAAATATCGCCTCCAATAAGCACGAATTAAATAATATGCCAGCGGAAAATTATGAACATAAAATAGAGCGAATTCAAGAGGAGTTCAGAAATAAGGAGGGAACCAACAGCTATAAGACAAAGAAGATGGCGCTATACTGGACCCATCCTGAAAAGAAACCAACAGAGAATATCCAAACAGGTCCTATAATGGAAGGGTTAGTTAGTTAGTCTTTCCTCTTGTGTCGAGTGCGGCACATAGGGCAGAGGTCGTGACTCTCCATGCACGGCGGTCCGTTGCAATCCGTTGTAGGTCTTGGATGTTTGAGTGGCCCATGAGCGAGCCTTCCCTGATGATAGTTCTACGTAGGGTTTCCCTTGGTCTTCCACGAGATCTTTTCCCCTGTGGTGTCCAAATGAGGGCTTGGTAAGGAAGTCTTGATTTATCCATTCTAAGGACGTGGCCGACATAGTTCCAGCGGCGTTTTCGTATAAAATTAGACACATACTCTTGCCTGGATTCTTGCCTTATTTGTGTATTGGTTCGGAAATCTGACCATTTGAAATTTAGTATTCTTCTAAGGCATTTATTTTCAAAACTGTCTAATTTTGTGTCTAGAGTTTTCGTTGATTTCCAACTCTCGCATCCATAGGTTAGTACTGGAATCACACAAGAATTGAAGATCTTGAGTTTTGTGTGTTTGCTAAGTGTCTTTGATTTCCAGATGTTAGACAGTTTATTGAAGGGTAGGACGCAAAAAATAAACCTTACAACTAACGTTGATGAGAGAGGCCAAAGCTGCTAGACTAGATTCCATCCACGTTATTTAACTGCTCTCAATCCACTATCGAAATCAATCCAAAGCAGTCTGCTGCCAAATCGTCCGCAGCTGTAACCGAACCGGGTATCTCTTTCAAATAAACCAGGCTAAGAAACAATATGATTTGATAAGGCTGGAGTTTATTGGGGACATGGTGTTAGCCTCTTGATAGGTGCAGACATCAATGTACGGAGACTCGATAGGCGCAGAAAAACAGCAGCAAGTCGGCGTCTGCGGCTGCGACATTGCAAATGTGCTTCGTAATTCCGAGGTGCCAGGTTCGATCCCATCAGCGGGCGATTTGACAGAAGACCGCCTTGTGTTGGTTTTGACGTGGTATCGGAAGCCGACTGATGATGTTGAAACGGCAAACTAAGAGTTTAAAAAAAAAAGAATATGAGTCTAGATTCATATTTTGTTTAATCAATTTGCTGTCGCTGGGTGATGTGGCCAACCAATGGGCTGTCGCTGGGTGATGTGGTCGATCAATGGGCTGTCGCTGGGTGATGTGGTCGACCAATGAGCTGCCGCTGGGTGGTGTGGTCGACCAATGAGCTGCCGCTGGGTGATGTGGCCAACCAATGGGCTGTCGCTGGGTGATGTGGTCGACCAATGGGCTGTCGAAGGGTGATGTGGTCGACCAATGGGCTGTTGCTGAGTGATGTGGTCGACCAATGGGCTGTCGCTGGGTGATGTGGTCGACCAATGTGCTGTCGCTGGGTGATGTGGTCTATCAATGGGTTGTCGCTGGGTGATGTGGTCTATCAATGGGCTGTCGCTGGGTGATGTGGTCTATCAATGGGCTGTCGCTGGGTGATGTGGTTGACATCATGCTTGTCGCCTTTACTTCCCTGTGACTTTATCAGGCACCGATGTAAGGCCTGGTTGACCTGGCAACCGAGGTCATGTTTGAACAAATCTATATTTTAAACTGTTGTATGTAGACTTCCTACATTTAAACTGTTGTCTGTAGATTTCCTGTATTTAAACTGTTGTATGTAGACTTCCTATATTTAAACTGTTGAGAGTACGTTTCCTATATTTTAAACTGTTGTATGTAAGTGTCCTTTATTTTTAACTGTTGCATGTAGATTTCCTACAGTTTTAACTGTTGCATGTAGATTTCCTACAGTTTTAACTGTTGCATGTAGATTTCCTACAGTTTTAACTGTTGCATGTAGATTTCCTACAGTTTTAACTGTTGCATGTAGATTTCCTACAGTTTTAACTGTTGCATGTAGATTTCCTACAGTTTTAACTGTTGCATGTAGATTTCCTACAGTTTTAACTGTTGCATGTAGATTTCCTACAGTTTTAACTGTTGCATGTAGATTTCCTACAGTTTTAACTGTTGCATGTAGATTTCCTACAGTTTTAACTGTTTGCATGTAGATTTCCTACAGTTTTAACTGTTGCATGTAGATTTCCTACAGTTTTAACTGTTGCATGTAGATTTCCTACAGTTTTAACTGTTGCATGTAGATTTCCTACAGTTTTAACTGTTGCATGTAGATTTCCTACAGTTTTAACTGTTGCATGTAGATTTCCTACAGTTTTAACTGTTGCATGTAGGTTTCCTATATTTTAAACTGTTGCATGTAGATTTCCTATTTTTTAAACTGTTGCATGTAGATTTCTATATTTTAAACTGTTGCATGTAGGTTTCCTATATTTTAAACTGTTGTTGGAGAATTATACAGTTTACCAGACACACTTAACCTTCAACCTCGTGCCTACTGATGAGCGATTGTGAGGTACACTCTAGACTCCTCCCATATTTAATACTTATACCAGAAGGCTAGGTACCCTCCATACCACACCTTGGTCAAGAAGGAGTACCTCATACCCGACTCCACATTTTGTAACCACCATCCATGATGCTGGCAACACCCCCTCCCCCCCCCCCCCGAGTGCCGATTGCTCAATAAAAGACAGATCTAGTCCTGTATGCCTAATACGCAGGGAGGTGTGTAAAAAAAAGGGCCCTTTACTGTCCATGGCTGGATTCTGCATGGCATATTTCTGGTCAGGGACGGACACTGGTCATCCAGGACAACATTGCCCATTTTGTCTTCTCTCACAAATCAGCAGTAGTTATGGAATCTTATGTAATCTTATGGAATCTTATGGAATCTTATGGAATCTTATGGAATCCAGAACATTGGGTTTAGTCATGAGCCACAGTACTTAGGATCTATCGACCAATCCTGTTTTGAAGATATCAAACAATCTGGATATTTGCGAATAGTTTCAAATGAGATCAGAAGAGAAAGTAGGCGTAGGCAATCCACAATGCCGTGGGCGTGTTAAATGACTTAACACACTTTAAAACTTGGTGACAACTAGGACATTCCATGAGACAAGGGCTAAGAATGACACACAAGATTAAAATATGGTTGGTTTGACAACAGGTCACGGGTAGGCCAAGAACATAGGCCTGATCCGCGTATCAGTGAGATAGGGGAACTGTAACCATTTTCACTTGTCGGCACGTCCCACGATGACCATGTAAATACTTTCATTGTCCTTGTCAACTAAAGTTTGAACTAGACTCTCCACTTCGGTCACTCATTATATCTTACCTTGAAATTGGGGAAAAAGGGGGGGGGGGGGGCAACTACATGGAGAAGTGGTCAAGGCGTTTGCCTCGCACCCTGAAGGTCATGATTTGTTTTAACGGCTGCGTCCTTCAGTTCACTACTGCAATTTTTACGGAGATTCCTAGTGATCGTCACTGAAGCTACGGAGATCGCGCTCTGTGTGGTTCTCTCGGCAGGCAGCTAGCTGTTCTGCGGAGAGAAACCCAGCAATGAAATCGATCCTCTCGACTCTAACCTTTAACTGAAAGTCTCTGTTGGTCTCACTCGTACGATTATAATTTCGCTAAATATTTATTCATAAATGCAGGTAAAACAATAAACCTACACTAATCAAGATGACGACATTTTATTACGACTATCATTACGGCATCTGTTCTAACGCTGCTTGCTACATGGAGAGGGGCGGGGGGGGGGGGGTTGTACTTTCTGAGATATATAAACCTATTTCTTAAGACTATATATATAAATTTTTTCATTTTTATTTTCAACACTAGTTTACAATAACATCAACGCATTTTTAAAAATATGATTTGTTTCTGTGTAGCTGTTCATTTTGCGCGTTGTTCTTTAGTATGTCAAGCGTTAACCAGAGGCGTCGGATGTCAACAGAACTACAATAACAGCATCTACTTAACTTTGTTTAAATGACTTTGACAAATGACCTTCCGACAGACGTAGTTCTTTACAGCGTTAGTCAGTACGTATCAAGGAGATATACAGTCCCGTTGAGTTAAAAAAAAAGTGTATGCCATTAAAACGGCCCGTCGTCTGCTCTTCTCGTCATGTGACTGGTTTTTTTTTTTTTTTGGGGGGGGGGGGGGGGGGGGGGGTGTGGGGGGGGGGGGGGGGGGGGGAATAAGATGCGTTTTCCCGCCCCACCTGATAACGCACATACTGGCATCCTAGGCTTGATGGGCAACGGTCTGATTTTATTTGTTTACGTAATGTCCTGACGGCATCAGACAATAACGGCGCCGGTCTCTGGAAGCTAACAGAAGCTCCGAACGTTTAAACATGGCCAAATCGAGACTAGTCATTACCGCTTGACTGCATAAAAAAAAAAATGAAACGTGCTTGTTGAATACTTGCTGAATCTTGTGTTCGTGACCTCGGAGTCACCGACTAATAGCAGCATTATATTGGTACAAATATATACGTAATACATCTGCAATTTAATAAATACCTTTCTAAAGGCTGACTGACAAGCAGTGATGTAACCTATCGACAGTGGAATATTATTATAATATATATATATATTCAATATACGTGTCCTACTGCTACATAAGAGAGCTCATTTGACCGAAACCGATATCATACCAACATGCCAGTATCACTAATAACGTAGTTTTTTAGGTTAATTTCCACGTGACATTTTCATATGACGTCATGGTCTGGTCTTTGCTCAACATTTTTTACTTTTCTGGGAACTGTGTCCTAACACCCGACTGACACTAGAATACAAGCAACATCAAGCAGCGAACTGTGTCCTAACACCCGACTGACACTAGAATACAAGCAACATCAAGCAGGGAACTGTGTCCTAACACCCGACTGACACTAGAATACAAGCAAAATCAAGCAGGGAACTGTGTCCTAACACCCGGCTGACACTAGAATACAAGCAACATCAAGCAGGGAACTGTGTCCTAACACCCGACTGACACTAGAATACAAGCAACATCAAGCAGGGAACTGTCCCCAGAACTGGATCCAACTGGATCCAGTCAATTATTTTGTCTAAGGAACTACAAGTAATGACAAGAAATGTTACTTTGGAGCATATCTGCATCATACCTTGCTATTCTTACCTTTGGATTGTCCTTCACTTGTTTTTGATTCACTCCATCCAAGAATGACGTTTAGAATGCGTCACCTCTCACCTAGCAACCACAGCTAAAGTTGTTGTCTGTGTTCACTGTTGATGCTTAGACTGCATGTTCAATCTTTCTGTGGAACTTGTATGATTTCTGTTCGCTAATTTTGGGGTGCAACTCCCCCCCTCTCTCTCTCTCTCTCTCTCTCTCTCTCTCTCTGTCTCTCCCTCTTCTCTCTCTCTCTCTCTCTCTCCTCTCTCTCTCTCTCTCTCTCTCTCTCTCTCTCTCTCATTAGATGTTGAAATATATGTTTATCCCTCATGGTATTGACATTTGGAGACGTTTGTAGATCAGTCACCAAAACTACTCGGAGAAGTCTCAGATCATACATGGTCCACAGCACCACCAGTAGAGTTGGAACAGAGAATCCAGATCTTATGTGCTAACACAGCTGGGCGACACATCATATATGGTCCACAGCACCAGTAGAGTTGGAACAAAGAATCCAGCTCTTACGTGCTAACACAGCTGGGCGACACATCATAAATGGTCCACAGCACCAGTAGAGTTGGAACAGAGAATCCAGATCTTATGTGCTAACACAGCTGGGCGACACATCATATATGGTCCACAGCACCAGTAGAGTTGGAACAAAGAATCCAGCTCTTACGTGCTAACACAGCTGGGCGACACATCATATATGGTCCACAGCACCAGTAGAGTTGGAACAGAGAATCCAGATCTTATGTGCTAACACAGCTGGGCGACACATCATATATGGTCCACAGCGTCAGTAGAGTTGGAACAGAGAATCCAGATCTTATGTGCTAACACAGCTGGGTGACACATCATATATGGTCCACAGCACCAGTAGAGTTGGAACAGAGAATCCAGATCTTATGTGCTAACACAGCTGGGCGACACATCATATATGGTCCACAGCACCAGTAGAGTTGGAACAAAGAATCCAGCTCTTACGTGCTAACACAGCTGGGCGACACATCATATATGGTCCACAGCACCAGTAGAGTTGGAACAGAGAATTCAGATCTTATGTGCTAACACAGCTGGGCGACACATCATATATGGTCCACAGCGTCAGTAGAGTTGGAACAGAGAATCCAGATCTTATGTGCTAACACAGCTGGGCGACACATCATATATGGTCCACAGCGTCAGTAGAGTTGGAACAGAGAATCCAGATCTTATGTGCTAACACAGCTGGGTGACGCATCATATATGGTCCACAGCACCAGTAGAGTTGGAACAAAGAATCCAGCTCTTACGTGCTAACACAGCTGGGTGACACATCATATATGGTCCACAGCACCAGTAGAGTTGGAACAAAGAATCCAGCTCTTACGTGCTAACACAGCTGGGCGACACATCATATATGATCCACAGCACCAGTAGAGTTGGAACAGAGAATCCAGATCTTACGTGCTAACACAGTTGGACGACACATCATATATGGTCCACAGCACCAGTAGAGTTGGAGCAGAGAATCCAGCGCTTATGTGCTAACACAGCTGGGTGACAGATGTTACAATAAGAATATATAAGCATTGTACTGTTTCATTTGTATGTGCCGATGAAGGCTCAATAGCCGCAACGTTCACGTTTTGTTTGTATTTGTTATATTGTGAAGCTTGCTTATACAATTTCGTTCGGTTTTATATCTTTTCTTGATACAATAAGAAACGCCGAGTTAATTAAAATATGACATGACAGGGAGGTATGCAGGTGGAGAACACCACTGTCTGCTTCAGAACTAGACACCCACAGAAGACAAAGAAGAAACCAACAACGACGAGAACTAATGACAGGAAATAGGACGGCAAGGAAAAGAAAAGAAATGTAAGAAAAAGGAGAAGGAGGAGCAGATGACAACGACAACAATGACATTTAATGTCACACAGGTAAACAGATTGTCTAACCGATGTTATCTGTCAACTGTGCTCCCCGACTTGTTACAACTATCAAGCCCTTGCCACACAAGCACTCCACATATTCGAGACACTCCATAGTGGGAGTTCGATATGTAGTGGGGACAATTGTGTCGACAGACCGACTGACTCTGTTCTAGCTCCATAACTCTCACACACGATAATACGGCTCCAGGCTGTGGCATCAAGTTCTGTTAGAGGTAATCGGTATAATCTTAGTATAAGCTTCATAGCAAACAGGTCACCCCATGGTTGCTCCGCCCCAGCGCAACAAAAACACACAGAATGTTCATCACTGTCTCTTGTGGCAACATTGACACATACATACTGCCGTTTCAGCATATCCACTAGAATACACATGCGTGAAAATCATAAGGCAGTCATCACAAATGCTAACACAAACAGTCCCACATCAGAAATGCAGTTCGTCATAGATGGAAGCAGCAGTTACAAACAGATCAGCAGTTGCAAACAGATCAGCAGTTGCACACGTATATATTTTAACACATAAGGCACCAACAATTCTATCGCAACAGGCCACGCGCCATTCTGAATCTAATTTTCACAACACCACGTTGAATGATGTGTGATGACTGATGTAGTTCTACCAAGGGGTTTATAAGAACTTTAATGGAAGTCGTCGTTTGTTGAAGATCAAGAAGATCAACAAACATATAAATGGACACAAAATATTTTCCTCTTCTTCTTCCTTTCCTTTTTATTTTTGTTCACTGGCTGTAAGCTCAGGAAGAAAGTCCTGGCTGTTCGTCCATTTGTACTCTGACTTTGTGCCAGAGTTTAAGTTTTCCGTGTACATCCGCTTTACTGGCTTATTTGTGTATAACTGACTGCTCACTGCCGCTCAGGCAGATATCTCTCGACTTCGAAGGAAGTCCCCAATTAGTCGACTCCTACGACATGCTTGCTGGGGCAGTAGTGGGTCTGTACTTGTTTTCTCCACAATTAAGCTCCGAAACCCACACGGGGAAGATTTAACTGTATCCGCCATAGGTGATTGTTAGATTTACTTGTTATATTCCAAGCAGTATTTATTGACTTTAACTAACAAAAACTGCGAAGTGGCCTCAAGGAGTGTAAACATTAATTCATCGGTGAAAAAAATGGTAATAATAATAATATAATAATAATAGCAGTAATTTGCTGTAAAGTAAGTAAAGATCCCCCTTTTCACGCCTTAGGCATATGGGAAGAGCACCAATATTTTTACAGACCAATCAGCACTAGGTGGGTAATGTAGTAAGCATTACGCCGACTGTCTTTACTTTCCTAGGATACCCCCCATTTTAGGCTGGGTCGACCTACGACGCCCCATACCATGATAAAAATCCGTGCAGCCAGCAGTGGGTTTCGAAGTTGGAATCACGAGTCGGACTCGCAACGCCTGAGCCACGGACTCCAACAGTAATACACTTTTTAGGAAAACAATATAATCAACAATGAAAAGAATGCATACTCAAAATGTAGAGAGAAAGGTTATGGAAGGTACCGTTTCCAGAAAACGAGGGAGAAGCTGTGAAGATGGATACTGGATTCTGAAGATGTATTGGCTTCGAAAGCACAGAGGGCTAGAGAATTGGCTGGAGAAAGAGAGACTTTCAGGCATGTCGTAAAGAGAGCGGACGTTCTGCTACAGACATGATAATTGATGATAATCACAAACTTAGAATCACCGGGCTACTTCTAGGCCCCATTGTGGGGGGAAAATAAGAAAAGACCTACTACCTCCCCAACAAGCATGTCGTAAGAGTCACTAATAGGGAGCTTTCTTCGAAATCGGGGTATATCTGCCCGAGACGCAAGGAACAACCAAATGTAAACGGTTCATTTTACTAAAGTCCGGCCCAACTGCAAGCTGGCTGACTTTTCTTCATGCTTGCTCAGGCTAGTCTACGTGACAGGTGCTGTCACCGGCGAACGACGCCATATCTAGGACTGGCCCTCGCCCCCAACCTCAGCCTATGTCTCAAGAGAGAGTACAGCGTACGACCCGTGGAAGCAACGCTTTTCTGAGCGCCTCTAGTCAACTCTAACCGCTCAAGGGTATTTATGCCGTACTTAAAGTCCGCGACAGTTATAATTTATGCCGCTGCTCACAACAACCAGTGAGAAAGCAATGTCGCCGGCCGCTGCCCACAACAACCAGTGAGAAAGCAATGTCGCCGGCCGATGCTAAAAAACAACCAGTGAGAAAGCAATGTCGCCGGCCGATGCTAAAAAACAACCAGTGAGAAAGCAATGTCGCCGGCCGATGCTAAAAAACCACCAGTGAGAAAGCAATGTCGCCGGCCGATGCTAAAAAACAACCAGTGAGAAAGCAATGTCGCCGGCCGCTGCTCACAACAACCAGTGAGAAAGCAATGTCTCCGGCCGCTGCTCACAACAACCAGTGAGAAAGCAATGTCTCCGGCCGCTGCTCACAACAACCAGTGAGAAAGCAATGTCTCCGGCCGCTGCTCACAACAACCAGTGAGAAAGCAATGTCTCCGGCCGCTGCTCACAACAACCAGTGAGAAAGCAATGTCGCCGGCCGCTGCTGACAACAACCAGTGAGAAAGCAATGTCGCCGGCCGCTGCTCACAACAACCAGTGAGAAAGCAATGTCGCCGGCCGCTGCTCACAACAACCAGTGAGAAAGCAATGTCGCCGGCCGATACTCACAAGAACGAGTAATACACAACGCAGAAAGCTTTGCCATAAGAAGACAATACAACCTGACACCTGAGCAAGCGTCAGTGAAAGGTTAACCAGTGTTTTGTTGGGCCGGAATTCGTAAAAAACAATGCAAACAAATAAGCCAGTAAAACAGATGTGCACGCAAAACTCAGGCCCTGGCAAAAAGCCAAGCCCAAACGAGGACATTCCGCCGGAACTTACAGCCAGTGAATAAAGAAGGAGAAGAAGAAGAAGAAGAAGAAGAAGAAGAAGAAGAAGAAGAAGAAGAAGAAGAAGAAGAAGAAGAAGAAGAAGAAGAAGAAGAAGAAGAAGAAGAAGAAGAAGAAGAAGAAGAAGAAGAAGAAGAAGAAGAGAAGAAGAAGAAGAAGAAGAAGAAGAAGAAGAAGAAGAAGAAGAAGAAGAAGAAGAAGAAGAAGAAGAAGAAGAAGAAGAAGAAGAAGAAGAAGAAGAAGAAGAAGAAGAAGAAGAAGAACTTAAATAGGCGGTTAAAAATTGAAAAAAAAGGCCCGGGGGGGGGGGGGGGAGGGGGCTATGTTTAACTGGCGTGTTTCGCAAAAGGCAGCAAGATTGAGGTTAATGTTGAGAAGAGCGTGGGTTTACACAACATCTGGACGTGTCACAGCAAGTCAAGTCAAACATTTCACGTACAGAGTAATACAGGACCGCGAGGTGAGTCGCCTTGTACCAACAGTTACAGACTGGCTTGACATCAGGAGGTACGAGGCGAGGAAACTGATGAGGGAAACCAAAGAGAATCTTTCTGACGTAAGTGGCGAACTTGCAACACGACGACGATCAATGATGTATCAATGTTCCCGCTATAAACAATCCGGCATATGACGTTGCAAGTTGCTGATCAATGTAATCCTCTTGAAATTGTGAAACAGATGTGCAGGTCCTCTTTGAATCAGCGAATTTGTGTTTGAATAAGCTCTAATCTTAGACTGAAAACTCCGGGCACGGTACAGAAGTATACTTAACTTGTATCTGCCTGAGCCTAGGCGTTGTCAGCGTTTGTTGACGACTGCACCAAGATAACCGACCGTAGGAGTGACGTGTTCTTGGAACCAGTTAGTTCAGTTTGTTCCCAGTGTTTTGATCTTGGCTCCGATTTCACGCGATCTATGGCTGGAGGTCATGACCTATGTTTTCCACAGAAATGGTTTTAGGGAACCGTTCCAACGTTTCTTTATTTGTTTCAGGCAGTTGATATATGTCAGATCCGTCAAGTGAGGGTCGTCACTGGACCTCGGTCATGTCAATAACTAGCTAAATGTAAGCTGTCTGTTTTAAGTAGACATTCAGACAGATTGTTGAATGCTCCAATTATAATGAAACTGTTGCATGGATGAGCACAGGGTGATTCATTAATTATTGTCTGGGTGTCGCCAGCCCCTTCCGACGGTAGCCACCACCCGCACTGGTTTTTGTTTCAGCTCTACTTGAACAGACAGTTTGTGGTGGGTACCGTGACCTTGTTGTTTCAGCCCAACTTGAACAGACAGTTTGTGGTGGGTACCGTGACCTTGTTGTTTCAGCTCTACTTGAACAGACAGTTTGTGGTGGGTACCGTGACCTTGTTGTTTCAGCTCTACTTGAACAGACAGTTTGTGGTGGGTACCGTGACCTTGTTGTTTCAGCTCTACTTGAACAGACAGTTTGTGGTGGGTACCGTGATCTTGTTGTTTCAGCCCAACTTGAACAGAAAGTTTGTGGTGAGTACCCCCACCTTGTTGTTTCAGCCCAACTTGAACAGACAGTTTGTGGTGGGTACCGTGACCTTGTTGTTTCAGCCCAACTTGAACAGAAAGTTCGTGGTGAGTACCGCCACCTTGTTGTTTTAGCCCAACTTGAACAGACAGTTTGTGGTGAGTACCGGCACCTTGTTGTTTCAGCCCAACTTGAACAGACAGTTTGTGGTGAGTACCGGCACCTTGTTGTTTCAGCCAAACTTGAACAGAAAGTTTGTGGTGAGTACCGCCACCTTGTTGTTTCAGCCCAACTTGAACAGACAGTTTGTGGTGAGTACCGGCACCTTGTTGTTTCAGCCCAACTTGAATAGACAGTTTGTGGTGAGTACCGACACCTTGTTGAACAGACAGTTTGTGGTGTGAGTACCGACACCTTGTTGTACAGACAGTTTGTGGTGTGAGTACCGACACCTTGTTGAACAGACAGTTTGTGGTGTGAGTACCGACACCTTGTTGTACAGACAGTTTGTGGTGTGAGTACCGACACCTTGTTGAACAGACAGTTTGTGGTGTGAGTACCGACACCTTGTTGTACAGACAGTTTGTGGTGTGAGTACCGACACCTTGTTGAACAGACAGTTTGTGGTGTGAGTACCGACACAACTTGTTGTACAGACAGTTTGTGGTGTGAGTACCGACACCTTGTTGAACAGACAGTTTGTGGTGTGAGTACCGACACCTTGTTGTACAGACAGTTTGTGGTGTGAGTACCGACACCTTGTTGTACAGACAGTTTGTGGTGTGAGTACCGGCACCTTGTTGTAAAGGCATTCCCGGTGAATACCAATTTTTCTCGGGGAAAAGCCTTAAGTATTTTTGTTAACCACAACTACACTCTGACACAACAACACACTAGCACAGTCACACGCTGACACAACTACACTCTGACACAACTACACTCTGACACAACTACACTCTGACCTAACTACACTCTGACACAACTACACTCTGACACAACTACACTCTGACATAACTACACTCTGACATAACTACACTCTGACATAACTACACTCTGACACAACTACACTCTGACATAACTACACTCTGACACAACTACACTCTGACACAACTTCACTCTGACACAACTACACTCTGACACAACTACACTCTGACACAACTTCACTCTGACACAACTACACTCTGACACAACTTCACTCTGACACAACTACACTCTGACACAACTTCACTCTGACACAACTACACTCTGACACAACTTCACTCTGACATAACTACAACTACACTCTGACACAACTTCACTCTGACACAACTACACTCTGACATAACCACACACTGACACAACTTCACACTGACACAACCACATTCTGACACAACCACACTCTGACACAACCACACACTGAACAACCGCACACTGACATAACCACACACTGACATAACCACACACTGACACAACCACACACTGACACAACCACACACTGACACAACTACACACTGACACAACCACACACTGACACAACCACACACTGACATAACCACACACTGACACAACTTCACACTGACAAAACCACACACTGACACAACCACACGCTAACACAACTACACTCTGACACAACAACACACTGACACAGTCACACAGTGGCATAGTCACAAGCTGACAAAACCACAAACTAACACAACCACAAACTAACACAACTACAAACTGACACAACCCCAAACTGACACAACCACAAACTGACACAATTACAAACTAACACAACCACAAACTGACACAACCACAAACTAACACAACCACAAACTGACACAATTACAAACTAACACAACCACAAACTAACACAACTACAAACTGACACAACCCCAAACTGACACAACCACAAACTGACACAATTACAAACTAACACAACCACAAACTGACACAACCACAAACTAACACAACCACAAACTGACACAATTACAAACTGACACAACCACAAACTAACACAACCACAAACTGACACAACCCCAAACTAACACAACCACAAACTGACACAATTACAAACTAACACAACCACAAACTGACACAACCACAAACTGACACAACCACAAACTGACACAACCACAAACTGACACAACCACAAACTGACACAACCACAAACTGACACAACCACAAACTGACACAACCACAAACTGACACAATTACAAACTAACACAACCACAAACTGACACAACCCCAAACTAACACAACCACATACTGACACAACCCCAAACTGACACAACCACATACTGACACAACCCCAAACTGACACAACCCCATACTGACACAACCCCAAACTAACACAACCACAAACTGACACAATTACAAACTAACACAACCACAAACTGACACAACCACAAACTGACACAACCACAAACTGACACAACCACAAACTGACACAACCACAAACTAACACAACCCCATACTAAAACAACCCCAAACTAACACAACCACAAACTGACACAACCACAAACTAACACAACCACAAACTAACACAACCACATACTGACACAACCACAAACTAACACAACCACAAACTAACACAACCACATACTGACACAACCACAAACTAACACAACCCCATACTGACACAACCCCATACTGACACAACCACAAACTAACACAACCAAACAACACTAACACAACAACCACAAACTAACACAACCACATACTGACACAACCACAAACTAACACAACCACAAACTAACACAACCACAAACTAACACAACCACATACTGACACAACCACATACTGACACAACCACAAACTAACAACACAACCACAAACACTGACACAACCACAAACTAACACAACCACATACTGACACAACCACAAACTAACACAACCACAAACTGACACAACCACATACTAACACAACCACATACTGACACAACCACAAACTGACACAACCACAAACTGACACAACCACAAACTAACACAACCACATACTGACACAACCACAAACTAACACAACCACAAACTAACACAACCACAAACTGACACAACCACAAACTGACACAACCACAAACTAACACAACCACAAACTAACACAACCACAAACTAACACAACCACAAACTAACACAACCACAAACTAACACAACCACAAACTAACACAACCACAAACTAACACAACCACAAACTAACACAACCACATACTGACACAACCACAAACTGACACAACCACAAACTGACACAACCACAAACTAACACAACCACATACTGACACAACCACAAACTAACACAACCACAAACTGACACAACCACAAACTGACACAACCACAAACTGACACAACCACAAACTAACACAACCCCATACTGAAACAACCCCAAACTAACACAACCACAAACTGACACAACCACAAACTAACACAACCACAAACTAACACAACCACATACTGACACAACCACAAACTAACACAACCACAAACTAACACAACCACATACTGACACAACCACAAACTAACACAACCCCATACTGACACAACCACATACTGACACAACCACAAACTAACACAACCACATACTGACACAACCACATACTGACACAACCACAAACTAACACAACCACAAACTAACACAACCACAAACTAACACAACCACATACTGACACAACCACAAACTAACACAACCACAAACTAACACAACCACAAACTAACACAACCACATACTGACACAACCACATACTGACACAACCACAAACTAACACAACCACAAACTGACACAACCACAAACTAACACAACCACATACTGACACAACCACAAACTAACACAACCACAAACTGACACAACCACATACTAACACAACCACATACTGACACAACCACAAACTAACACAACCACAAACTGACACAACCACAAACTAACACAACCACATACTGACACAACCACAAACTAACACAACCACAAACTAACACAACCACATACTGACACAACCACAAACTAACACAACCACAAACTAACACAACCACAAACTAACACAACCACAAACTGACACAACCACAAACTAACACAACCACAAACTGACACAACCACAAACTGACACAACCACATGCTGACACAACCACAAACTGACACAACCACAAACTGACACAACCACATACTGACACAACCACAAACTGACACAACCACAAACTAACACAACCACAAACTGACACAACCACACACTAACACTCTGACACAACCCCAAACTAACACAACCACAAACTGACACAACCACATACTGAAACAACCACAAACTGACAAAACTACAAGCTATCATCAAGGCAGACGAGGAGATACAACTACAAACAATCAGACTACATAACCAGAAACTGGGACCAGATTTCAACAAATTCACATGTTTTTATTTTCATATTGAATAATCACAGATAAATACAACCATGAAAACAATCAGTCAGTCCCCGCTGCCTGGGGAGCATGGGATGCCACCTGGGTTCAATCCCCTACTGTGTGATGTAGGAAAGACTAAGATGTACTGATTCAGTCATAGACAGAATAACTATATGAATAATACACTACACAGTAAGCTTCCAGGCCGACCCAGCCTTGAGTGGTATCAGGTACGTCCTTTAAGGGTCCTTTACTTTTACTACACAGTAATGTTACACACACACCCTAGATACATGATACATTAGATAAGAATCTCACGCACGCGTGTATGTGCATGCACACACACTCACACACTCACACACACAACTAGACAGATAACACATTAGATAAGAATCTCACGCACGCGTGTATGTGCAAGCACACACACTCACACACACAACTAGACAGATGACACATTAGATAACAATCTCACACACACATCATCTAATATGAACTATGCTAGACAATACTATCATATACAACTACACAGACAATACACTGACTGAGAGCAATGTACAATGCCCTGAATAAAAAACAAAACAATCAAGAATAACCTAGAATCACATATCCACATATGACAATATATGATCTATCAACTGTGTCACTGTCTTCCACTTTTGCTGCCATCATGTTCTTAGAGACAAATATTTCCCTACTGCAGCTGTCAAATACTTCTGGTTCAATGTGTCCTCCAGCATGTCCTACTTTTTGTTGTCTAATATGATGTTTATTTAGAACTTTCCCCCTAATTCAATAGGATGGCAACAACCTGGCAAATATAAGGCAATATCTTGGCTAACACAACAAGATGGCAACATTCATAGCTGAAAGAAGAAAGTAGCTCACATTCACAAGATAGCAACATCATAGCTGAGAGATTAAAGTAGTTAACACAGCAGGATAGCAACATCATAGCTAAGAGAATAAAGTAGCTTACACAGCAAGATGACAATATCATAACTGGGAGAATAAAGTAGCTAACATCCACAAGATGGCAACATCATAGCTAAGAGAATAAAGTATTTAACAGAATAAGATGGCAACATCATAGCTAAGAGAATTAAGTTAGCTAACACAACAAGATGGCAACATCACCGCTGAGAGAAGAAATTAGCTAATATCCACAAGATGGCAAAATCATAGCTGAGAGAATAAAGTGGCTCACATTCACAAGATAGCAACACCATAACTGAGAGAATAAAGTAGCTAACATCCACAAGATGGCAACATCATAGCCAAGAGAACAAAGTACCCAACACAAGATAGCAACACCATAACTGAGAGAATAAAGTAGCTAACATCCACAAGATGGCAACATCATAGCCAAGAGAACAAAGTACCCAACACAAGATGGCAATATCATAGCCAAGAGAATAAAGTACCCAACACAAGATGGCAACATCATAGCCAAGAGAATAAAGTACCCAACACAAGATGGCAACATCATAGCCAAGAGAATAAAGTACCCAACACAAGATGGCAACATCATAACTGAGAGAATAAAGTAGCTTACACAGCAGGATGACTATATCATAGTTGGGAGAATAAAGTTGCTGACATCCGCAAGATGGCAACATCATAGCTGAGAGAATAAAGTAGCAAACACAGCAGGATGGCAACATCATAGCCAAGAGAATAAAGTAGCTAACATCCACAAGCATCATGCAACACTCTTCCCTGTATGGGTCCTGGACCCAGAAAGGGGGTCGGGGTGGGGTCCTGTCACAAGCATGTTGTAAAAAGCAACTAACTGGAGGTATTTCCTTCAGAGTCAGAGTGCATCTGACAGACAGGTCAGGAACTAACAGTCTGCATACATGTAAGCCAGCTCTGTAAAATGCTTGTGTATGAAAAATGTAAGGTTCTAGAATAAGACTAAAACCAAAACTTTTTGTCGGGATTTACAACCAGTGAGAACTAGAAAGAAGAAAAAGAATGTAACATTCTGGCGGAACAACAAAGTGAGATAACATGACCAACAAGGTGAGATACCACTGCCATAAACAAGATGATCAAATGATATCCAAGAAGACATCAATATGATGAGACTGGCAACACAACAAAATGAGACAGAACAACCAATAAAATGAGATAACACTACCAACAACATGATGATGATATAACCAAAAAGACACCAAAATAACACCCTGACATAACAAGATGAGAGTTTCCTAGCTAACATACCAAAACGGTAACAATAATACAACAACAATGCCATACATCGTACATAATTATCACATAGTGAGGTGGTCAAAGATCAACATGTTAGCTAGCATAACTAGATGCTGACATCCTGGCTGGAATGACAAGTTGACAACATCCAGCCAACACAACAAAGTCCAACTTCAGCCACTGTACTATAAACAGATGGTTGCAAGACTGTCAACAAATCATCATCACTGCGATGACATGCCTGTGTCCTGCGGAGTGGCAGCGGTCACATGACAAGTGTCCTCTCAAGGATCTATACAACTTTGCCGATAATGTGTACATCTGTTTGACTGCGTACTCCCAGCAGACGATGTGTACACTGTTAGTTGATGGTGCAATGATAATGGACTGGCAGTCTCTGCTTACAGGCCACTAGAACTGAGGAGAGACAACAGAATGAGGGAACTCAGTTTCACACAGACACAGGTACAAGACATCAGCTGACTGCTGGAATTAAAACAAAAAAAAAACAGTATCTTTATTGTGTGTTTTACCACTTTTTATGGCAGGGGTAGAACAGTGGGATCTGTTTAAGAAGGATTCAGGGCCATCATTCCGGACTTTACAGGTTAGGATTTCATGTTTGTCCCCCACAGAAACAAAATCCAGCCACTTACCAAGGATTAGGACTTAGGTCTTCTGACTGAGAGCCTAGCGTTCTCAACCCTGTGGCTCTGTAAAGCACCCAATCTGGCATCTTCATCGGTAACCAATGCACAAGAAGCCACAAAACTGACATTGCTGCCCTGGCCAGTCCCCGACAAGCCTTGTTAATGGCACTGGTTCTGTTTGCGACCTGTGCAGTGTTTAGGAGCTCTGGATATATTTACTAAAAATAGCATTTATTTGTGTGTGTGTGTGTATAAAAATGGCTATTGTTATGTGCGCGAGACTTCTTAATTCTTCTCTAGCCTTTAGTAATTAAGGCCAAAGGTCACAATGTAAGCAATCAAATGAATTATATTTTTTCAAGCCCAAAAGAAATAAACTGTGAAAGTCTCTGCTCACATTCCTATATACTGATTATTCTCTTCACCTCTTTCTTAAAAAAGAAAATTTGTAAATGTATATAAATAATTTAAAAAAAGAAAATGTGTAAATGTATATAAATAAATTTAAAAAAGAAAATGTGTAAATGTATATAAATAAATTAAAAAAGAAAATGTGTAAATGTATATAAATAAATTAAAAAAAGAAAATTTGTAAATGTATATAAATAAATTAAAAAAAATTAATTTGTAAATGTATATAGATAAATTTAAAAAAGAAAATTTGTAAATGTATATTAATAAATTTAAAAAAAGAAAATGTGTAAATGTATATAAATAAATTAAAAAGAAAATGTGTAAATGTATATAAATAAATTAAAAAAAGAAAATGTGTAAATGTATATAAATAAATTAAAAAAAGAAAATGTGTAAATGTATATAAATAAATTGAAAAAAGAAAATGTGTAAATGTAGATAAATAAATTGAAAAAAGAAAATGTGTAAATGTATATAAATAAATTTAAAAAAATTAATTTGTAAATGTATATAGATAAATTTAAAAAAGAAAATTTGTAAATGTATATAAATAAATAAAAAAAAAAAATTTGTAAATGTATATAAATAAATTAAAAAAAAAGAAAATGTGTAAATGTATATAAATAAATTAAAAAGAAAATGTGTAAATGTATATAAATAAATTTAAAAAAGAAAATTTGTAAATGTATATAAATAAATTTAAAAAAAAGAAAATGTGTAAATGTATATAAATAAATTAAAAAGAAAATGTGTAAATGTATATAAATAAATTTAAAAAAGAAAATGTGTAAATGTATATAAATAAATTTAAAAAAAAAAGAAAATTTGTAAATATATATAAATAAATAAAAAAAAAGAAAATTAGTAAATGTATATAAATAAATTTAAAAAAAGAAAATGTGTAAATGTATATAAATAAATTAAAAAAAGAAAATTTGTAAATGTATATAAATACATTTTTAAAAAATGTTAGTTGTGACCTGTTTGTTTTGTAATATTTTTGGGAAAATTTCTTTCTTTGAAGGGTTCCCAGGGTAAAAGGGTTAACTGCTTGGCAATTCACTTTCAAAGGAGAAATGTTTTTTAAATTTTGTATTATGGCAATGCAGTAGGATCTGTTTAATCAGAAACTTGTCTGACAGTGGTATCTTGTTATCTGTCCAGAATGATGCTGTCCTAGTAATTGTACAAAAAAAAAAAAAAAACATTACCCCTCTATACTGTTGACTTTCACAAGTCCGATCTTGTAGCAGTTTCACCACAAGTCCTGCTGATCTATCTACTGGTAGTTCTTTAGCCTTCCAGATTCTTCTAAATCATTTATGCAGCTTCTTCTTCTTCTTCACGTTTACCAGCTGTAAACTCTATTGGAAAAGTTCTGGTTGTTTATCTACTTTTTGACTGCAGTCCTGTTCCAGAACCTGAGTGTTGTGTGTGCATCCGTTTTACAGATCTGACTCATTTGTATGCAGACCGCTGGTTCCTTGCCTCTTAGGCAGATGCATTCCGACTTGGAAGGAAGCTCCCAATAAGTCGACTCTTACGAGGTGCTATTGGGTAGGCAGTGGGTCTAATTCTTTTTTCCCCCCATAATAGGGCCCCGGAACCCATACAGGGAAATTTGTGCAGAAATTCAACTGATATATTTATTATTCATCAGCTTTATACATTCAATCATAAGCCAGTCTCTCCGAGGATGACACCATTATTGTTCATTCAATCATGAGTCAGTCTCCAAGGTTGTTCATTTAATTCACAAGAGGCAAATAATTACGGTTTTGCTGAAATAGGATGTGTTGGACCAAAAGGAGCAGATATCACAGCCTAGCTGTTAACCATCAAAAGACAAAAAAATCATCATAATGAATCTTGAAATAAATAACGTGAAGATCTACAGCCTCCACACCTGGTTGTGAGCTAGAATAGATCAAACAATGTTGAATTAAGAATCAACATTATAACACTCATGACATTCTCATAAGCACTCTGTCCCCATCTTCAGCAGCAAGCGCAAAGTTCTATTTCCAATGGTAACTGTATCTGACAGTGTATCCATCTGGCATTTCCCTTGAGTGTTAAATGTCAGCCAGATCCCCTGGTAACTGCTCCCGCACGGTTCATTCTCCCCAGACTGTGATGATCTGTTTGTGTCTCTGCACTGTTGACTGACTCCCAAAGGACCCTTACAATATTTAGCTTGTCATGCATCAATGCCCCATTAAGTGGTGCACAACCAGCCAATCTGTCTCTTCATTTCTCAAAACACCTGCATCACATGGCCTGACACCTCCATCACAGGGCCTGACACCTGCATCACCTGGCCTGACACCTGCATCACATGGCCTGACTCCTGCATCACATGGCCTGACATCTCCATCACATGGCCTGACACCTCCATCACAGGGCCTGACACCTCCATCACAGGGCCTGACACCTGCATCACATGGCCTGACACCTGCATCACATGGCCTGACACCTGCATCACACGGCCTGACACCTGCATCACACGGCCTGACACCTGCATCACAGGGCCTGACACCTGCATCACAGGGCCTGACACCTGCATCACATGGCCTGGCACCTGCATCACATGGCCTGACACCTGCATCACACGGCCTGACACCTGCATCACATGGCCTGACACCTGCATCACACGGCCTGACACCTCCATCACAGGGCCTGACACCTCCATCACAGGGCCTGACACCTGCATCACATGGCCTGACACCTGCATCACATGGCCTGACACCTGCATCACATGGCCTGACACCTGCATCACCTGGCCTGACACCTGCATCACCTGGCCTGACACCTGCATCACATGGCCTGGAGAAAATATGCAAACTGGGACCTTTAAAGTGATGATTGCCACTCTTGTCTCGTTTTCTCAACATCATTTGTCAGCGACAATTAGGACATATGTGTACTGTTGGTTTTGTAGCCAGCAGAAGGTTGCAGTAACTGCCTCCACCCCCTTCTCAGACCAGATGTTTTGGTATCATATGCTAGGCTTTGCTGCACTAAGAAACATCTGTTTAGTTTTGGTGTGAACCTGTCTCTACTTCATCTGCCTCTCAACACACACAGCCATTTGTTAGATAATCCTTTCTGGCTGAGAACTGTCCCACTTGTGAACTTCTGATTCAAACATTGGTATGATATTTAGACAAGGCAGGAGAGAACTGTCCCACTTGTGAACTTCTGATTCAAACATTGGTATGATATTTAGACAAGGCAGGAGAGAACTGTCTCACTTGTTGAACTTCTGATTCAAACTTTGGTATGATATGTAGACAAGGCAAGAGAGAGCTGTAATACTTACTCCACAAACCTCCAGACCTCCAGCTGTAGAATGCTGAAATCTTCCTCTTTGGCCAGCACGTCATTACAGAATGTAGCACAAGTGTGAGACCGTCCCTTGTTGAGGTCCCCATCCAGCCACAGACCAAAATGTCCTCTGTCAATGGACAAATGGTCAGAGGTGTATTACTTCACATATTTATAATAGTGTACATTTATAACTTCACATACTTATAATAGTGTACATTTATAACTTCACATACTTATAATAGTGTACATTTATAACTTCACATATTTATAATAGTGCACATTTATTACTTCACATATTTATAATAGTGTACATTTATAACTTCACATACTTATAATAGTGTGCATTTATAAACTTAACATTTTATATTTATTTATAATAGTGCACTGTTTTTAAAACTCACAATCTATCATTTTATAATAGTGTACCCCCCCCCCCCCCCCTTCACATATTTATAATAGTGTAGTTTTTTATAAAATTATTAATTCTTCACATATTTATAGACACATCTATTTATCAGCCACCACACAGTGACATAAAGATTAACTCTATAACTCAGTATATCACTCACACAGTGACATAAAGATTAATTCTATAACTCAGTATATCACCCACGCAGTGACAGAAAGAATAATTCTATAACTCAGTATATCACCCACGCAGTGACATAAAGATTAACTCTATAACTCAGTATATCACTCACACAGTGACATAAAGATTGATTCTATAACTCAGTATATCACCCACACAGTGACATAAAGATTAACTCTATAACTCAGTATATCAGCCACACAGTGACATAAAGATTGATTCTATAACTCAGTATATCACTCCCACAGTGACATAAAGATTGATTCTATAACTCAGTATATCAAACATACAGTGACATAAAGATTAATTCTATAACTCAGTATATCACCCACGCAGTGACAGAAAGAATAATTCTATAATTCAGTATATCACCCACACAGAGACATAAAGATTAATTCTATAACTCAGTATATCACCCACGCAGTGACAGAAAGAATAATTCTATAACTCAGTATATCACCCACACAGAGACAGAAAGATTAATTCTATAACTCAGTATATCACCCACACAGTGACATAAAGAATAATTCTATAAATCAGTAAATCACCCACACAGTGACATAAAGATTAACTCTATAACTCAGTATATCACCTACACAGTGACTTAAAGATTAATTCTATAAATCAGTCCATCACCCACACAGTGACATAAAGATTAACTCTATAAATCAGTCCATCACCCACACAGTGACATAAGCTGCCCATAAGTTGGGCAGTGAGAAAGTACAGGCAACACAGACTAATGACGATGTATCAACATGACAAAATCTACTGGCTACAACAGGTACCTGGCCATTTTCTGGAAAATATCAGCCAAGAAAAGGTGATGGGCAAGAAAAGAGTTCTTAGCTTGGTCCACAATATGTGCAGGCATCATACTTCACACCCAACTGGCAGTATTTATGACTACACAAACAATCAATCAGGTGCCATCTCCACAGTGAAGGCAGGATCTCCAACATGCCCTGTGCCATGCTTGGTGTTTTTACTGTACATTAACTCTATGTATATTGCTATGAACACAACATGTTTTACAGACAATATCCAACTGCTGGGTGAAAGATGAGTATTTGGAAGGGCTGAATCTAAGACAGGCTTGCACGTCCAAGTTGTGATCCTGTAAAAATCCAGTCTGTTGGTTCTGTCTCTGACAGTGGTAACAGATTCTCTCAAACTGCTGTCTCTCTCTCTCAATGTTACTATTACCTCTGGCTGGCTTGTCTTCAGCTCTCCATCTACACAAGGAGACTAAGCAACACACTCACTAACTCCACAATGTATCAACAGTCTAAATCTAAACTAGCAACAACAATGAGAGGGTGGTGGGGAGAAGCAGCACTTACTCTTCCTGAAAATAAAGAAAATCTTTAGTTCCATGCATGAAAAATGTGGTTAGCATAAAATGTCACAGAATGTTATATGATTGGGGCCAAAGAAAACAGATCTCAGCGTTACAATAACTAGGGCTAAAGACAACAGATCACAGCGTTACCTGTCTGACTGGAAGTAACTTGCCTGACTGTAAGTAACTTGCCTGACTGTAAGTAACCTGCCTGACTGTAAGTAACCTGCCTGACTGTAAGTAACCAGCCTGACTAAGTAACCTGTCTGACTGTAAGTAACGTGTCTGACTGTAAGTAACCTGTCTGACTGTTAGTAATCTGCATGACTGTAAGCAACCTGTCTGATTTTAAGTAAGTAACCTGCCTGACTGTAAGTAACCTGTCTGACTGTAAGTAAGTAACCTGTCTGACTGTAAGTAACCTGTCTGACTGTCTGTAAGTAACCTGCCTGACTGTAAGCAACCTGTCTGACTGTAAAAAACCTGTCTGACTGTAAGTAACCTGTCTGACTGTAAGTAACCTGTCTGACTGTAAGCAACCTGTCTGACTGTAAGTAACCTGCCTGACTGTAAGTAACCTGCCTGACTGTAAGTAACCTGCCTGACTGTAAGTAACCTGCCTGACTGTAAGTAACCTGTCTGACTGTAAGTAACCTGTCTGACTGTAAATAAACTGCCTGACTGTAAGTAAGTAACCTGTCTGACTGTAAGTAACCTGTCTGACTGTAAGTAACCTGTCTGACTGTAAATAAACTGCCTGACTGTAAGTAAGTAACCTGTCTGACTGCAAGTAACCTGTCTGACTGCAAGTAACCTGTCTGACTGTAAGTAACCTGCCTGACTGTAAGTAACATACTGCAAGTACTCCAGACAACCAGAAAGTAACCAGTGATTGTAAGTAACCTGAAACTGTAGTAACCTGTCAACTGTAAGTAAGTAACCTGCCTGGGTAAGTAACCTGCCTGACTGTAAGCAACATACGTAAGCAACCTGTCTGACTGTAAGCAACCTGTCTGACTGTAAGAACCTGCCTGACTGTAAGTAACCTGTCTGACTGTAAGTAACCTGTCTGACTGTAAGTAACCTGCCTGACTGTAAGTAACCTGTCTGACTGTAAGTAAGTAACCTGTCTGACTGTAAGTAACCTGTCTGACTGTAAGTAACCTGTCTGACTGTAAGCAACCTGTCTGACTGTAAGTAACCTGTCTGACTGTAAGTAACCTGTCTGACTGTAAGTAACCTGTCTGACTGTAAGCAACCTGTCTGACTGTAAGTAACCTGTCTGACTGTAAGTAACCTGCCTGACTGTAAGTAAGTAACCTGTGTGACTGTAAGTAACCTACCTGATTGTAAGTAACCTGCCTGACTGTAAGCAACCTGTCTGTCTGTAAGTAACCTGTCTGACTGTAAGTAACCTGTCTGACTGTAAGCAACCTGTCTGACTGTAAGTAACCTGTCTGACTGTAAGTAACCTGTCTGACTGTAAGCAACCTGTCTGACTGTAAGTAACCTGTCTGACTGTAAGCAACCTGTCTGACTGTAAGCAACCTGTCTGACTGTAAGTAACCTGTCTGACTGTAAGTAACGTGCCTGACTGTAAGTAACCTGTCTGACTGTAAGTAACCTGTCTGACTGTAAGCAACCTGTCTGACTGTAAGTAACCTGTCTGACTGTAAGCAACCTGCCTGACTGTAAGCAACCTGTCTGACAGTAAGTAACCTGTCTGACTGTAAGCAACCTGTCTGACTGTAAGCAACCTGTCTGGCTGTATGTAACCTGTCTGACTGTAAGCAACCTGTCTGACTGTAAGTAACCTGTCTGACTGTAAGCAACCTGTCTGACTGTAAGTAACCTGTCTGACTGTAAGTAACCTGTCTGACTGTAAGTAACCTGTCTGACTGTAAGTAACCTGCATGACTGTAAGTAACCTGTCTGACTGTAAGTAACCTGTCTGACTGTAAGTAACCTGCCTGACTGTAAGTAACCTGCATGACTGCAAGCTTCACAATATAACAAACAAAAACAAAATGTGACTGCTGCAGCCATGGAGCCTTCAACAGCATATACAAACACTGATGATGAGAGCACAGACATATACTGATGATGAGAGCACAGACATATACTAATGATGTCAGCACACACAATCACTGACCTTGAAAGTGGGGTAAAAGGTAAATAAAAAAGTGGCACCGGAGCCGTAGAATGTGTCATTAGGCCGAATGGTGTTGCTCAAATATGCTCCAAACACCTGCCAACACAGAGACAGGTATGAATATCTTAATTACAGGAACAAGTAATCTGGGTTGAGTTCTCCACAAGATGTGGTTTGCATGTATCTAACTTTTTACAAGATGCGTTTTGCATACAGCAAATGTCATAGGTATCAACATATCACTCAACAAATGAATATGTATGTGTCTGTGATATACAGCTGCGGAATTCTTACACAGCCATAAGTGTCTGTGTTAAACAACAGGGGAATACTTACACTGCTATATGCTTCTGTGATAAACAGCTGAGGAATACTTAAGTAGCCATATGTGTCTGTTATAAACAGCTGAGGAATACTTAAGTAGCCATATATGTCTGTGATAAACAGCTGAGGAATACTTAAGTAGCCATATGTGTCTGTGATAAACAGCTGATGAATACTAAAGTAACCATATGTGCCTGTGATAAACAGCTGAGGAATACTTTAATAGCCATATGTGTCTGTGATAAACAGCTGATGAATACTTAAGTAGCCATATGTGTCTGTGATAAACAGTAGGGGCAATACTTACACAGCCATATGTGTCTGTGATAAACAGATGAGGAATACTTAAGTAGCCATATGAGTCTGTGATAAACAGATGAGGAATACTTACACAGCCATATGTGTCTGTTATAAACAGTAGGGGGAATACTTACAGAGCCATATGTGTCTGTTATAAACAGTAGGGGGAATACTTACACAGCCATATGCGTCTGTTATAAACAGTAGGGGGAATACTTACACAGCCATATGTGTCTGTGATAAACAGATGAGGAATACTTAATTAGCCATATGTGTCTGTTATAAACAGTAGGGGGAATACTTACACAGCCATATATGTCTGTTATAAACAGTAGGGGGAATACTTACACAGCCATATGTGTCTGTGATAAACAGCTGAGGAATACTTAAGTAGCCATATGTGTCTGTTATAAACAGTAGGGGGAATACTTATACAGCCATATGTGTCTGTGATAAACAGATGAGGAATACTTAATTAGCCATATGTGTCTTTTATAAACAGCAGGGGGAATACTTACACAGCCATATGTGTCTGTTATAAACAGTAGGGGGAATACTTATACAGTCATATGTGCCTGTGATAAACAGCTGAGGAATACTTAAGAGACATTTGTGTCTGTTATAAACAGCAGGGGGAATACTTAAGCAGCTGTATGTGTCTGTAATAAACAGCAGGGGGAATACTTACGCAGCCATATGTGTCTATGATAAACAGCAGGGGGAATACTTACCCAGCCACATGTGTCTGTTATAAACAGTAGGGAATACAAATCCATATGCGTCTGTGACAAACAGCTGAGGAATACTTACACAGCCATATGTGTCTGTGATAAACAACAAGACAGGTGCATCATTGTCAACCTCTTCTGTCCTCATGTACAAGTTATGCAAGGAGTAGCCATGTTTGTGTGTGGCATAGACCAGCTCCCAGTTGTAGCCCACAGACATGTTTCGGGGAAGTGACCGCATCAGCTGGACAAAATAGACGGTCAATGTTAGGATTTAAACAAGCATCAGAGACATGGACAGCCATAAGAAAGAGAGAGAGAGAGAGAGAGAGAGAGAGAGAGAGAGAGAGAGAGAGAGAGAGAGAGAGAGAGAGAGAGAGAGAGAGAGAGAGAGAGAGAGAGAGAGAGAGAGAGAGAGAGAGAGAGAGACAGGGAGAGACAGAGAGAGACAGACAGAGAGAAAGAAACTGAATTGGTGACTTACCACTTTCACTATGTTCATTCTTCTTCTCCTCTTCCACCAGTTACCCCATCTGACTGTGGGTGTGGGTGTGTGTGTGGGTGTGGGTGGGGTGGGGATGTAAGGATCTACTGTGAGCTATGTCTAAGAAATAATGTAACCAAACCAACTCATCTGTTGCTCTTCAGTCCCACTTCTTCTAAATTCTTCATTTTCAACCGTATCTCTCCTCTTTATTTCAGCAACTCTTCTTCTAAGACACATCCCCTCTGCTGTTATATTTCTGTGCTCACTGATTGCAAAAAAGAGTCCATGTTTGACATAGACAGCATAGAATTGGCTAAACAATCATTCTGATAAGATTCACTGATATGATGAGGCTACTGTCATTCACCAAAAACTGTTTTAGATATTCTGGTAGGTTCTTTGTCCTTTAAACTAATACCTTTTTCTTCTGGGTTCACCGATAAAAGGGCATATGGTTTTGCAGTTTGCAGTTAGGCTGTGATATCTGCATCTTTCAGCTCAAGACATCAAACTACATATATCTAAGTATTTGCCTCAGAGGACATGCTTGTTGGGGGGGCAGTTGACCTATTCCCCTCCCCACCCCTCCTCGTTCCCCTGCAACCCCCAGGAACCACACAGGGAGTAGTTAAAATAACCAAGCCATTGTGTGTACTCCGACATCTATTCTAACATCTAGCAGACATCAGCTAAGTTCCAACATGGCCAGGCATTAATATAACCAAGCCACTGTGTGTACTCCGACATCTATTCTAACATCTAGCAGACATCAGCTAAGTTCCAACATGGCCAGGCATTAATATAACCAAGCCACTGTGTGTACTCCGACATCTATTCTAACATCTAGCAGACATCAGCTGAGTTCCATAGGCATTAATATAACCAAGCCACTGTGTGTACTCCGACATCTATTCTAACATCTAGCAGACATCAGCTAAGTTCCAACATGGCCAGGCATTAATATAACCAAGCCACTGTGTGTACTCCGACATCTATTCTAACATCTAGCAGACATCAGCCAAGTTCCAACATGGCCAGGCATTAATATAACCAAGCCACTGTGTGTACTCCGACATCTATTCTAACATCTAGCAGACATCAGCCAAGTTCCAACATGGCCAGGCATTAATATAACCAAGCCACTGTGTGTACTCCGACATCTATTCTAACATCTAGCAGACATCAGCTAAGTTCCAACATGGCCAGGCATTAATATAACCAAGCCACTGTGTGTACTCCGACATCTATTCTAACATCTAGCAGACATCAGCCAAGTTCCAACATGGCCAGGCATTAATATAACCCAAGCCACTGTGTGTACTCCGACATCTATTCTAACATAGCAGACATCAGCTAAGTTCCAACATGGCCAGGCATTAATATAACCAAGCCACTGTGTGTACTCCGACCAAACATGCCACTTAATATAACCAAGCCACTGTGTGTACTCCGACATCTATTCTAACATCTAGCAGACATCAGCTAAGTTCCAACATGGCCCAGGCATTAATATAACCAAGCCACTGTGTGTACTCCGACATCTATTCTAACATCTAGCAGACATCAGCTAAGTTCCAACATGGCCAGGCATTAATATAACCCAGCCACTGTGTGTACTCAGACATCTATTCTAACATCTAGCAGACATCAGCTGCCATGGCCAGGCATTAATATAACCAAGCCACTGTGTGTACTCCGACATCTATTCTAACATCTAGCAGACATCAGCTAAGTTCCAACATGGCCAGGCAGCCACTGTGTGTACTCCGACATCTATTCTAAGCAGACATCAGCCAAGTTCCAACATGGCCAGGCATTAATATAACCAAGCATGTGTACTCCACATCATTAACATCTAGCAGACATCAGCCAAGCCAACATGGCCAGGCATTAATATAACCAAGCCACTGTGTGTACTCCGACATCTATTCTAACATCTAGCAGACATCAGCTAAGTTCCAACATGGCCAGGCATTAATATAACCAAGCCACTGTGTGTACTCCGACATCTATTCTAACATCTAGCAGACATCAGCTAAGTTCCAACATGGCCAGGCATTAATATAACCAAGCCACTGTGTGTACTCCGACATCTATTCTGACATCTAGCAGACATCAGCTAAGTTCCAACATGGCCAGGCATTAATATAACCAAGCCACTGTGTGTACTCCGACATCTATTCTAACATCTAGCAGACATCAGCCAAGTTCCAACATGGCCAGGCATTAATATAACCAAGCCACTGTGTGTACTCCGACATCTATTCTGACATCTAGCACATCAGCCAAGTTCCAACATGGCCAGGCATTAATATAACCAAGCCACTGTGTGTACTCCGACATCTATTCTGACATCTAGCAGACATCAGCTAAGTTCCAACATGGCCAGGCATTAATATAACCAAGCCACTGTGTGTACTCCGACATCTATTCTAACATCTAGCAGACATCAGCCAAGTTCCAACATGGCCAGGCATTAATATAACCAAGCCACTGTGTGTACTCCGACATCTATTCTAACATCTAGCAGACATCAGCCAAGTTCCAACATGGCTATGCATTAATATAACCAAGCCACTGTGTGTACTCCGACATCTATTCTAACATCTAGCAGACATCAGCTAAGCACCATGGCCAGGCATTAATATAACCAAGCTACTGTGTCTACTCCGACATTTACTCTGACGTATTCTCCGACAACTACTTTGACGTATTCTCTGACATCTACTCCGACATCAGCTAAGTTCCACCATGGCCAGGCATTAAAACAAAAAGGCTTACAATGTGTACTCAAACATCAACTAACCGCCCGGATATGTTCTTCTATGTCCCATCACCAAAATAACCAAGTAACAATGTGTACTCAAACATCAACTAACCGCCGGGATATGTTCTTCTATGTCCCATCACCAAAATAACCAAGTAACAATGTGTACTCAAACATCAACTAACTAACCGCCCAGATATGTTCTTCTATGTCCCATCACCAAAATAACCAAGTAACAATGTGTACTCAAACATTAACTAACCGCCCGGATATGTTCTTCTATGTCCCATCACCAAAATAACCAAGTAACAATGTGTACTCAAACATTAACTAACCGCCCGGATATGTTCTTCTATGTCCCATCACCAAAATAACCAAGTAACAATGTGTACTCAAACATCAACTAACCGCCGGGATATGTTCTTCTATGTCCCATCACCAAAATAACCAAGTAACAATGTGTACTCAAACATCAACTAACTAACCGCCCAGATATGTTCTTCTATGTCCCATCACCAAAATAACCAAGTAACAATGTGTACTCAAACATCAACTAACTAACCGCCCAGCTTCTGTCCCATCACCAAAATAACCAAGTAACAATGTGTACTCAAACATTAACTAACCGCCCGGATATGTTCTTCTATGTCCCATCACCAAAATAACCAAGTAACAATGTGTACTCAAACATCAACTAACTAACCGCCCAGCCACCAAAATAACCAAGTAACAATGTGTACTCAAACATTAACTAACCGCTCGGATATGTTCTTCTATGTCCCATCACCAAAATAACCAAGTAACAATGTGTACTCAAACATCAACTAACTAACCGCCCAGATATGTTCTTCTATGTCCCATCACCAAAATAACCAAGTAACAATGTGTACTCAAACATCAACTAACCGCCCGGATATGTTCTTCTATGTCCCATCACCAAAATAACCAAGTAACAATGTGTACTCAAACATCAACTATCTAACCGCCCGGATATGTTCTTCTATGTCCCATCACCAAAATAACCAAGTAACAATGTGTACTCAAACATCAACTAACTAACCGCCCAGATATGTTCTTCTTGCCAGCTACCAAGAGGCAGCAAGAGGTTAAGTCACTACTCGAGGGACTGTTGCCAGCTACCGAGGCAGCAAGAGGTTAAGTCACTACTCGAGGGACTGTTGCCAGCTAACCAAGAGGCCCAGCAAGATGTTAATGTCACTACTCAATGGTACTGTTGCCATCAACTACGAGGCAGATGATGAAGAGGGACCTAAGTCACTACTGCTGTCTCGAGGGACTGTTCCTTCTCTGCAGCTACCGAGGCAGCAAGAGGTTAAGTCACTACTCGAGGGACTGTTGCCAGCTACCGAGGCAGCTAGAGGTTAAGTCACTACTCGAGGGACTGTTGCCAGCTACCGAGGCAGCTAGAGGTTAAGTCACTACTCAAGGGACTGTTCTCAGAACAAACCAAACAAGTTTCTGCATAAACAAACAAGGCATGTCACAAACAACACCAGCAACAACATCATGAAATGTCAGATACTACACCTGTCATTAAGAAAGGTTAGTTGCATATTCTTTAGAAGCCGTTGCTGAACTAACCCTAGCATTTTTTTTGGATAAAGCAAATGTTACGTTTAGTAGTTTGCCATGGCTTTCTAAATGGTCGGCTCTTGATACCACTGTCGAAACCAATGCAAGGCGGTTTGGTGATAAATCACCTGCAGCTGGGATATAAACCAGCATTACAGAGCACGTTCCCATTGCCTGCAGCCTATATTTACCACTTTTATCAAGTAGGCAGGGAGGGGGTGGGGGAAAAAAAGGAGGGGGGGGGGGGTAATTGTGCCTGAGCATTTTATTCTTGCCCCTCATGATTTACTAAGGATTCAAACCTAGTCTCCCATATAAAAGCCTATTGCTTTTAACTGTTCGGCCAGCCACTGCTCTAAGGTCAAGTGGAAGTCCCTCTTCCCCCGCCCGCCCGCACCCATACGCACACACACAAACATGATAACTCTAGCATATTTAACAGAAATGAGTACAGGCAGAGTAACTAAAACACACACTAATAATCTACTAACAATCATTACCTGGCATCTGTGCAGAGTAAACACAATTGAATGATATGACCTGAATATATTTCACTGAATCAAGAGATGAAGGAAAGATAGTGTGGATAGGTCAAATTGATACTAGTGTAACTAGAATGTTCTTTCACTGGAACCCACAGAGCTGCATAGTCCTGCTGAGGCGTTAAATTCCAACGGGAAAATCTTCTTCTTCATGTTCACCGGCTGTAAACTTGGGTGGAAAGCTCTTGTTGTTCATCCACTTCTGGACTCTAGTCCTGTTCCACAAAATGAGTGTTGTGTGCACATCAGTTTCACAGGTCTGACTCATTTGCATGCAGACTGCTGGTTCCTTGCCTCTCAGGCAGATATACTCCGACTTTGAAGGAATCACAATGAGAAAATAAATGACAGCAGAAGAAACATGGCTTTCCATTACATGCATTAGGAAATATCGGCAACAACACTGCCTCCTATAGTAAACCCTCTAAGTGTGACTGACTGAAGAATGTGAAGATGAGATCTGATTTTTGGGGAAACAAAACATTCACATCATTGAGAGAGACCAGACACAACTATGTTAAGAGAACAGAAGAGATTAGAAACACCTACTCTAAGAGAACCAATCTACTTTACCTCCCAGGTTTTCTCTGTCTCATTCAGGTGCTCCTCAGATGTCAAAAAGCCACTCTGAGGCCCATCTCCGGCTGCCCTGACGGTGGGGGCACTAGGACCAGAGCTGACTAGCTGTGTGATGTCTTCCACCCGACTGACGTCATAGAAAAACCTCTCTCTCCGCCTGGTATCCACCTCATCACCGTAGGCATCGGGCTGCCATTCCATCAGGAAGCTGTAGAGTTTGTCTCCCCTGAAACAATGTCAGGGCGGTCAAGCAAAAGTGATGGCTGCAAATTCTGTTTCTCAACAGGTAGGCAGATAAGACACCACCTGGGATAAACAAGACATAGACAACCAGGGACATAAGACATAAACAGGGACATAAGATACAAACAACTAGGGACATAAGACACAAACAGGGATATAAGATACAAACAACTTGGGACATAAGACACAAACAGGGATAAAAGATACAAATAACCAGGGACATAAGACATAAACAGGAATATAAAATACAAACAACCAAGGACACAAGACATAAACAGGGATAAAAGACACAAACAGGGATATAAGACACAAACAGGGATATAAGACACAAACGTGAATATAAGATACAAACAGGGATATAAGACACAAACAGGGATATAAGACACAAACAGGGATATAAGACACAAACAGGGAAATAAGACACAAGCATTGATATAAGACACAAACAGGGATATAAGACATAAACAGGGATATAAGATACAAACAGGGATATAAGATACAAACAGGGATATAAGACACAAACAGGGATATAAGACATAAACAGGGATATAAAATACAAACAGGGATATAATATACAAACAGGGATATAAGATACAAACAGGGATATAAGATAAAAACAGGGATATAAGACACAAACAGGGATATAAGACACAAACAGGGATATAAGACACAAACAGGGATATAAGACACAAACAGGGATATAAGACACAAACAGGGATATAAGTCACAAACAGGGATATAAGATACAAACAGGGATATAAGATACAAACAGGGATATAAGACACAAACAGGGATATAAGACACAAACAGGGATATAAGACACAAACAGGAATATAAGATACAAACAATGAGGTATTTAACTCTTCAGGACCACATTTTTTCTGGAGTTTGGATGGCATTAATTGTTTTTTACCGCAACATGACAAAGCTAAAACCTTCCTGAAGACAAAGTATTGGTTATAGAGAGACATATTTGTCAAAGTGAAGAGAAATGAGAGCAGAATAAATCTTTACTATTTAAGTGTCAGTATTATAACAAAACATTATTAAAATTACATAACATTCAAGGATATTAGACACATATGAAGACTATTTACACAACAATTTTTACTTTTTACTTGTTCAGTAACACAGCTATCCAATTCTTAGAATTACATGCCTTCTGTGTTCAACTGTGTATCAGCTAGTCTTTATTTGAAACAATTATTTTAAATATTTTGTATTTTATGATAATTTCTGTATGACATGTGAGATTTCACGACAACCGAAATCAGGGGAAAACAGATGATGGAAACAGAGATGATCCGACTGAAATATTTTGTTCAATGTCATCCTAACCTACATCATTGCCAATAGGTTTGTCACTTGCATTATCAGTCACAATATCAAGACTTTTTGTCACCATCTGGTTGAGATTTATCAACGACAGAGCAGTATGAAAAATCATCTTGGTCTGGAAAAATCACATAAAAATGTTATCACATGTAATTATTTTAAAATAAATCAGAAAGAAACAAATCAGCATGCCCAACTTCAAAAACAAAAGACTTTGTTTTGCTGATTTTAGTTTTTTTTTAAAAACATGTTCACACAAATTTGTTTTCCCAGCAAACGAACAATATTAGAGTGTCTATGAAGTGCCACTTTGATGGTGATTAGTCCCAATGATTCAAAAGCCACATAAGTGGCCAACAGTCCCTAAAGAATTAAGATGCGAACAGCCAGGGATATAAGACACAAACAACCAGAGATAATATAAAATACAAAAAACAAAAACAAAAAAACTGAGATATAAAAACCAGGGATAAAAGATACAAACAACAAGAGATACAAGACATAAACAACCAGAGATATAAGATACAAACAACTAGAGGTATAGAATACAAATGACCAGGGATATGAGACACAAATAACCTGGGATATAAAACACAAACAACCAGGGATATAAGACACAAACAAGGATATAAGACACAACCAAGGATATAAAATACAACCAGGGAAATAAAAAAAAAACAAAACCAGAGATATAAGAAACAAACAACCAGAGTTATCAGATAAAATAACCAGGTATACAAGACACAAACAACCAGAGTTATCAGATAAAATAATCAGGGATATAAGACACAAACAACAAGGTACAAGATACAAACAACCAGGGAAATAAGACACAAACAACCAGAGCTATCAGATAAAATAACTAGGGATATAAGACACAAACAACCAGGGATATAAGACACAAACAACCAGAGTTATCAGATAAAATAATCAGGGATATAAGACACAAACAACCAGGGATATAAGACACAAACAACAAGGTACAAGATACAAACAACCATGGACATAAGATAAAACATCCAGAGACATAAGATACAAACAAGCAGGGACATAAGATACAAACAACCATGGACATAAGATACAACATCCAGAGACATAAGATACAAACAAGCAGGGACATAAGATACAAACAACCAAAGACATAAGACACTAAAAACCAAGGATATAAGACACAAACAACCAGGGATATAAGATACTAACAACCAGAGATACAAGACACAAACAACAAGATATAAGATTCAAACAACCAGGAATATAAGACATAAATAGGACAAACCACCAGAGACACAAGACACAAACAACAAGGTATAAGAAACAAACAACCAGGGATATAAGACACAAATAACAAGGTATAAGACACAAACAAAAAGGGAATATAAGAAACATAAAAAACAGGAACAAAAACCACCAAAAGAACACAAGACAAACCAAAAAAAAGAAAAAATAGGACAAGAGACACAAACAAAACAAAGGTATAAGATACAAACAACCAGGGATATAAGACATAAATAGGACAAACCACCAGAGACACAAGACACAAACAACAAGGTATAAGACACAAACAACCAGAGACACAAGACACAAACAACAAGGTATAAGATACAAACAACCAGGGATATAAGACACAAACAACAAGGTATAAGACACAAACAACCAGGGATATAAGACATAAATAGGACAAACCACCAGAGATTCAAACATCTAACAAACAGCAACAACAAGAGGATATGACTCACATGTCCCTAGGCACCACAAACCAGTACTCGTCCAACAATGGACTGACATTTCTGTGGTCGAAGGCCCGGGGCTGGTGGACTTCTCTGTCTATCTGGATGCCCCGCCGGATCTGTAAGTACAAGGGGGTCTCCTCAAAGTGGTGGGAGTCCGACCGGGGCAGGAACTCTGTGGGAGACCAACCAGCAATGTATTGCACATAAATCCATTTATTGTGTCTTGTATTAGTATTCATGGATCTTGATGTATTCCATTTATTGTGTGTTATAGGAGGGTTATTCCAAAATCAGTGTCCGACTGGCTGGTAAAAAAAACCCAAAAAATTTCCTAACTGGTGGGAAGGGCAATATGCAGTGTCCATGTTTATTCGCTTGCGACTTATTAACCACTGGACACATGTGACTGATGTGACTGTAGGTTGATATGCAGTGAGCTAAAAAAACTAATGAATGATGCAAACATGAAATGTGTCACTAAGGTAAATGGTTCATTTTTACCAGGAAATAGGAGGCTGATTTTGGAATAGCCATTGCATTAAAATATGTGCACTATACCAGCCACAAAAAGAGAAGAAAACAGGAGTGACTGCAGTTAAGCTAACAGCAAGAAATTCATCCAGAGAACTATGATCTAGGTCATTTTTGAGCAGTTCTTGCACAGAAAGACACCGGCCAAATCGTCAACTTATCTGTTTTGTGCAGACTGATTCGCCATCCTAAATGGATCAGATCAGGGCTCTTGTTCTCCCCCTCCACTCCCCCCCCCCCCCCCCCCCAGCCAGATGCATGTGGTAAAAACCATCAAGGTATTTATCTCTCTACCCTCCCTTGGCCTCTATCCATCAATTTTACCACATGTGTCACTACATTTTAAAGTCAATTCATGCCCGGCTCTCTAGCGAAGTTGGTTAAACCTGACTTTCGCGGTGGCCGGGTGACGAACTCCTTGTGGTCCGGGTTCACTCCCGGGGGTAGGCAGAAAAGCCACATTTCTCCCAGATTAACGGTACCTATAATGGAATCAATGCCGAAGGGTTGCGATATCCATAGTACCGAGCCAAAGAGTTTACAACTCATGGTTTCTGGATACGTAAAAAAAAAAAAAAAGTAAATTCGTTGCCTAAAATTTATCTTCTGTCTTCAGGCAGAAAATATGGGCTTTTGAGCTGAAGTGCTATAGAAAGATTCTCAGAATATCATGGACAAAGAAGAAAAGAAATTCTGACATTCTAAAAGATCTAAACAAAACAGAAGAATGGCCAATGAACAGCATCTTGTCCCGGAAGCTGAAATATTCTGGCCATATCTAGCACCACAGCGGACTGGAAAAAAAATTAACAGCAGAATGTATGGTACCAGGAAGGAGGGGCGGTGGCGACCAACACGATGATGCATACACTATATAAGTAACTGTTTGGATATGAAAGTGCATGAGGTGGGAGAGCTCGCGGGAGACCAAGTTTCGTTCAGTCAGACCATGATGAGAGTGCTGTTCTGCAAAGAACCTGCTACACGATGATGATGATAATTACTGAATAAACTGAAAAATTCGGCAACAAATGAGTGTTAGAAAACAGTCAGGTCAGTCAGCAGAACAAACAAGAAGGTTCTCATCCCAACTGTGCATACTCAGTTTTAGACCATTCATAGAAAAACAATGGTTTCTTTCACTGAGTACATCATGAGTGGTTAGTCTATCCTTTATCTTCATGCCAGGCAATGTGAGTGTTCAAGACAATGAGTGTGCAGATTATATACAGCAGGCAATGCTTATGACTGTTCTGGCACTGGTCAGGAATGGTATCAACGTCATGTGAAATGCATATCATGAAGATGATTACAGCGATGAGTGTGAATCCATAACCCCGTCCAGGCTGGTGGAAATGGGTTTGCAACCTGCAGCTGCCATAGAAGAATATTTCTCTCAGAGCATGAGATGTTTGTTTTTTTCAACACAAAATAGGTGCCACAATCATTTGATGCTTCCAGGGATATTTTGGAGGGGACTGGAACATCAATGGATCTGTTCTGTGATAGCAGTACTCACTAACCATATAGTCAAGAATTGCTGTAAATAAAATGTCTTGAAACTTTAAATTGTTTATTCTTATAAAATTGACCACAGAAGCATTCATATTACGCACAGAAAATTAATATAATGAAGAAAAACATTCAAGTGACATTTTCAGTTATCAGCGTCTGCTAAACATTAATTCTAGTTAGGGTCATATATTAGTATGATGTGCTTGAGCTCTCTTCACTAGTGCCACAGTTGATCTTGCAGGGCATCTCCCGCAAGCCAAACTTCTTTCTGGTTGCAACTGCGTCCAACTCAGTGTCTGCAAATGTTAATCGGTTTCTGCAAGTATTTTTATACTGTCATGCTCTGGTCTGTACTTTTTGATGTCTTCTTCCTTTTTCCAGGAGACAACCTGACAGACAATCCATGACATGATCCAACAAACAATCCATGAGATGACCCAACAGACAATCCATGACATGATCCAACAAACAATCCATGAGATGACCCAACACACAATCCATGAGATGACCTGACAGACAATCCATGAGATGACCCAACACACAATCCATGAGATGACCCAACACACAATCCATGAGATGACCCAACAGACAATCCATGGCATGATCCAACAAACAATCCATGAGATGACCCAACAGACAATCCATGAGATGACCCAACAGACAATCCATGAGATGACCCAACAGACAATCCATGAGATGACCCAACAGACAATCCATGAGATGATCTGACAGACAATTCATGACATGATCCAACAAACAATCCATGAGATGACCCAACAGACAATCCATGAGATGACCCAACAGACAATCCATGAGATGACCCAACAGACAATCCATGAGATGACCTGACAGACAATCCATGAGATGACCCAACAGACAATCCATGAGATGACCAAACAGACAATCCATGAGATGACCTGACACACAATCCATGAGATGACCCAACAGAAAATCCAGGAGATGACCTGACAGACAATTCATGAGATAACCCAACAGACAATCCAGGAGATGACCTGACACACAATCCATGAGATGACCCAACAGACAATCCAGGAGATGACCTGACAGACAATTCATAAGATGACCCAACAGACAGTCCAGGAGATGACCCAACAGACAATCAATGAGATGACCCAACACACAATCCATGAGATGACCCAACAGACAATCCATGAGATGACCAAACAGACAATCCATGAGATGACCTGACAGACAATTCATGACTTGACCCAACAGAAGAAACAACTTTACAGACAACACCTAAGGCATCATGACAAACAAAACAAAATCATAAGATCATGTCAACAGACAGACCAGCAGCACATCCTGCACTGGGCACACAACACATCCTGCACTGGGCACACAACACATCCTGCACTGGGCACACAACACATCCTGCACTGGGCACACAACACATCCTGCACTGAGCACACAACACATCCTGCACTGGGCACACAACACATCCTGCACTGGGCAAACAACACATCCTGCACTGGGCACACAACACATCCTGCACTGGGCACACAACACATCCTGCACTGGGCACACAACACTTCCTCTAACCTTTAGGATCTGGTCCCAGAGCCCTGGTGATGTCTGCCTTGGTAAACTCACTCTTCAGCTGTATTCTGTACGGCACTGAGGTAGCAACCGAAGAGTATTGGCCCTTCCCATCGGCCGAGGAGTCTTCTTTATCTGATGCTGCTGTCGTGGAGTTGCGGAAAAAACTCGAGGTGTAGTTGAAGAAGCTGGAAATGTGTTGAACTGGGGTGCGGAGGGGAGAAAATGGTAGTCTTGGACTAGTTTCTTTTGGCTTTGATGCATCCTCATCAGATTCATGTCCGTCATCGCCAGCAGCAGCCAGATTGAGGTCAGCAACATGACTGTCTAGTTGATCAGAGACGGTGTCTGAAGTTCTGTCTGCAACTGTCTGAGCATCACTGTGTTCGGCTGCCAAGGAAAACGCTGCGGTACTATAACCTGGCTGAGAACTGGCAGCTGAATGATAATCTGCTGCTTTGCTGGCTTGTTCTAGATGGTTCTGGATGCTGCTTATGTTGCTCACACTGGCAGGATCAGGTGGGGGATGATCATCTGACTGTCCACCACTATCAGTTGGCCCAACCTCTATGTCCTCTGCTATTCTATTCTCTTGTGATTTAAGATCTGTGTTTGTGACAGGTGACTGAGACTGCGGCACCAACCGCTGTCCCGGAACTGGCTTTGGGTGTGTGGTGACTGTCATGGGCGACCGGTCAGTGAAGTGGACAGGAGCAAATCCCTGTGTGGGGGTGCTGACGTTGTCACTTGTGGAATCACTTCTCTCTGGATAAAACCAGTGGCCACTCATATCTCCTGGAGAGGCATCAGCAATTCTGCTGAGAGCACTTGATGTGTGCCGGTGAACTTCAGAGGAAGACCGTCCCATGTGGGGACCAAAATCTCGAGTCTCTCCGCAGACATCTGTGGCATCCTGGAACTGGGACATTTCACAGACTTCCAGCTCCGAGCTGTGGGACATCTGTTTGATGACTGGAGATGCTGGGGTGTAACCCAGGGATGTCATTGCATGCTCCACCTCTTCTGATGCCCTGCCTGGGTGTATAACCAAATCTGCAACAGGCTAGACAAACACAAGACACAATCAGGGTAAAAAAGACACAAGACACAATCAGGGTAATAAAGACACATATAAGGGTAATAGGATCACTGGACTTGTGAGAGAGGAGGAGGAGAAGAATAAAATGGAGAAGGAGAATGGAAAAAGAGAAGAATAAGAATAGATAAGGCATTACGTACACCAGGAGTAGACAAATTCATGAGGCAATGAAAGTTGAAAATGACAGTCTTCCTGTGAACTGAGATTCAGCATTCAGCAAAGACTTTGCAGGTGTATACATACTAGAGAAACTGAAGATTGTGATCACAATCAACACGGGAAGAAACAGATGAACGGGTCAGACAAATTAACCTACAGAATGATGATGATGAAACAGAGACAACTAGAAATTGATGGTGACAGCTACAACAAGAATGATGATGATGAAGCAGAGACAACTAGAAGTTGATGGTGACAGCTACAACAAGAATGATGATGATGAAACAGAGACAACAAGAAGTTGATGGTGACAGCTACAAAAAGAATGATGATGATGAAGCAGAGACAACTAGAAGTTGATGGTGACAGCTACAACAAGAATGATGATGACAATGAAGTAGAGACAACTAAAAATTGACGGTGACAGCTACAATGAGAATGACAATGACAGCTGATATGAGGTACAATAAGAAGACTGATGACCAACCACAGTTATCTGTGTCATCTGTTCCAGCTCTGCAGAAGTCCTGCCTGTGAGTGTGTCTGCCTTGCACCCTGAAGCTGCATCCCTACCGTCTGGTGACCGCCTCGGCTGACCGCTGTCCCCTCCAACACTGACACCGTCTGGAGTCAGCCTGGCGTCAGCGGCAGCAGTCTCCAACATGTCTGTAGCCTCATCATGTCCCTCAGTTTTGGGCCTCTTCCCCTGGGCAGAGCGAAACATCTCTGGCATGGGTGAGTCTGTGCGCAACTCCCTGGGGGAGGTAAACAGATATACAGTTGTAGAATTATGTCTCTTGGTCTGTCTACACATGGTACGAGCATGCACGCCCGCCCGCACGCACATACAGAGTTCCTAACTGGCAGACCTAAGAGAAAGAAAAGACAGAGGAGGAGGAGGCGGAGGAAAAGAAAAGAGGTGGAGGAAGAAGAAGCAGGATAGAAATGATGAGTAGAAGGGGTGCTTGAAAAACAGAAGGAGAAGGAGAAAGGGAAGGAAAAGAGGTTGAGGAAGATTGTGATGAGTAGTAGGGGTGGATGAGAAACAGGAGGAGGAGAAGGAGGCAGAGTAAGAATAATACGTAACAGGGACCCCAGACCACTTCATTTGCATGTTTACAAGGTGTTCATAGTTTTAGGCTTTTTGCTTGAAACTGCATATACCATGTTTCAATTAATTAGGTTTGTGTGACCACAAACTTTAAACATTTAATAAGTGGGGCCTGCTCAGAACACAGGCAATTAGATGATAAGATAGAATCATGAATGCCAAGTTTTTATGGGAGAACTAAACAGGTTCCAGTGAAGACGCTGGCATTGGATATGACACATGTTGAGAAAACCTAAGAACAATTTAACTTGAATGTCTTTTCGGTGGAACAGAGGCATATATATATAAGGGCAGACCGAAAAACGCATGAGGAAGGGAGATAGAGAGTGAAGTTAAAGAGATGGGGAGGACATGGATCAGCTGCATGCAACAGCAAAAGATAGAATGACTTGGCATGAGTTGGTTAAGGACCTAGACTCCATTGGGGGAAAGAAAGCAAGAGAAGAGACAGAAGTAAGGCTTGTGTTGTTGACAACTGTTGCTGTCACTCAATGTGGGACAATGTCTGGCAGGATTTCACATACTCTTTAAAACTGTTCATCTGCTGCTGTAGTATAGATAGAAGATTTCTCATATGTATCCTGTCATGATCATCCACCACTGCTGTCTAAAGCAACCTACGTTTGTGCTCCCGTACCACACATGCATGCAGGCACACTAATCCATACACAGCATAGATCCTGCAGACTCAACACATACACAATCACATACAGGTCCCTGTGTGTAGGTTCTGTAGCCAGTGAATCCAAACAACAACAAACAGTACATACAGGTCCCTGTGTGTAGGTTCTGTAGAGGTTTACAGCTAGTGAATCCAAACAACAACAAACAGTACATACAGGTCCCTCTGTGTAGGTTCTGTAGAGGTTTACAGCCAGTGAATCCAAACAACAACAAACAGTACATACAGGTCCCTGTGTGTAGGTTCTGTAGCCAGTGAATCCAAACAACAACAAACAGCACATACAGGTCCCTCTGTGTAGGTTCTGTAGAGGTTTACAGCCAGTGAATCCAAACAACAACAAACAACACATACAGTTCCCTGTGTGTAGGTTCTGTAGCCAGTGAATCCAAACAACAACAAACAGCACATACATGTCCCTCTGTGTAGCTTCTGTAGCCAGTGAATCCAAACAACAACAGCACATACAGGTCCCTCTGTGTAGGTTCTGTAGAGGTGTACAGTCAGTGAATCCAAACAACAACAGTACGTACAGGTACCTCTGTGTAGGTTCTGTAAAGGTGTACAGTCAGTGAATCCAAACAACAACAAACAGCACATACAGGTCCCTCTGTGTAGGTTCTGTAGGGGTTTACAGCCAGTGAATCCAAACAACAACAAACAGCACATACAGGTTCCTCTGTGTAGGTTCTGTAGGGGTTTACAGCCAGTGAATCCAAACAACAACAAACAGCACATACAGGTCCCTCTGTGTAGCTTCTGTAGCCAGTGAATCCAAACAACAACAAACAACACATACAGGTCCCTGTGTGTAGGTTCTGTAGCCAGTGAATCCAAACAACAACAAACAGCACATACAGGTCCCTGTGTGTAGGTTCTGTAGGGGTTTACAGCCAGTGAATCCAAACAACAACAAACAGCACATACAGGTCCCTGTGTGTAGGTTCTGTAGGGGTTTACAGCCAGTGAATCCAAACAACAACAAACAGCACATACAGGTCCCTCTGTGTAGGTTTTGTAGGGGTTTACAGCCAGTGAATCCAAACAACAACAAACAGCACATACAGGTCCCTGTGTGTAGGTTCTGTAGGGGTTTACAGCCAGTGAATCCAAACAACAACAAACAGCACATACAGGTCCCTCTGTGTAGGTTTTGTAGGGGTTTACAGCCAGTGAATCCAAACAACAACAAACAACACATACAGGTCCCTGTGTGTAGGTTCTGTAGCCAGTGAATCCAAACAACAACAAACAGCACATACAGGTCCCTGTGTGTAGGTTCTGTAGCCAGTGAATCCAAACAACAACAAACAGCACATACAGGTCCCTCTGTGTAGGTTTTGTAGGGGTTTACAGCCAGTGAATCCAAACAACAACAAACAACACATACAGGTCCCTCTGTGTAGCTTCTGTAGCCAGTGAATCCAAACAACAACAAACAGCACATACAGGTCCCTCTGTGTAGGTTCTGTAGCCAGTGAATCCAAACAACAACAAACAGTACATAATATGAAAGGAGCCCACAAAGAGCTCAGGTCAGGTGTACAATTACAACACACATCCCAGTTACAGATCAAGGGACAGATATTCAACACAACACCACAAATATAAAGCCACACTGGACAACAGCCAGCCAGGAAAGTCACACTGTCTATAGCTATGGCTCAGTGGTTTAGCTGTTTCCCTAATATATTGCAGAACAGCCAGCCAGGGAAGTCACACTGTCTATAGTTATGGCTCAGTATTTCAGATATTTGCCTCCTGCTCTGGAGGCTGTGGGTTAATGTCACAGTTTTCATCATTGGGTTCATGAGTGCAATTGTTAGAGATCTCTGGAGCCTGTTGTTTGTGTGGCACTCTCAGCATTGGCTAGCTGCTCTGTGAAGAGAGGCCCAGCCATATCGGGTAATACCTGCTGCAATGATGCCAATCCTCTTTACTTACAGCTGGCATAACAAGCTCAGTTGGCAAGCAGTGCACCAATGCATTCGGGAAGAAGCATCGACAGAGCAGATATCACCAACGCTGCATGAACTGGCCTCATGGATAAAGATAAATCTTTAACACTAACACAACTGCATGACCTGGGAGTAAAGCAAGGTGAAGCACGTCAATGACACCTCTAAGTCAGAGACAGCCAGCATTGTAATCAATTTCTCATTGGAAAATCAGTAAAGGCATCTGGCAGTGACGTCTGCATCAAAGGAATGATCACAAATGGGAATGCTCTTTGTGCAGTGATGTCAAGTGTGATAACATCACATCAGATCAATAATAATCTATTAATTTCCTAGGACAGCACAAACAAATGAACAACAACCAAACCACTGCACACATGGACAAACAAGACAAGCAAGTCAGGCTGGGACTGACTTGGGCTGTTTCCAGAACATCCTGGGAGAGATGTCATGGAAGAGAGCCACACTCTTGATCTCCTCCATGTAGATGACCACACTGAACCTGAGCAGGTCATCCTTGTCGATCACAATGCGGTCACTGACACTAGGATCAAACATGATGGCATTTGGGGTCACCAGTAGAGTGCCCTTGACTGTGAAACCCTGTGGGTGCAAGGTTAAAAACAGAAATATGGTTACATCAGTTAGCAGGAGGAATCCCACAGAGAGCACATCACAAACAGGAATGAGTGGGGTCCAGACTGCTTGTCTGACCAGGTGACACAGGAGGAATCGCACAGAGAGCACATCACAAACAGGAATGAGTGGGGTCCAGACTGCTTGTCTGACCAGGTGACACAGGAGGAATCCCACAGAGAGCACATCACAAACAGGAATGAGTGGGGTCCAGACTGCTTGTCTGACCAGGTGACAGTGACCTAACTTTGCCTGTGTGTGATGATGCTGCTGCTATCAGCTTGGATAATATGTAACAGTGCTACACACACTCCTATGTACACACACTCCTATGTACACACACTCCTATGTATGCACACTCCTATGTATGCACACTCCTATGTATGCACACTCCTATGTATGCACACTCCTATGTACGCACACTCCTATGTACGCACACTCCTATGTACGCACACTCCTATGTACACACACTCCTATGTACACACACTCCTATGTACACACACTCCTATGTACACACACTCCTATGTACACATACTCCTACTGGATGATATCAGCTAGAATATTGTAGAGACTGAGTGGCTTGCTGGTAGACACACTCCTACGTATGCACACTCCTATGTACACACACTCCTATGTACGCACACTCCTATGTACACACACTCCTATGTACACACACTCCTATGTACACACACTCCTATGTACACACACTCCTATGTACACACACTCCTACATACGCACACTCCTATGTACACACACTCCTACATACGCACACTCCTATGTACACACACTCCCACTAGATGATATCAGCTAGAATATTGTAGAGACTGAGTGGCCTGCTGGTACACATGCTCCTACCTACACACACTCCTATGTACACACACTCCTACGTACGCACAATCTTATGTACACACACTCCCACTAGATGATATCAGCTAGAATATTGTAGAGACTGAGTGGCCTGCTGGTACACATGCTCCTACCTACACAAACTCCTATGTACACACACTTCTACCTACACACACTCCTATGTACACATGCTCCTACCTACACACACTTCTATGTACACGTTCTTACTGGATGATATCAGCTAGAATATTGTAGAGACTGAGTGGCCTGCTGGTACACACCGCTCCTACGTACACACACTCCTATGTACACACACTCCTATGTACACACACTCCTATGTACACATGCTCCTATGTACACATGCTCCTACCTACACACACTCCTATGTACACACTCCTATGTACACACACTCCTATGTACACACACTCCTATGTACACATGCTCCTATGTACACATGCTCCTACCTACACACACTCCTATGTACACACACTCCTATGTACACACACTCCTATGTACACACACTCCTATGTACACATGCTCCTATGTACACATGCTCCTACCTACACACACTCCTATGTACACATGCTCCTATGTACACACACTCCTATGTACACACACTCCTATGTACACATGCTCCTATGTACACATGCTCCTACCTACACACACTCCTATGTACACATGCTACTACCTACACACACTCCTATGTACACATGCTCCTACCTACACACACTCCTATGTACACACACTCCCACTAGATGATATCAGCTAGAATATTGTAGAGACTGAGTGGCCTGCTAGTAGCAGGGCTGTTTGCCATTTGAGTGTGAGGTTATTTGCCTTTTTTTAAATATCCAGAAACTATGAGTTGTTAACCCTTTTGCATAATACTATGGATATAGCAACCCTTGGGCCTTGATTCTATGATAGATAAATCTGGGAGAAATGTGGCTTTTCTGCCTACCCCTGGGCGTGAACCCGGACCACAAGGAGTTCGTCACTCAGTCGCAGCAAAGTCAGGTTTAACCAACTGAGCTAGCGAATCGGGCATTTCACTATTTAAGAGACCCCTCCGACTTGCCAGTTAATACAAGGGACCCATTACATTATTTACTATGAATATTGGAAAAATAATGAAGTGATACTTGCACTATTTACTATGACTATTGGAAACACAGTGACGTGATACTTGCACTATTTACTATGACTATTGGAAACACAGTGACGTGATACTTGCACTATTTACTATGACTATTGGAAACACAGTGAAGTGATACTTGCACTATTTACTATGACTATTGGAAACACAGTGACGTGATACTTGCACTATTTACTATGACTATTGGAAACACAGTGACGTGATACTTGCACTATTTACTATGACTATTGGAAACACAGTGAAGTGATACTTGCACTATTTACTATGACTATTGGAAACACAGTGACGTGATACTTGCACTATTTACAATGACTACTGGAAACACAGTGAAATGATACTTGCACTATTTAATATGGCTACGAGAAACACAGTTGAGTGATACTTGTTATATCTAATATGGCTATGAGAAAAACAGTGGAGTGATATTTGCAGGATTTAATATGGCTATGAGAAACACAGTTGAGTGATACTTGTACCATATAATATGGCTATGAGATACACAGTGGAGTGATATTGGCTATGAGAAAAACAGTGAAGTGATACTTGTGCCATTTAATATGGCTATGAGAAACACAGTTGAGTGATAATTGTACCATTTAATATGGCTATGAGAAAAACAGTTGAGTGATAATTGTACCATTTAATATGGCTATGAGAAACACAGTTGAGTGATAATTGTACCATTTAATATGGCTATGAGAAACACAGTGAAGTGATATTTGCAGGATTTAATATGGCTATGAGAAACACAGAGGAGTGATATTTGCAGGATTTAATATGGCTATGAGAAACACAGAGGAGTGATATTTGCAGGATTTAATATGGCTATGAGAAACACAGAGGAGTGATATTTGCAGGATATAATATGGCTATGAGAAACACAGTGGAGAGTGATTTGCAGTATTTAATATGGCTATGAGAAACACAGTGAAGTGGTATTGCACTATCTCATTCAAACATAGACGAGACAGACACCAACCTCAGAATCAGGAGCATCCTCGCTCTCTTCCTTCTCTAACACTCGCCTCACTGGCATCTTGAGAAACTTCTGCAAACATTCCTTGTCAGACTCATCACCACCACCACCACCTCTTCCTCCTCCTCCTGACTTTTCTGACTTTTCTGAGACCACCAGTGCTGGCGGGAGGATGCTAGCTGGCCACTGGAAGTTGTTGGTGAAGCGGGCGAGGTCACCGGCACGGCATGACCAGGCACTGATGGCAAACTGGCAAGTGGGATGTCCTGAAAACAAAAAAAAAAAATTTTGGCAATTATTACAAAATGTTTGAACTTCTTGATTCAACTCCACTGACCCCCCCATGTGGGTTCCGGGGCCCCATTGTGGGGAAAACAAGAATAGACCCTCTGCCTCCCCAAAAGCATGTCGTAAGAGTCGACTAATTGGGGAGCTTCCTTTGAAGTCGGAGTGCATCTGCCGGAGAGGCAAGGAACCAACAGTCTGTATTCAAGAGAATGAGATCTGTAAAACTGATGCACATGCAACACTCAGGTTCTGGAGCAGGACTGCAGTTCAGTAGGAACTTTCCACCAGAGTGTACAGCTAGTTCAGAACTTTCACACAGAGTGGACGAGTGGACAACCCAGAACTTTCCGCCAGAGTGTACAGCTGGTGAACGCCAAGAAGAAGAGAAGAACACTGGTCTTTAGCCATTTTGTTTGGTAAATAATTCTTCTTTAACATTTGTTTTTAAAATGATGATAGGCAGTGTTTTTGTGGTTTTAAGCTAGGCTGCAACATCTGCATCTTTTGACCCAACACATCAAACCTTAGCAAAACCATTTTCAACATGCTAGTTAACAGGACATGGGTGAACCATTTTTCTCTCCCAAAATGGGTTGCTGGATCCCACAAGGAGGTGGTGGAGACCGTGGTCAAAGGGCCATGTCTGAAAGCAGATATCCTCAGTCTAACCAAGGTGACGATGAAAAAAAACACAAGAGAAATGAAAGTAGACTAGAAAACACACTAGAGATGGAACGGTGTGCTAATGGACATGAAAGATGTCAGTGGGTAGGCCAAACATGTTGTCACTGAACCTATTGATTCTAGTCCCTCATTCCTGCATGATATGTGAAACAAGTGATGGTTTAGTTTCATCTTAGCAGGTACCCATTCATTCTAAGCATTCTCATGAGCTCTCCAAGAACCAACCCTGGCCCTGATGCCCCCAACAATACATGGACAACAGTTGGGGGAGTTAGTATTTTTCTCATATTTATTTATCCTCCAAAATCAGCAAAGACCCCTTAACCATCTCACTTAGGTCAGGCCCTTCTCTGAAATCTGGACAAAGTTTCCAGCAAAGTATTCAGCCAGAAGAAGTTGTTCCGACAGACAAAATGGCTAGTACGATACTGAACCACATGAAGTATCACAACTGAACCACATAAAGTATCATAACTGAACCACACAAAATATCACAACTGAACCACATGAAGTATCATAACTGAACCACATGAAGTATCACAACTGAACCACATGAAGTATCACAACTGAACCACGTGAAGTATCACAACTGAACTACGTGAAGTATCACAACTGAACCACGTGAGCTGAACTACATGAAGCTTCACAACTGAACCACGTGAAGTATCACAACTGAACCACATGAAGTATCACAACTGAACCACGAGAAGTATCACAACTGAACCACATGAAGTATCACAACTGAACCACATGAAGTATCACAACTGGAGCATGTGAAGTATCACAACTGAACCATGAGAAGTTTCACAACTGAACCATGTGAAGTATCACAATTGAACCACGTGAAGTATCACATTTCATTTCTTCTTCTTTGTGTTCATCAGCTGTAAACTGCTACGGAAAGTCCTGACTGTAAGTCCACATCTGGACCTGACCTTGTTCCAGGACTTGAGTATTACATGCACATCTGTTTACAAGTTTGACTTATTTGTCTGCAGACTGTTGGTTCTTTGCGTCGCAGGCAGATACATTTTGACTCATATTTTGAACCTATTTAAGCTGGCCAGCATCCCAGTTTGGATACAGAGGATAGGTGTAGATGTGTCTTAGCCTTCCCATGAGCCTTAGTCCTAGCGCACAACCTTGGGTGCTTCAGCACCTCACATCCCACATTTCAAATGATGGTGCACAACCTTGGGTGCTTCAGCACCTCACATCCCACATTTCAAATGATGGTGCACAACCTTGGGCGCTTCAGCACCTCACATCCCACATTTCATATGATGGTGCACAACCTTGGGCGCTTCAGCACCTCACATCCCACATTTCATATGATGGTGCACAACCCCGGGCACTTCAACAGCTCACATCCCTCATTTCATATGATGAAGACAACATAAGCTTAAACACCCTACTCCATATAATCTATGTTTGTTTTTGTTGTCTGTGTGTGAATGTATGTGTGTGCACGTGTGCGTGCGTGCATGTATGTGTATGCATGTGTAGATTTGTAATAACAATAAACACTAACTTGAAAAACTAAAAATGTGGCAACAATAAACATATGTGACGAGAAGGCACAAAGTTAAAGCTGTGGTATGTGTGTGTTTGCTTACCTTGTCCACCACATACGTCCGACATAACCTACACAGTAAAATATCCAGAACTACGCTCATCATGAATGATATCCACAGACTGTGTCACAGACTCAACTATCCAGTTCCCCATTCATGATACAGTGGCAGATCCAGTTACCACTGGGGAAGGTCTCGCTGGTTACTGCTGCACACTGTACCCATTTTACACATGCATGACCTAGCAGGAGTGCATGCACTCATCAAGTGAATAGTTTGATGATGCTGGTTTAGCAGGACAACCGGTCACAGATACTAGATATGTTATCTTGGTGTGGGTACCAGGGCCCCATTGTGGGGGCCAGAACAACAGATCCACTAACAAGCATGCTGTTGAAGACCACTAATTAAGATGTGCCGAAAGGTGCAGATATCACAGCCTAGCTGTTAAACACAATATGCACACTTACTTTTAAGGACACATGCAGAAGAAGAATACAATGTCACACAGACAGTTCAGTGAAGGAGCTGTCACATCTAGTGAATATAATGTCACACAGACAGTTCAGTGAAGGAGCTGTCACATCTATTGAATATAATGTCACACAGACAGTTCAGTGAAGGAGCTGTCACATCTACTGAATATAATGTCACACAGACAGTTCAGTGAAGGAGCTGTCACATCTATTGAATATAATGTCACACAGACAGTTCAGTGAAGGAGCTGTCACATCTATTGAATATAATGTCACACAGACAGTTCAGTGAAGGAGCTGTCACATCTATTGAAAATAATGTCACACAGACAGTTCAGTGAAGGAGCTGTCACATCTATTGAATATAATGTCACACAGACAGTTCAGTAAAGGAGCTGTCACATCTATTGAATATAATGTCACACAGACAGTTCAGTGAAGGAGCTGTCACACCTATTGAATATAATGTCACACAGACATTTCAGTGAAAGAGCTGTCACATCTGTTGAATATAATGTCACAGAAACAGTTCAGTGAAGGAGCTGTCACATCTATTGAATATAATGTCACACAGACAGTTCAGTGAAGGAGCTGTCACATCTATTGAATATAATGTCACACAGACAGTTCAGTGAAGGAGCTGTCACATCTATTGAATATAATGTCACTCAGACAGTTCAGTGAAGGAGCTGTCACATCTATTGAATATAATGTCACACAGACAGTTCAGTGAAGGAGCTGTCACATCTATTGAATATAATGTCACACAGACAGTTCAGTGAAGGAGCTGTTACATCTATTGAATATAATGTCACACAGACAGTTCAGTGAAGGAGCTGTCACATCTATTGAATATAATGTCACACAGACATTTCAGTGAAGGAGCTGTCACATCTATTGAATATAATGTCACACAGACAGTTCAGTGAAGGAGCTGTCACATCTATTGAATATAATGTCACACAGACAGTTCAGTGAAGGAGCTGTCACATCTATTGAATATAATGTCACACTGACAGTTCAGTGAAGGAGCTGTCACATCTATTGAATATAATGTCACACAGACAGTTCAGTGAAGGAGCTGTCACATCTATTGAAATAATGTCACACAGACATTTCAGTGAAGGAGCTGTCACATCTATTGAATATAATGTCACACAGACAGTTCAGTGAAGGAGCTGTCACATCTATTGAATATAATGTCACACAGACAGTTCAGTGAAGGAGCTGTCACATCTATTGAATATAATGTCACACAGACAGTTCAGTGAAGGAGCTGTCACATCTATTGAATATAATGTCACACACATGGTTTAATGAGAGAACATGTGACAACTTTTAAATATAATGTCACACTTTCAATCTAAGGCATGTTGGGAAATAATATAAACCGAATACAATATCATGAATTGGCAGAAGGAAAATGGTTTCACTACAGAACTATCTACTGAATACAGGATCTATCTATGACATAAGACTATCAATCTGACAAACAGTCCTGAAGCATCAGCCTGCCTGGCAGCAGAGGCTGCAATGGCAGAAAAACAGAGCTGTGCTTTCATCTGCTGTCCACATTGTTCAAGAAGTGTTCACTCATCAGCCGTCTTGATTCTGACAATCACTGATCATTACAACTAGTGGATGGTGAGTGGTCTCAATTACGTGTGACAGAAGGACAACAGGCATCTACTGAATATCTTCTCCCACTAATAATTCAGTGAGAGGACAAATGATAGCTTTAATATCAAACATCCATTTACAAATAATGGAAAAACTATCAATCAGAAATGACTTCACACTGAGGTTTTGTCAGATGGTAAACTATGTGTGAACACTGAATATAACGAAGCAAAAATTGTTTTATAACATAGTACCAATAGTTGAGTGAGAGGAGAAATCACGTCTATCAACTGAATACGGGTTAATGCTCAATGGCTGGCAGGATGACAAGGCACAACTATGAACTGAAATATATACATACACACGAGTGGTTTCAGGGGAGAAATAGTGACATAGGAGAACTACACTAAACTCCACACTTGTGGCTACCCATTGAAACAAGAAAACTACAATATATCCCACATTTGTGGCTACCCACTGACACAAGAGCAGAACTACAATATAACAACTACACTATAACCCATACTTGTGGCTACACATTGAAACAAGAGAACTACAATATAACCCACATTTGTGACTACCCACAAACACAAGAGAACAATATAACCCACACTTGTGACTACCCACAAACACAAGAGAACAATATAACCCACACTCTTGTAACTACACACTGAAACAAAAGAACTTCAATATAACCTACACTTGTGGCTACTCACTAACACAATAATACTACATTATAACCCACACTCGTGGTTACCCACTGAAACAAGAGTACTACAATATAACCCAATATCAAAAGAGAACTACACTATAACCCAAATGTGTGGCTACCCAATAACACAAGAGAACTACACTATAACCAACACTTGTGCCTACCCATTAACACAAGAGTACTACAATATAACCCACACTTGTGGCTACCTTCTAACACAAGAGAACTTCAATATAACCCACACTTGAGGCTGCCCACTAATAAACGAGTACTACAATAAAACTCACACTTGTGGCTACCTTCTAACACAAGAGAACTACAATATAACCCACACTTGTGGCTGCCCACTAATAAACGAGTACTACAATAAAACTCACACTTGTGTCGTACCAAATGAGGACAGCGAGAGCTACAATGTCCCAATGATTTATTGTTTTGATTGATGACCTCAGATATGAGAAATGTGCTGCACAGCTGAACCGGGTCTCCATGCTCAACAGGCAGGGGACATCCATCACTGTCATTGAGACTGCCCAATTAATAAGCAACATGTGTGCTAGTCTACCAGTTTTATCTAACCTTCCCCGGGCAGCCACTCTCAACTTTGTGCTGTTCTCATGACTCAGCCACATCTCACCCACTCCACAGTAACATTTCATTAGCACAGTTCTCGCAACATTTCATTAGCACATTTCTCATGTTATATTCCCTTGGAGTGGCTCTCATTTCACATTTCCATGGAGTGGCTCTAATGTCACATTCCCTTAGTCTGGCTCTCAAGTCACATTCCCATAGTCCAGTTTTTATGTCAAATTCCCTTGGGGTGGCTCTCATGTCACACTCCCTTAGTGTGACTCTCATGTCATATTACTTTGGAGTGGCTCTTATGTCACATTCCTTTGGAGTGGCTAATATGACACCTTCCCTTAGTCTGGCTCTCACATCACATTCTCTTGGAGTGGTCCTAGTGTCATATGTCCTTATGGTGGCTTTCATGTCACATTCTTTTGTAGTGACTATTGTGTCAATTTCCTTAGAGTGGATCTCATGTCGAATTCCTTTGGAGTGGATCTCATGTCGAATTCCTTTGGAGTGGATCTCATGTCGCATTCACAACCACCCACTAGATAGTGTCTGTGGGCAAGGAAATCCTTTAATGCCAGGATGACTGATTCAGGAAATCCTTTAATGCTGGGATGACTGATTCAGGAAATCCTTTATTGCCGGGATGACTGATTCAGGAAATCCTTTAATGCCAGGATGACTGATTCAGGAAATCCTTTAATGCTGGGATGACTGATTCAGGAAATCCTTTATTGCCGGGATGACTGATTCAGGAAATCCTTTATTGCCCCAATGACCGATTCAGGAAATCTTTTGTTGCCAAGATGACTGATTCAGGGAATCCTTTGTTGGCGATTCTCAGCTGTGACCTTGTGGAAAACGTCTCTAAACTAACAGCTGTTTCAATAAAGAATGGGTGTCTACCTGGAGGTGTCACACCTGTTGCCTTCTCTAACAACTCACAGTGGTGAGTTCATGTCTGCTGTGTGACATGGATACACATATGCTTGTATGTCTATACCTGACACTAGGCAATCTGTGAGTGGACTCAGATTGTCAACACGACTGAACCCAGCTTACTAACATAGGTGGACCCAACTTGCTGAAATGTGAAGACCCAGCTTGCTAACATGTTCGGACCCAGCCTGCTCATATGAGTGGCAAAGATTGCTGAAATGAGAGGACCTAGCCTTCTAAAAAGTGTGGATACAGCATGCTAACAGGGGTGTACCCAGCCTACTAACATTGGGGCAATGTCACTGGCAAGTGGCCTGTTGCCTCGACAATGTCCTACAATCTGATGAAATTCTACTGTCACTGTGAATCTACCACAATATCAGTACATGACTCTATCACAATGACACTATGTGAATTTATAACAATATCAGTACATTACTCGATCACAGTGACACTATGTGAATCTATCACAATTTCAGTATATTACTCTATCACAATGACACTATGTGAATCTATCACAATATCAGTACATTACTTTATCACAATGACACTATGTGAATCTATCACAAAATCAATACATCACTCTATCACAATGACACTATGTGAATCTACCACAATATCAGTACATCACGCTATCACAATGGCATTGTGTGAATCTACCGCAATATCAGTACATCACGCTATCACAATGGCATTGTGTGAATCTACCACAATATCAGTACATCACGCTATCACAATGGCATTGTGTGAATCTACCACAATATCAGTACATCACGCTATCACAATGGCATTGTGTGAATCTACCACAATATCAGTACATTCCTCTATCACAATAACATTGTGTGAATCTACCACAATATCAGTACATCACGCTATCACAATGGCATTGTGTGAATCTACCACAATATCAGTACATCACGCTATCACAATGGCATTGTGTGAATCTACCACAATATCAGTACATCACGCTATCACAATGGCATTGTGTGAATCTACCGCATAGTACAAGTCTCCACTACTATGACATGGGAAGCTATCAAGGCCGTGAAACAGAAAACGAAGAAAACAACAGCAACATTCACCCAAAACATGACAGCTGAAGGACACCTGATCCAAATATACAAGAATGGGGCTTCTCCAAGCCTGGGCTCGACAAGAAACTGCGACGTCTCCGGTAATAGACCCGTCCTTATCTTGACAGGTCAGCAGACAAGCAGGATGCAGCAGGCATCAAGAGACACTTGTTCCCAGCCATCATCGTCATTACGCTGCAGTATTTGTTACATAGGTAATGCTGTACATGAAGCCAACGGATGAGCTGACCACACTGGACAGCCGGGGAACTCCTCATTAGTACAGTGAAGTCAACGACCCGTTTCCGCGTACCGGGGACATAGGGCTACACCTGTATTTCCTAGATCAATTTGTATTCGCTGGGTGATGTGGTCAACATCAGGCCGGTCGCCTTTACTTCCCGGGACCACCTGGTACCCATTTAAGGCTGTGTCGAGTTGAAAGGCAATGTCATTTTTGGGGTGGGTGGGAGTTTGGCTCCGTCAGGACTTGAACCCACAACCTTCAGAGCCGCAGGGTGAGCGTCTAGCCGCCACACCACCGAGGCATCCCTACTTGGTAATCGCAGACATATAACGGTGGTTGACAGCTGAAGGGGTTTTCTGTGATGTGCCGGCTACTGTCTGATTCGTTCCCTTGAGATGTTAATCTTACAGGCCGCAGTCCTAGGGATTGCGGGCGGGGGGGGGTCGCCTGTAGCCGTAAGTCTGACTGCGCTAGTCACCCACACAACCGGACCGTTCACACAGGTACAGACCAGCACCTTTCGTCTGTACGCTGAAGTCGTCGAGTCACGTGACGTCGGTTACAGGCGGCACATGGATTCACGTCAGTCAAGGTCCGCCTGACTGAGGCAGCCCAGGGAATGTACGTCAAAAAGTGCCTGACTAACGGAAGTGTCACATAGATATTCGGCTGACACAAGTGTCACACAGATATTCGGCTGACATAAGTGTCACACAGATATTCGGCTGACATAAGTGTCACACAGATATTCGGCTGAAGGAAGTGTCACACAGATATTCGGCTGACATAAGTGTCACACAGATATTCGGCTGAAGAAAGTGTCACATAGATATTCGGCTGACATAAGTGTCACACAGATATTTAGCTGAAGGAAGTGTCACATAGAGATTCGGCTGACATAAGTGTCCCACGGATATTCGGCTGACATAAGTGTCACACAGATATTCGGCTGACATAAGTGTCACACAGATATTCGGCTGAAGGAAATGTCACATAGATATTCGGCTGAAGGAAGTGTCACACAGATATTCGGCTGACATAAGTGTCACACAGATATTCGGCTGACATAAGTGTCCCACAGATATTCGGCTGACATAAGTGTCACACATATATTCGGCTGACATAAGTGTCACACAGATATTCGGCTGACATAAGTGTCACACAGATATTCGGCTGACATAAGTGTCCCACAGATATTCGGCTGACATAAGTGTCACACAGATATTCGGCTGAAGGAAATGTCACATACATATTCGGCTAAAGGAAGTGTCACACAGATATTCGGGTGAAGGAAGTGTCACACAGAATTTCGGCTGAAGGAAGTGTCACACAGATATTCGGCTGACATAAGTGTCACACAGATTTTTCGGCTGAAGGAAGTGTCACACAGATTTTTCGGCTGAAGGAAGTGTTACACAGATATTCGGCTGACATAAGTGTCACACAGATTTTTCGGCTGAAGGAAGTGTCACACAGATTTTTCGGCTGAAGGAAGTGTCACACAGATATTCGGCTGATGGAAGTGTCACACAGATATTCAGCTGACGGAAGTGTCACACAGATATTCGGCTGACATAAGTGTCACACAGATTTTTCGGCTGAAGGAAGTGTCACACAGATTTTTCGGCTGAAGGAAGTGTCACACATATATTCGGCTGAAGGAAGTGTCACACATATATTCGGCTGAAGGAAGTGTCACACAGATATTCGGCTGAAGGAAGTGTCACACAGATATTCGGCTGACATAAGTGTCACACAGATATTCGGCTGACATAAGTGTCACACAGATATTCGGCTGACATAAGTGTCACACAGATATTCAGCTGACGGAAGTGTCACACATATATTCGGCTGACATAAGTGTCACACAGATATTCGGCTGAAGGAAGTGTCACACATATATTCGGCTGACATAAGTGTCACACAGATATTCGGCTGAAGGAAGTGTCACACATATATTCGGCTGACATAAGTGTCACACAGATATTCGGCTGAAGGAAGTGTCACACATATATTCGGCTGACATAAGTGTCACACAGATATTCGGCTGAAGGAGGTGTCACACAGATATTCGGCTGAAGGAAGTGTCACACATATATTCGGCTGACATAAGTGTCACACAGATATTCAGCTGACGGAAGTGTCACACATATATTCGTCTGACATAAGTGTCACACAGATATTCGGCTGAAGGAAGTGTCACTCATATATTCGACTGACATAAGTGTCACACAGATATTCGGCTGAAGGAAGTGTCACACAGATATTCGGCTGAAGGAAGTGTCACACAGATATTCGGCTGACATAAGTGTCACACAGATATTCGGCTGACATAAGTGTAACACAGATATTCGGCTGAAGGAAGTGTCACACAGATATTCGGCTGACGGAAATGTCACACAGATATTCGGCTGAAGGAAGTGTCACACAGATATTCGGCTGACGGAAATGTCACACAGATATTCGGCTGAAGAAAGTGTCACACAGATATTCGGCTGACATAAGTGTCACACAGATATTCGGCTGAAGGAAGTGTCACACATATATTCGGCTGACATAAGTGTCACACAGATATTCGGCTGAAGGAAGTGTCACACATATATTCGGCTGACATAAGTGTCACACATATATTCGGCTGATTGAAGTGTCACACATATATTCGGCTGACATAAGTGTCACACAGATATTCGGCTGAAGGAAGTGTCACACAGATATTCGGCTGAAGGAAGTGTCACACAGATATTCGGCTGACGGAAATGTCACACAGATATTCGGCTGACATAAGTGTCACACAGATATTCGGCTGACGGAAATGTCACACAGATATTCGACTGACATAAGTGTCACACAGATATTCGGCTGACGGAAATGTCACACAGATATTCGGCTGAAGGAAGTGTCACACATATATTCGGCTGACATAAGTGTCACACAGATATTCGGCTGAAGGAAGTGTCACACATATATTCGGCTGACATAAGTGTCACACAGATATTTGGCTGAAGGAAGTGTCACACAGATATTCGGCTGACGGAAATGTCACACAGATATTCGGCTGACGGAAATGTCACACAGATATTCGGCTGAAGAAAGTGTCACAACGATATTTGACTGACGGAGGGGGTACACAGATATTCGGCTGACGGAAATGTCACACAGATATTCGACTGAAGAAAGTGTCACAACGATATTTGACTGACGGAGGGGGCACACAGATATTTGACTGACGGAGGGGGCACACAGATATTTGACTGACGGAGGGGGCACACAGATATTTGACTGACGGAGGGGGCACACAGATATTCGGCTGACGGAAATGTCACACAGATATTCGGCTGAAGGAAGTGTCACACAGATATTCGGCTGACGGAAATGTCACACAGATATTCGGCTGAAGAAAGTGTCACACAGATATTCGGCTGACATAAGTGTCACACAGATATTCGGCTGAAGGAAGTGTCACACATATATTCGGCTGACATAAGTGTCACACAGATATTCGGCTGAAGGAAGTGTCACACATATATTCGGCTGACATAAGTGTCACACATATATTCGGCTGATTGAAGTGTCACACATATATTCGGCTGACATAAGTGTCACACAGATATTCGGCTGAAGGAAGTGTCACACAGATATTCGGCTGAAGGAAGTGTCACACAGATATTCGGATGACGGAAATGTCACACAGATATTCGGCTGACATAAGTGTCACACAGATATTCGGCTGACGGAAATGTCACACAGATATTCGACTGACATAAGTGTCACACAGATATTCGGCTGACGGAAATGTCACACAGATATTCGGCTGAAGGAAGTGTCACACATATATTCGGCTGACATAAGTGTCACACAGATATTCGGCTGAAGGAAGTGTCACACATATATTCGGCTGACATAAGTGTCACACAGATATTTGGCTGAAGGAAGTGTCACACAGATATTCGGCTGACGGAAATGTCACACAGATATTCGGCTGACGGAAATGTCACACAGATATTCGACTGAAGAAAGTGTCACAACGATATTTGACTGACGGAGGGGGCACACAGATATTTGACTGACGGAGGGGGCACACAGATATTTGACTGACGGAGGGGGCACACAGATATTTGACTGACGGAGGGGGCACACAGATATTTGACTGACGGAGGGGGCACACAGATATTTGACTGACGGAGGGGGCACACAGATATTTGACTGACGGAGGGGGCATACAGATACACTTTAGACAGTGACCGCCTGGTGGAGGGCAAAGACCCTCTGATGTCACAGTGACCGTCTGCCAGGTCTCATACACTGAGCCAACAACAAAGGGACAGAACAACAGAGAGCTGAGGTATCTTACACATGAATCAACCAGCCAATTAGTGAGTGCAAATACATCAGCCGCGGAAACGTATGTGCAGCTCTACTAGTGGCCGTGGTTCTGCTACCTCAACAGATTCACTGTACTAGCATATCCACAAGTAACGGGCATGGGTTGATTTAGAGGTATCACGTTTTCTTCTGCTTCTTAGCGTTCAAGGCCTGTAAACTCCAGAGGCATGTTCGGCTTGTTCGTCAACTTCTGGACTCTACCAGAGAGACCAGAGTCTTGCTTCAGAACCTGGGTTTTGCGCGCACATCCGTTTTACAGATCTGGCTTATTTGTATGCAAAGTTGCTCGCTCTTAGAGCAGCTGCACGCAAACTTAGAAGGAAATAACCATAATTAGTGGATATTTTACGAACTGATTGGTCTATGCCGCCTCCCTCACTAGGGGCTAGGGTACCCGCACGGTGAAACGCTCGTCTCCACGCTGTGCATCTTATGGATATAACTGTAATAAAAGGACGACATGCTGCCTCGTGGTGTTGGGCATGTAGATCGGATCAGGGCCACAACTAGGAGCAGTCCAGTGAGCATGAGCCATCGCCCGGCTCTCTAGCGTAGTTGGCTAAACCGGATTGTGCGGTGATCGGGTGACGAACTCCTTATGGTCCGGGTTCACTCCGAGGGGTAGGCAGAAAAGCTACATTTCTCCCAGATTTACGGTATTTACAATGGAATCAAGGCCGAAAGGTTGCGATATCCATAATACCGAGCTACACATAGGCATGGGCAGGTCAACTAGGCTGCCCCCAAGAGCTTATTTTAAATAAGACAATCCAGTCTGTAATTACAGCCCTAGTGCTTCTAGTATAGATACCCACTTGGATTTTCATCAATGCTGCGGATTCCGTGCACTTTACCCAAACTCTTTTTGTATGAACTGAGGGAGACTAGAGCACTTAGGACGTTAACCTGGTGTCACAAAAGTAATTCTTACAAGGCGAAACAGAAACTACACGTTTCCCCTTCAATGAGACCAATAATCTACATAATGAGACTAATATCCACAAACAGGAATCCACAACGAACAAGCACATCCTCCTACTGACACCACCAACGTGTTGGCTAAGTCCTGAAAATCCAGTTATGTAACAATCTCCAAGAAGGAAACCCACACCATTAGCAGCCAGTCACACAACTCACAGCCTGCCCACGAGCATCTCTCCCCGACCACCAAAACAACCGAGGCCTGAACGACAGAGTCGGGCCCGAGATGCTACAGCGCTCTGACGTCGGATCACGTAATCAATCATCATAGCGATTCCTGCTAGCCGCCATCTGCGGTGTCACTTTGTTCTGTATCCCGCTAATTTCACCCGGACTCCGTTGTCGACATCAATTAACACCACTGTAGCCCAGGCCAACTAACAAGGCTTTCCTACGACCTGTAACAGACAGAACACTGGCACGTACAGACGCTTGAGCAAGTCAATAGTTTCTCTTACCTAACAACAATTAAAGCGAGACGGTGGCAGATGTGAACCCGACATCAGCAAGATCATATGCCTGGCCACAGTAGCAGCTAACAGCATGAAACCATTTCTCACAGGCAAACAGCTGATTTACGTATTCCAAACAAGGTTTACATTGAATCTACGAGATCATGAGCAGTGAAAACATGGACAGTGCACATACAATGTCCGGGCAAGCTTGAAGTTGTGTATATGATTCAGGCAGACCTAGTCCGTCTTACTAGATTAACTCTTTACATTCTGACAGTCAATGAACAGACGTCCTCCACCACGACCCTATGGTAGAGAATCAGATGTCCAGTCTTCTCGGACAAGGTCGACAACCCCGGTGCAAGTGTGTAAGGCTAGAAACCCGTCATCCGCCTGAACATGGACAACAAGGTCGACAACCCAGGTGCAAGTGTGTAAGCTAGAAACCCGTCATCCGCCTGAACATGGACAACAAGGTCGACAACCCAGGTGCAAGTGTGTAAGCTAGAAACCCGTCATCCGCCTGAACATGGACAACAAGGTCGACAACCCAGGTGCAAGTGTGTAGGCTAGAAACCCGTCATCCGCCTGAACATGGACAACAAGGTCGACAACCCTGGTGCAAGTGTGTAGGCTAGAAACCCGTCATCCGCCTGAACATGGACAACAAGGTCGACAACCCTGGTGCAAGTGTGTAAGCTAGAAACCCGTCATCCGCCTGAACATGGACAACAAGGTCGACAACCCAGGTGCAAGTGTGTAAGCTAGAAACCCGTCATCCGCCTGAACATGGACAACAAGGTCGACAACCCAGGTGCAAGTGTGTAGGCTAAAAACTCGTCATCCGCCTGAACATGGACAACAAGGTCGACAACCCCGGTGCAAGTGTGGAGGCTAGAAACCCGTCATCCGCCTGAACATGGACAACAAGGTCGACAACCCTGGTGCAAGTGTGTAGGCTAGAAACCCGTCATCCGCCTGAACATGGACAACAAGGTCGACAACCCTGGTGCAAGTGTGTAGGCTAGAAACCCGTCATCCGCCTGAACATGGACAACAAGGTCGACAACCCTGGTGCAAGTGTGTAGGCTAGAAACCCGTCATCCGCCTGAACATGGACAACAAGGTCGAAAACCCAGGTGCAAGTGTGTAGGCTAGAAACCCGTCATCCGCCTAAATATGGACAACAAGGTCGAAAACCCAGGTGCAAGTGTGTAAGCTAGAAACCCGTCATCCGCCTGAACATGGACAACAAGGTCGACAACCCCGGTGCAAGTGTGTAAGCTAGAAACCCGTCATCCGCCTGAACATGGACAACAAGGTCGACAACCCTGGTGCAAGTGTGTAGGCTAGAAACCCGTCATCCGCCTGAACATGGACAACAAGGTCGACAACCCTGGTGCAAGTGTGTAGGCTAGAAACCCGTCATCCGCCTGAACATGGACAACAAGGTCGACAACCCTGGTGCAAGTGTGTAGGCTAGAAACCCGTCATCCGCCTGAACATGGACAACAAGGTCGAAAACCCAGGTGCAAGTGTGTAGGCTAGAAACCCGTCATCCGCCTGAATATGGACAACAAGGTCGAAAACCCAGGTGCAAGTGTGTAAGCTAGAAACCCGTCATCCGCCTGAACATGGACAACAAGGTCGACAACCCCGGTGCAAGTGTGTAAGCTAGAAACCCGTCATCCGCCTGAACATGGACAACAAGGTCGACAACCCAGGTGCAAGTGTGTAAGCTAGAAACCCGTCATCCGCCTGAACATGGACAACAAGGTCGACAACCCAGGTGCAAGTGTGTAAGCTAGAAACCCGTCATCCGCCTGAACATGGACAACAAGGTTGACAACCCAGGTGCAAGTGTGTAAGCTAGAAACCCGTCATCCGTCTGAACATGGAAACAAGGTCGACAACCCCGGTGCAAGTGTGTAGGCTAGAAACCCGTCATCCGCCTGAACATGGACAACAAGGTCGACAACTCTGGTGCAAGTGTGTAGGCTAGAAACCCGTCATTCGCCTGAACATGACAACAAGGTCGACAACCCTGGTGCAAGTGTGTAGGCTAGAAACCCGTCATCCGCCTGAACATGGACAACAAGGTCGACAACCCCGGTGCAAGTGTGTAGGCTAGAAACCCGTCATCCGCCTGAACATGGACAACAAGGTCGACAACCCCGGTGCAAGTGTGGAGGCTAGAAACCCGTCATCCGCCTGAACATGGACAACAAGGTCGACAACCCTGGTGCAAGTGTGTAAGCTAGAAACCCGTCATCCGCCTGAACATGGACAACAAGGTCGGCAACCCTGGTGCAAGTGTGTAAGCTAGAAACCCGTCATCCGCCTGAACATGGACAACAAGGTCGACAACCCTGGTGCAAGTGTATAAGCTAGAAACCCGTCATCCGCCTGAACATGGACAACAAGGTCGACAACCCTAGTGCAAGTGTGTAAGCTAGAAACCCGTCATCCGCCTGAACAGGGACAACAAGGTCGACAACCCTAGTGCAAGTGTGTAAGCTAGAAACCCGTCATCCGCCTGAACATGGACAACAAGGTCGACAACCCTAGTGCAAGTGTGTAAGCTAGAAACCCGTCATCCGCCTGAACATGGACAACATCAAATCCAACAGTCTACTGGCCATGGGAAAATGGGATCCTCGCCGTTGCTGGGGAGTTTGTGCAGCACTCCAAAACTTTCTCAAGATAGTGTGCCTATTTGCACATGCACCGAAAACTATCAGTATGTGATTGATACTTGCAACTACTGACATAGCACTCCCAACACCAGCTGGCAACAGCCTACCTGTATAAACTGCAGTATTAACCATGGCCATGGCTGCTGTACTCTTTACAAGGTTACAAACACGCCCATAAAGAGACATTTCTCCAGCAAAAGGCTATAAAACGCAACCTGTGAGTGCCAGTGTCAACACCGCTCCACATCTGCAGCTGGGACATTAGTGTTGACTGTCTCCCATGACTGGATGAGGCCTCCTGTACAACTCCCCCACATGACTGGATGAGGCCTCCTGTACAACTCCCCCACATGACTGGATGAGGCCTCCTGTACAACTCCCCCACATGACTGGATGAGGCCTACTGTACAACTCCCCCACATGACTGGATGAGGCCTCCTGTACAACTCCCCCCACATGACTGGATGAGGCCTCGTGTACAACTCCCCCACATGACTGGGTGAGGCCTCCTGTACAACTTCCCCACATGACTGGATGAGGCCTCCTGTACAACTCCCCCACATGACTGGATGAGGCCTCTTGTACAACTCCCCACATGACTGGATGAGGCCTCCTGTACAACTCCCCCACATGACTGGACGAGGCCTCCTGTACAACCCCCCCCCCCCACATGACTGGATGGGGCCTCCTGTACAACTCCCCCCACATGACTGGATGAGGCCTCCTGTACAACTCCCCCACATGACTGGATGAGGCCTCCTGTACAACTCCCCCACATGACTGGATGAGGCCTCCTGTACAACTCCCCCACATGACTGGATGAGGCCTCCTGTACAACTCCCCCACATGACTGGATGAGGCCTCCTGTACAACTCCCCCACATGACTGCAGTGTTGAAGGAGCAGTCAGACGCAGCTGTGGCCGTTGCCGCCAGCATGTGATACTTATCGAAATGCGGACTCCAGGTGGGTCCCACAAATGGCTGTCTGTTCAAGCGGGTGCTAGCTGAACGGATATTTATGGTTGCCTTTATTAATGATCCAGTTTCCATGCCGTTGACATTCCCTGTCCTGTTGTCATTCAGATCATTTACAAAAGAAGTGGAGATTAGAAACAGAATAGCAATAGGAGCCTCGTGTAAGTCATACCAACAGAAAACTATCAATGTGACACGTAGCTGGTGATTTGTAGAACGTGGCTCTCAGCACGCCTTCAAGATGCTGGATCCACTGACAACTGTCATACACACAACGTCCTCGACATCGCTCGGTCACTGCTGTGTTACTCGACCCCCGGCAACTGTCATACACACAACATCCTACATCGCTCGGTCACTGCTGTGTTACTTGACCCTTGGCAACTGTCATACACACACAACATCCTCGACATCGCTCGGTCACTGCTGTGTTACTTCATTCCCGGCAACTGTCATACACACAACATCCTCGACATCGCTCGGTCACTGCTGTGTTACATGACCCCTGGCAACTGTCATACACACAACGTCCTCGACATCGCTCGCCCACTGCTGTGTTACTTGACCCCTGACAACTGTCATACACACAACGTCCTCGACATCGCTCGGTCACTGCTGTGTTACTTGACCCCTGACAACTGTCATACACACAACGTCCTCGACATCGCTCGGTCACTGCTGCGTTACTTGACCCCTGACAACTGTCATACACACAACGTCCTCGACATCGCTCGGTCACTGCTGTGTTACATGACCCCTGGCAACTGTCATACACACAACGTCCTCGACATCGCTCGGTCACTGCTGTGTTACATGACCCCTGGCAACTGTCATACACACAACGTCTTCGACATCGCTCGGTCACTGCTGTGTTACTTGACCCCTGACAACTGTCATACACACAACGTCCTCGACATCGCTCGGTCACTGCTGTGTTACTTGACCCCTGACAACTGTCGTACACACAACGTCCTCGACATCGCTCGGTCACTGCTGTGTTACTTGACCCCTGACAACTGTCATACACACAACATCCTACATCGCTCGGTCACTGCTGTGTTACTTGACCCCTGACAACTGTCGTACACACAACGTCCTCGACATCGCTCGGTCACTGCTGTGTTACTTGACCCCTGACAACTGTCATACACACAACGTCCTCGACATCGCTCGGTCACTGCTGTGTTACATGACCCCTGGCAACTGTCATACACACAACGTCCTCGACATCGCTCGGTCACTGCTGTGTTACTTGACCCCTGACAACTGTCATACACACAACGTCCTCGACATCGCTCGGTCACTGCTGTGTAACTTGACCCCTGACAACTGTCATACACACAACGTCTTCGACATCGCTCGGTCACTGTTGTGTTACTTGACCCCTGACAACTGTCATACACACAACATCCTACATCGCTCGCCCACTGCTGTGTTACTTGACCCTTGGCAACTGTCATACACACACAACATCCTCGACATCGCTCGGTCACTGCTGTGTTACTTGACCCCTGGCAACTGTCATACACACACAACGTCCTCGACATCGCTCGGTCACTGCTGTGTTACTTGACCCCTGGCAACTGTCATACACACAACATCCTCGACATCGCTCGGTCACTGCTGTGTTACTTCATTCCCGGCAACTGTCATACACACAACATCCTCGACATCGCTCGGTCACTGCTGTGTTACTTGACACTTGGCAACTGTCATACACACACAACATCCTCGACATCGCTCGGTCACTGCTGTGTTACTTGACCCTTGGCAACTGTCATACACACACAACATCCTCGACATCGCTCGCCCACTGCTGTGTTACTTGACCCCTGGCAACTGTCATACACACAACATCCTCGACATCGCTCGGTCACTGCTGTGTTACTTCATTCCCGGCAACTGTCATACACACAACATCCTCGACATCGCTCGGTCACTGCTGTGTTACTTGACCCTTGGCAACTGTCATACACACACAACATCCTCGACATCGCTCGGTCACTGCTGTGTTACTTGACCCCTGGCAACTGTCATACACACACAACATCCTCGACATCGCTCGGTCACTGCTGTGTTACTTGACCCCTGACAACTGTCATACACACAACATCCTCGACATCGCTCGGTCACTGCTGTGTTACTTGACCCTTGGCAACTGTCATACACACAACGTCCTCGACATCGCTCGGTCACTGCTGTGTTACTTGACCCCTGACAACTGTCATACACACAACGTCCTCGACATCGCTCGGTCACTGCTGTGTTACTTGACCCCTGACAACTGTCATACACACAACGTCCTCGACATCGCTCGGTCACTGCTGTGTTACTCGACCCCCGGCAACTGTCATACACACAACATCCTACATCGCTCGGTCACTGCTGTGTTACTTGACCCTTGGCAACTGTCATACACACACAACATCCTCGACATCGCTCGGTCACTGCTGTGTTACTTGACCCCTGACAACTGTCATACACACAACATCCTCGACATCGCTCGGTCACTGCTGTGTTACTTCATTCCCGGCAACTGTCACACACACAATGTCCTCGACATCGCTCGGTCACTGCTGTGTTACTTGACCCCTGACAACTGTCATACACACAACGTCCTCGACATCGCTCGGTCACTGCTGTGTTACTTGACCCTTGGCAACTGTCATACACACACAACATCCTCGACATCGCTCGGTCACTGCTGTGTTACTTCATTCCCGGCAACTGTCACACACACAATGTCCTCGACATCGCTCGGTCACTGCTGTGTTACTTGACCCCTGACAACTGTCATACACACAACGTCCTCGACATCGCTCGGTCACTGCTGTGTTACTTGACCCCTGACAACTGTCATACACACAACATCCTCGACATCGCTCGGTCACTGCTGTGTTACTTGACCCCTGACAACTGTCATACACACAACATCCTCGACATCGCTCGGTCACTGCTGTGTTACTTGACCCCTGACAACTGTCATACACACAACATCCTCGACATCGCTCGCCCACTGCTGTGTTACTTGACCCCTGACAACTGTCATACACACAACGTCCTCGACATCGCTCGGTCACTGCTGTGTTACTTGACCCCTGACAACTGTCATACACACAACATCCTCGACATCGCTCGGTCACTGCTGTGTTACTTGACCCCTGGCAACTGTCATACACACAACATCCTCGACATCGCTCGGTCACTGCTGTGTTACTTGACCCCTGACAACTGTCATACACACAACATCCTCGACATCGCTCGGTCACTGCTGTGTCACTTGACCCCTGGCAACTGTCATACACACACAACATCCTCGACATCGCTCGGTCACTGCTGTGTTACTTGACCCCTGACAACTGTCATACACACCCAACATCCTCGACATCGCTCGGTCACTGCTGTGTTACTTGACCCCTGGCAACTGTCATACACACACAACATCCTCGACATCGCTCGGTCACTGCTGTGTTATTTGACCCCTGACAACTGTCATACACACAACGTCCTCGACATCGCTCGCCCACTGCTGTGTTACTTGACCCCTGACAACTGTCATACACACAACGTCCTCGACATCGCTCGGTCACTGCTGTGTTACTTGACCCCTGACAACTGTCATACACACAACGTCCTCGACATCGCTCGGTCACTGCTGTGTTACTTGACCCCTGACAACTGTCATACACACACAACATCCTCGACATCGCTCGGTCACTGCTGTGTTACTTGACCCCTGACGAACAATAACCGCATATTTATCTACACTGTTACAGCATTTAATATGGCCCAAGTATTTCCGTTGATGAGAAAGGATACTATTTATGAACTAGCACCCCCCCCCCCCCCCACCCTTTTAGACCGCAAAGAATGCTTCTATTGATCTTGTTCTTAGTCCATGGTACTCTAAGAATATTCCTGTAACATATCAGTTTGAAAGCCTCAATGTCTTCAGTCAATTGTGACAGTCGCAGAGAGAAAAAAGAGGGAGAGAGGAGGGGGAAAGAGGGGAGAGAGAGAGAAGGGGGGAGAGAAAAGGAGAGGAAGGGGAGAGAGAGAGAGAGGGGGGAGAGAGAGAAAGAGAGAGGAAAAGAAGAGAAGGGGGGAGAAAAGAAAGAAAAGAGGGGAAAGAGAGAGAGAAAAGGAGAGAGAGAGAGAAAAGAGAGAGAGGGGAAAAAAGGGAGGGAGAGAGAAGAGAGGAAAAGAGAGGAGAGAGAGAGGGGGAGAGAGAGGGGAAGAAGAGAGAAAAGGGGAAGAGAGAGGAAAAGAAAGAAAAAAAGGGAAGAGAGAGAGAGGGGAGAGAGAGGCCTCCCCCAAAGGGAACAGGGTTACTTAGGGCCTCACCAAATGACCCCCAAGGGAACCCGGGTTTTACCCCAGCGGGCCTCCCCCAAATGACCCCAAGGGACTGGTTAATAGCTGGCCTCCCCAAAGGGCCCCAAAAGGGCAGGGGTTAATAGTGGCCTAAACCAAAATGAAAAACCAAAGGGAACATGGTTACAGCGGGCCTCCCCCAAATGACACCAATGGCCCATGGTTCATAGCTCCCTCCCCAAATAAAACCAACGGGACAGGTTTACATAGCGGGGCCCTAAACCAAATACCCCAACGGGGACATGGTTGGTTACACACCCTGGCCTAAAAAAATTTACCCCAAACCCGGGACAGGTTTAAAAGGGCTGGCCTCACCAAATGACCCCAAAGGGGAACATGATTAAAAAGTTGGCCCAAAAGGAAACCAACGGACAGGGTTACAAGCGGGCCCTCACCAAATGGCCCCAACGGGACAGGGTTACATAGCTGGACTCCCCAAAAATAAAACCCCAAACGGAACATGTTTACACAGCGGGCCCCCCCCCCAAAAATGACACCAACGGATAGGGTTTTTACATACCGGGGCCTCCCCAAATAACCCCAAAGGGAACCCGGGTTAACAGGGGCCTCACCAAATGACCCAAGGGGACATGGTTACATAGCTGGCCCCCCAAAATGACCCCAAAGGGAAACCCTTTGATTACTACTGGCCTCCCAAAAATGGCACCAAGGGACAGGGTTTACATAGCGGCCTCCCCAAAAAGGGCCCCAACGGGCCCAGGTTTTAAATAGCTGGCTCACCAAATGAAAAAACGGAAATTTACATGGGGCCCTCACCAAAGCACCAAGGGGGACAGGGTTATACGCTGGCCCCCCCAAGGGCATAAATTTGGACATGGTTACAAGCTCCCCCCAAACCAATTGACACCAAGGGAAAACAGGTTTAAACATACCCGGGCCCCCCCAAAAATGACACCAACGGGACAGGGTTTACATAGGGGGCCTAAAAAAAATAAAACCAAGGGGACAGGGTTTTACTGGGCTGGCCTCACCAAATGCACAAGGGGAAGGGTTTTGGTTTACAAAATGGCCTCCCCAAATGACACCAAGGGGACTGGTTACCAGCTGGCCTCACCAAATACAAAAAAGGGAAACATGATTACTACCCGGCCCCCCAAAATGGCCCAACGGGACATGGTTCCCTAGCGGGCCTCCCAAATGGCCCCAACCCGGGACAGGGTTTACATAGGGCCCACCAAATGAAAACCAAGGGAAAATTGATTACATAGCTGGCCCCACCAAAACCCCAAGGGAACATGATTACACAGCGGGCCTCACCAAAATGACCCAACGGAACAGGGTTTTAAAAGCGGCCTCCCCAAAATGAACAAGGAAAACTGGTTACACAGCGGCCCCCCCCCAAAGCACCAACGGGAAGGGTTTTCATGCTGGCCTCAAAAAATGACCCCAACGGAACGATTCATAGCGGGCTCCCCAAAATTTGGCACAACTGGACATGGTTACTTTAGCTGGCCTCCCCAAATGGCCCCAAAAGGGACAGGGTTTACATAGGCCTCCCCAAATGACACCAACGGAACATGTTTACATACGGGCCTCCCCAAAATTTACCCCCAAGGGGACAGGTTTTATACGGTTGGCCTAAACCAAAAAAACACCAACGGAACAGGGTTTAAATCGGGCCTACCAAATGACACCAAGGGAACATAGTTATACGCTGGCCTCCCCAAAATGGCCCAACGGGACTGGTTCCCATAGTGGCCTCACCAAAGGCCCCAACTGGACGGGTTTTTAAAAATAGTGGCCTCCCCAAAATAAACCCCAACGGAACATGATTCCATAGCGGGCCTCCCAAAATGACACCAAGGGAAGGGTTTATACAGGGGCCTCCCCAAATGACCCCAAAAGGAACAGGGTTTTACTAGTTTGGGCCTCCCCAAAATGACCCCAAGGGACATGGTTATACGGGGGGGCCTCACCAAAAAAACCCCAAACGGAACAGGGGTTTACATACGGCCTCCCCAAAAGGGACCCCCAAACGGGCCATATTTCATAGGGGCCCTTTCCCCAAAGACCCAACGGAACAGGGTTTTACTTTTGGGGGCCCAAACAAAATGACCCCAAACGGAAAATGTTTTAACATAGGGGCCCCCAAACCAAATGCCCCCAAGGAACTTTGGTTACTAAGCTGGCCCCCCAAAATGACCCCAAAGGAACAAGTTATACAGTGGCCTCACCAAAAAAACCCCAAGGGAACATTTTTTAACAGCGGGCCCCTAAACCAAAATTTACCCCAAGGGGGACAGGTTTATACAGCTGGCCTCACCAAAGGCCACCAACGGGGACAGGGTTTCCATAGCTGGCCGCACCAAATGACACCAAGGAACAGGGTTCAAAGCTGGCCTCCCCCAATGACTAAAGGGGAACAGGGTTACTAGCGGGTTTCACCAAATGACACCAACTGGTTTGGGTTTTACATGGGTTTGGCCTCCCCAAAATGACACCAACGGAACCAGGGTTTTAAAGCTGGCCCCCCAAATAAACACCAAGGGAAAACAGGGGTTATACGCGGGCCTCCCCCAAGGACCCCAACGGGGCGGGTTTTTTACAGCGGGCCCTCCCCAAAAAACCCCAAACCCTGGACTTG